>JAJJWX010000149.1:0-468307 GCA_023529315.1 Papaver bracteatum
CAATTGACTTGGATAAAAATCAACCTTTTTCTCGATTTTCTCGACAAAACCACAACAAAAATTCATGCTTCTTCCGAATGTCGTGGAAAATGACCATACTACCCTTATCGTAATAAGTACAATAAAAATTCGTAAGACCGTGAAAAGGACCATATTACCCTTATCGAAATAAATGCAATAAATATTATAGACTGAAATGACTTTAATACCTTTATTGAAAAAAAAAATAAAGTAAATATTACAGATTGTGAAAATAACCACATTACCCTTATTGGAAATAATCACAATAATTTTTATGGAGATCGAAAAATGACCAAAGCAATCTTACCTGTAATAAATAAAGTAAACGCATTTCCGATTGTGAAAATGACCATATTACCCTTATTAAAAAAAAAGTGCAATAAATATTGGGCGGAGACCGTGAAAATGACCATACTACCCTTTATCAGAAAATAAGTAAAGTAATTTACAGACTGTGAAAATGACCATATTACCTTATTGGAAATAAGTGGAATAAATATAATGGAGATCAGAAAATGACCATACTACCCTTATCGGAAATAATTAAACTAAATGTTACCGATCAGAAAAATGACCATAATACCTTATTGTAAAAGAGTGCAATAAATATTATGGAGGTCATGAAAATGACCATACTACCCTTATCGAAATAAGTAAAGTAAATGTTACCGATTGTGAAAATGACCATATTACCCTTATTGGAAAAAAGTACAATAAATATTATGGAGACTATGAAAATTACCATACTACCCTTATCTGAAATAAGTAAAGTAATTCTTACATATCGTGAAAATGACCATATTACCTTTATTGGAAATAAGTGCCATAAATATTATGGAGACGTGTGAAAATGACTGAACTACCCTTATCAAAAAATAAGTAAAGTAATTGTGATAAACATTGAAAATGACCATATTACCCTTATTGGAAAAAGTGCAATATATATTATGGAGACTGAAAATGACCAAACTACCTTATTGAAAATAAATATAGTAAATATTATAGATCATGAAAATGACCATATTACCTTATTGGAAAAAATGCAATAAATATTATGGAGACCGTGAACATGACCAAACTATTTATCTAAATAAGTAAAGTAAAATTTAATGTGAAAATGACCATATTACCTCAAAGGGAAAAAGTGCAATAAATATTATGGAGATCGTGTGAAATGACCAGACTACCCTTATTCAAAATAAGTAAAGTAAATATTACAAACTTTAAAAATGACCATATTACCCCTTTATTGGAAATACGCAATAAGTATTATGGAGACGGAAAAATGACCAAACTACTCTTATTGAAAATAAATAAAGTAAATATTACATAATATGAAAATGATCGTATTACTTTATTGGAAATAGGTGCAATATATATTTTGAGATCGTGGGAAAATAACCAAACTACCCTTATTGGAAAAAGTGCAATAAATATTACAGATCGTGAAAATGACCATATTACCCTTATTGAAAAAAAGTCCAATAAATATTATGGAGACTGTGAAAATGACCAAACTACCGTTATCGAAAATAAATAAAGTAAATATTACAGACTGTGAAAATGACCATATTACCCTTATTGGAAAAAAGTGCAATAAATATTTTAGAGGTCAGAAAATGACCAAACTACCTCATCAAAAATAAATAAAGTAAATATTACAAACTGTGAAAATGACCAAACTACCCTTATTGGAAAAAGTGCAAATATATATTATAGATCGTGAAAATGACCATATTACCCTTATTGGAAATAACTGCAATAAATATTATGGAGACTGTGAAAATGATCATACTACCCTAATCGAAAATAAGTAAAATAATATTACAGACTGTGAAAATGATCATATTACCCTTATTGAAAAAAAGGGCAATAAATATTATGGAAACTATAAAAATGACCAAACTACCCTTATTGGTAAAAAAGTGCAATAAATATTTTGGAGACTGTGAAAAATGACCAGACTACCGTCATCGAAAATAAGTAAAGTAAATGTTACATACTGTGAAAATGACCATATTACCCTTATTGAAAATAAGTGCAATAAATATTATGGAGACTATGAAAATGACCAAACTACCCTTATTGGAAAAGTGCAATAAATATTACAGACTGTGAAAATGACAATTAAGGATAATATGACTATTTTCACAATGGTAACATTTACTTTACATATTTCCGATAAGGGTAGTCTGGTCTTTTTCACAGTCTTCATAATATGTATTGCACTTTTTTTCAATAAGGGTAATATGGTCATTTTCACAGTCTGCAAGAACTACTTTACTTATTTCTGATAAGGATAGTATGGTCAATTTCACAGTCTCCGTAATATTTATTGCACTTTTTTTCCAATAAGGGTGATACGGTCATTTTCACAATCGGTAACATTTACTTTACTTATTTCCGATAAAGGTAGTATGGTCATTTTCACTGTCTCTATAATATTTATTCCACTTATTTCCAATAAGGGTAATATGGTAATTTTCACAGTATGTAATTTACTTTATTTATTTTCAATAAGGGTAGTTTGGTCATTTTCGCAGTCTCCCTAATATTTATTCCATTTATTTCCAATAAGGATAATATGGTCATTTTCACAATCTGTAATAATCACTTTACTTATTTTCGATAAGGGTAGTCTAGTCATTTTCACAGTCTCTATAATATTTATGGCACTTATTCCAATAAGGGTAATATGGTCATTTTCACAGTATGTAGTATTTACTTTATTTATTTTTAATAAGGGTAGTTTGGTCATTTTCACAATATCCATAATATTTATTGCACTTATTTCCAATAAGTGTAATATGGTCATTTTCATAGTGTATAATATTGCTTTACTTATTTTCAATAAGGGTAGTCTGGTCATTTTCACAGTCTCCATAATATCTATTGCACTTTTTTCCAATAAGGGTAATTCGGTCATTTTCATAGTTTATAAGAATTACTTTACTTATTTCTGATAAGGGTAGTATGGTCATTTTGACAGCCTCCATAATATTTATTCCACTTATTTCTAATAAGGGTAATATGGTCATTTTCACAGTCTGTATGAATTACTTTACTTATTTCCGATAAGGGTAGTATGGTCATTTTCACAGTCTCCATAATATTTATTGCACTTATTTCCAATAAGGGTAATATGGTCATTTTCACAATCGGTGATATTTCATTTTCGATAAGGTTAATATGGTCATTTTCACAGACAATAAGAATTACTTTACTTATTACCGATAAGGGTAGCCTGGTCATTTCACAATCTCCATAATATTTATTGCACTTATTTCCAATAAGGGTAATATGGTCATTTTCATAGTGTATAATATTACTTTATTTATTTTCAATAAGGGCAGTCTGGTCATTTTCACAGTCTCCATAATATCTATTGCACTTTTTTCCAATAAGGGTAATATGGTCATTTTCACAGTCAGTAAGAATTACTTAACTTATTTCCGATAAGGGTAGTATGGTCATTTTCACAGTCTCCCTAATATTTATTGCACTTTTTTCCAATAAGGGTAATATAGTCATTTTCATATTCTGTAATATTTACTTTATTTATTTTCAATAAGGGTAGTTTGGTCATATTCACAGTCTCCATAATATTTATTGCACTTTTTCCAATAAGGGTAATATGGTCATTTTCACAATCAGTAAGAATTACTTTACTTATTTCCGATAAGGGTAGTATGGTCATTTTCACAGTCTGTAATATTTATTGCACTTTTTTCCAACAAGGGTAATATGGTCATTTTCATTGTCTCAATAATTTTTATTTCACTTATTTCCAACAAGGGTAATATGGTCATTTTCGTCCTCAGTTCGGCCGAATTAGAAACTCAGGTCGAACTCTGGTAATCCTTGGACCTGTGATGTTCAATTCTGATATATTTCGTCTTCAGTCCATCTGAATCAGAAACTCAGGTCTAACTCTTGTAATCTTTGTACGTGTGATGTTCAATTCTGATATATTTCGTCTCCAGTTCATCTGAATCAGAAACTCAGGTCTAACTCTGGTAATCCTTGAACCTGTGATGTTCAATTCTGATATATTTCGTCTCCAGTCCATCCAAATCAGAAACTCAGGTCTAACTCTGGTAATCCTTGAACATGTGATGCTCAATTCTGATATATTTCGTCCTCAGTTTATCCGACCGAGAAACTTAGGTCTAACTCTAGTAATATTTGAACCTGTGATGTTCAATTCTGATATATTTCGTCTCCATTTCATCCGAACGAGAAACTCAGGTCTAACTCTAGTAATCTTTAAACCTGTGATGCTCAATTCTGATATATTTCATCTTCAGATCTTCCGAACGAGAAACTTAGGTCTAACTCTAGTAGGCTTTGAACCTGCGATGTTCAATTCTGATATATTTCGTCTCCAGTTTATCCGAACGAGAAACTCAGGTCTAACTCTAGTAATCTTTGAACCTGTGATGCTCAATTCTGATATATTTCATCTTCAGATCTTCTGAACTAGAAACTTAGGTCTAACTCTAGTAGACTTTGAACCTGTGATGTTCAATTCTGATATATTTCGTCTCCAGTCCATCTGAATCAGAAACTCAGGTCTAACTCTAGTAATCTTTGAACCCGTGATGTTCAATTCTGATATATTTCATCTCCTGTTCACCCGGAAGAGAAACTCAGGTCCAACTCTAGTAATCTTTGAACCTGGGATGTTCAATTCTGATATATTTCATCTTCAGTTCACCCGAAAGAGAAACTTAGGTCCAACTCTAGTAATCTTTGAATCTGGGATGTTCAATTCTGATATATTTCATCTCATGTTCACCCGGAAGAGAAACTCAGGTCCAACTCTAGTAATCTTTGAACCTGGGATGTTCAATTATGATATATTTCGTCTTCAGTTCACCCGAAAGAGAAACTTAGGTCCAACTCTAGTAATCTTTGAACCTGGGATGTTCAATTCTGATATATTTCATCTCCTGTTCATCCGGGCGAGAAACTTAGGTCCACCTCTAGTAATCTTTGAACCCGTGATATTCAATTCTGATATATTTCGTCTTCAGTTCATCCGAATCAGAAACTCAGGTCTAACTCTAGTGATCTTTGAACCTGTGATGTTCAATTCTGATATAATTCATCTTCAGATCATCCGGGCGAGAAACTTAGGTCTAACTCTAGTAATCTTTGAATCTGGGATGTTAAATTCTGATATATTTCATCTCATGTTCACCCGGAAGAGAAACTCAGGTCCAACTCTAGTAATCTTTGAACCTGGGATGTTCAATTATGATATATTTCGTCTTCAGTTCACCCGAAAGAGAAACTTAGGTCCAACTCTAGTAATCTTTGAACCTGGGATGTTCAATTCTGATATATTTCATCTCCTGTTCATCCGGGCGAGAAACTTAGGTCCACCTCTAGTAATCTTTGAACCCGTGATATTCAATTCTGATATATTTCGTCTTCAGTTCATCCGAATCAGAAACTCAGGTCTAACTCTAGTGATCTTTGAACCTGTGATGTTCAATTCTGATATAATTCATCTTCAGATCATCCGGGCGAGAAACTTAGGTCTAACTCTAGTAATCTTTGAACCTGTGATGTTAAATTCTGATATATTTCGTCTTCAGATCATCCGGGCGAGAAACTATGGTCTAACTCTAGTAATATTTGAACCTGCGATGTTCAATTATGATACATTTCGTCTCTAGTTTATCCGAATGAGAAACTCATGTCTAACTCTAGTAATCTTTGAACCTGTGATGTTCAATTCTGATATATTTCGTCCTCAATTTATCCGAAAACCAGAAACTCAGGTTTTACTCTAGTAATATTGGAACGTGTGATGTTCAATTCTGATATATTTCGTCTCTAGTTTATCCGAACAAGAAACTCAGGTCCAACTATAGTAATCTCTGAACCTGTGATTTTCAAATGTGATATATTTCGTCCTCAGTTCATCCGACTGGGTTCTCATTCTCATTGAGTTTTCATTCTTCTTGTTCGTTCCCTTTCTTATTCATTTTCCGCATTTGGATGTGCTTAATAAACATAAATTTATTAATTTTTGTGCCCAATGTTGTAGATCCCTGCGTTATGAATGTCATATGGTTTGGTAAGTTATAAAATGCACCATTTAATTTTGAAATAAGGGGAACCGTCCAATGAATTTGTTCATGACACGTGACTAGATCTTTAACCATTAAATCTTTGGAAACCAACCAAATGGGTGTCGAAGCCAATATTCGTCCAGCTCTACTGCAGTGTAACTAGGGTGGCTTATATAAAGTTTGATGAGAGAGAATATGAAACAGAAAATCTAAATCCATCTCCGCTTCTCCCTCACCGCCTCTTCTTCTCTTTTACCTGAAAACCCTAACACACTCAATCGGTGAAACCATAACACACTCAATCAGAGTAGAGTTGTTGCTCTCGATTTACTTATCTTCAAATCTCTTTTCAATTTTATGAAACTATTGTTGTTTTCTCTGAATAATTTCATGAAATTGTTTGAAGATGAAGAGGAAAAGTAGAACCCTAGCTTCATCAGTTAAAATACGAAGAAGAAGAGATATGTTTCTCATATTTACATCAGACGAACAATTTTTCTCATATTTACCTCTATCTCGATCTACACCTCCTTAGTTTTCTCAATCAACAATTTTTCAATTTTTTCTCTGTAAAAAGAAAAATGAAATCTAGGGTTTTCATTAATCTCTTCATCAACACTTTATTTTTATTTTCTTCTTCTCTGAATCTGGTGTAAAGTATTTCTTTGAATCTTGGTCTAATTTATTTCTATTTTTTTCTTCTCTGAATCTTGGTCTAATTTTATTCTTAGAGTGTTGAAATCTAGGATTTCTTTGGTTTCGACTTTAGGGTTTATCCCTTATTTTTCTTACGATTTATTTTTTGTGTGTACTGGAGAGATCGAATTAATGGAGGATATAAGTAGATCAAGTGGATCCCCTCTGCCTTCATCAAGATCTGTAGGTAAAGCTAGGGTTTTAAAAAAAATCAATGATTAAAAATTAATCTCTCTTTTGATTTGTCTTTTGTTGTTTTTGTATGAGTTTGGGTTTTACTGGTTGACATTAAATCAGGATTAGTTATACATATAAGTAAAGTTCTATAATTTTCTGGTCACATGAATAAAAAGGAATTTTTGCAATTTTGTAGGCTTGTTTTGGCTGGTGTTGCGAGGTTTTCTTTTAAAATTGTTTTCTAATTGTGTATGCATTTAGTTTTTTTTAATGGGTTTTCATTTCATTGAGAGGTTTGAAATGATTCTCTCAATTTTCGGAATATTTACTTTTTAATTTTGAAGGGTACATTGTTTTTATATGCTCTATGTGGGCGGTATAGAATGAAACCATACATTCATTATCTATGTGCTTATTATGTTTAGTGGTGACTCACTTTTCAGGTCAACAGAGTGGAGCCACCACAGAACATGAAGATTGTTGCTACACAGAACGATAGTCCCGATGTGAGAAACTAAGCATTTTTATGGTAAATCCTTCGATCCTGTCTCTCTATAGATTCTTTTTCTTCTGATTTTATAATTACAAACAAAATGGTTTGATTTCAGTGTTGTTGATTGAGTATTCTTTGCTGAAGTTAACGAATGCGCATTTTTATTATATTTCTGCAGGTAGATGTTGCATTCGCAACTACTGGAAAGGGCTTGGTTTGGAGAATGTAAGTATACCCTGTCCTTGATGATTAAACTATGGTGGTTTAAGTACTATTACATCTGTGCACTGAACTGGCGGTGGTGACGGGATTCTTGGAGAGGGAATCAATGAATAAAGCGTTCATGGTGCTGGTAACTGGCTCGCTTCTAGTGGTGGATGTTGTATGGACTGAACTGGTGGTCGTGAATCGGTAATTGGAGAGCGAGAGCTAGGTTGTAAGTTGCTTCTTTTCTGTAAAGGGTTATATATGTTATAGACTCGGGTGTATTATTACAAACTTGGTGGTATGTACAGGTTCAAAAAGATTCGCGAGCGTCTGTTTATGATGTCTTATGATTTCTGGTTGGGAAATTGTTGATGGTTATTGCACTAAATTACTATGTCAAATGGAATTTGAACTGTACTAATGAGTTTGATTCTTGTTTCTCAGCTCATAATAGATTATGTTTCATGGGTATTACTTAGGGTTTAAGTGTGTTGAAACTTGATCCAGTTGAAGTGGCTATATGTGACTGAAAATTGTTGCTATTATAGGTCTTTGTGGAAACTTGGTTCACCAAAACTCTAAAAGAAAGCTTATAAAGGGATATTTTGGTCAAGTATAAACGCTGGTCATCGAGATTTTGGTGGAAGTGGGACTCTTGGTCATTACATTTGTAGAGGTAACAAAATGTATACACACATGGTTCGATTGTTTAACTATAAGTCTTGTTGATGTTATGTTTTAAATCCCATTTTGTTTGAATTTCTTGCATTTGGATGTAAAGTTTGTACATAAACTCTCAAGGTCCATACGAGTGGAAACTGGGAAGTCTGCTGGGTAAGGATCTCATTTGACGAAATTTGTGGTTTCTCTGCTACGTCTTTTATTAATTCTACGTGTTAATTGATTGATGAGTTTGATTTCTGCTAGCATTTGCAAGCAGTTTACACTGTTTCATTTTTCTAGAAAATAGCTTAAGGAGGATAATGTAAGTGGAAGGAAAATAAATTAAAGTTCCGAGACCTGTAGTTCGCAGTAACGGTAATGAGTCTTAAACGAGTGTTAAGATATGGATTATTTCTGGAGTTTATATGTTAACTTTCAAAGCATGATTCAAGTATTTGTTCTTGCAAGATTATGTGTTCTGTACACCCGTAGATGTGGAAGTATTAGAAATTAGTTCTCTTGTATTTGTGGTGGAAACCTTGTTACATATATATATACTTATGATGTTAAGAAAAGGTTTGTTTCTCTAAAATTCACTTTGTTTCCGTGTTAGGCTAAACCAAGGGGTATTTTTCCTTTGACCGAACTTATGGAACCATAGGATTGACGACTCAATACTTCAGTGCAGTTGATGTTCATGTTATTCTTAAAATTGTGTGTCTCCATTTATACTACTTTAAGTCTGTGTTTTTAATCCTTGTTGTGTTGTTGAAATCTCATGTCATTTGGCTTTCTACAACATGCAGGTACACCACTGAATACAGAGACAAAGTACAGATTATGGGAGACGAAGATAATCTTTTGGTCACCAGCCCAAAGGTTAGTTATCTGGAAACTAACCATCTCTCAATGGGTATCTAAGAATAGAATGAAGAAGAAATAAATAGAAATGTGATTAGTTTCCTTGATTTCTTCATCTTTCTAAAGTAAATAAATTGACATTTTGCAGAGAGTTGAGAAAGCAATCAAAGAGAAGTCATGCAATTCCCTTCTTCTCAAGGTAAAATATATGTTTTATTTTCGTAAATCTATGGCCTGAATACTTCAGACTCTTTCTTATGAACCCTCTCATGCTACAGGTTAACCAAATTGGATAAGTGACTGAGAGCAATGAAGCCGTGAGAATGTCCTAGAAAGTTGGATGGGGAATTGTGACCAGCCATTGCAGTGGAGAAACCGAGGACACTTTCACTGCTGATCTTGATGTTGGGATAGCCACGGTAAATTTTCAAAACCAACCGGAGCTGTGTTTTAGTTTAGTTCCATTGGTAAACTGCAGATCCACTTATTCTCAGTTGGAGCTCGTCCGATGCTAATGTAATATTTATTTTTTGAAAACTGGGCCAAATGACATAGCTAATTTCGTATTTCAGTAGCTAAGGGCTCGACCAATAAAAAAGTAATCCACTTACCTTGTTCCCACTTTACTTGTTTTCTTAACAATTTGTTTCTCCACTTATATTTACTTATGAATTTACATGTTTATGGTCTCCAGGTGAACTTGATAGCTATGACAAACTATACAAGCCTAATACTACAGCAAAGATAAGTATTGCCATTTTCTTATTCTTATTTTGCAATCTTGCATCAATCTTTCATCTTTCTCTTCATTTTATGGTCTTTTTAATTAGTCTTTAATTTCTTAAGATGGGTTTGTATACTATGTGTTGTAGAAATCATATTTTGTGTTAAGGTTAACACAAAATATTAAGTCTGTAAGTTTTCTTCATGTGGAAGTCTGTAAGTTAGTCATAGAAATCATATTTTGTGCATCTTATTGGTTGTATTGGTTTAGAGCAATGAATAGCTTTCATTTGTGAATGAGAATGTACAGTTTCATATCTGTGTGTGCAGAATTTTATTGAAAAGTTATGTTAAAATGTGGAGAGTTTGTGTTTCTGTAATGTATGCATCAATGGTAAAATATGGATTGAAAAAGAAGAATTTGCAGGCCTGTAAAATGGATAGCCCAGGTCCATGAGAATGACCTGGACTATCCATTTTTTTTTTAATTGTAATTGAAAAAATTGTCACAGATTTAACTGTGACCAAAACTGTGAAGAAAAACCACACGTGTCATCATCTTAATGTTGTTACAAATGAGAGTAACAGTTTAAACGTTACAGTAATAGTGACAAAAAGATGACAGGTGTCCATAGGGAATTTGTTGCAAAAAGTATGCAACAGTTATATGTGTTATTCTAATCGTTAGAAAAAAGTGACACGCGGTAAATCTTAATTGATGCCTACGTGGCGGCGTAAGACACGTGTCATCACCGAATTGTTGCAAAGTTAGAATCACAATTAATTCTGTTATAATTACTGTGACAAATAAGCCACGTGTCACTTTAATAAAATTAGGTTAACTGTTACTATTAAATAACGTAACAGTTTATAAATGTGACTGTAACCAAATTTTTTCACGGTAATAACTGTTACAAAAAAAGATAACAATTAATATCACAGCGTTTCTCTAACGGCGTATATGTGTTACAAATTTTTTTAGTAACAGATATACCCTGTGACAAAATCCAGGATTTGGTGTAGTGAATCAATATGATTGAGAAAGAATCTTACACATGTTTTGATTTACTATTATAAGTTTATTTTTTCAACTCACATGTGTATATCTCAAGCCTTCCAATAGCCAATGGTTCTTCATTTTTATAACTCTCACATTTGCAAAAAAATAAATAAATAGTGTTTATCTATAGTAGGAAAAATATTATGGGTTTTTGCTTCACTCCTTAGAGCCTTAGTTATCAATAATTTCGGAACAAATGTATTCATAAACATCATGGAGTTGGATTGGCATTTTAGGTATATGTACTGTTAGATGAAATATTCTTTTTGAAGTTTGAAATTATGGTATGATGGAACAATAAATGGGGAAAATTTTTATTTACTGCATTTTTTATTTTATTTTCATGTTCGCACAACATTATTACTCCGTCCAGATAATAAATTGGAATAACATGCTTAAGTAAAAAATAAAAAGATCAGGTAACCCATTTTGTTTCCCAAAACCTATTAGAATATCAAAATAATTACTCACGAATAAAAAATGAAGCAAGAGAAATGTGAACAATATCGTGTTAGAGACAAAACATCTCGTAGTGAATTCGGCACGGGTTAAGATCTAGTAGTTTATGTAGCAAGATTTTGGTTTATTCATCAACTAATTTTCCGTTGCAACTAATAAAACGATGTACTCCTCCGTTTCAAGAAAAATGATACTTTTAATTTTAGGCTTAATTCTCGAAAATTGAATGCATAGCCATTATGCAAACCACCACAAAGAATGCATAACACATCATGCAACCATATTTTGGTTTATGGATTGACTAATTTTCCGTTTAAGAAAAGATAAAAGGTGATGAATGCATTGCAAACCACCACAAAGAATGCATAACATCATGCAACCATATTTTTGGTTTATGGATTGACTAATCCGTTTAAGAAAAGATGATACTTTCACATCTCGTTTTGGGAAAAGTGATACTTTCGCTCCGTTTGGAAAAAGTATCACTTTTTATCAAACGGGAGAATATCACTTTTTGAAACGAGGAGAAAATATCACTTTTGTCCAAACGAGGAGAAATTATCACTTTTCCAAACGGAGCGAAAGTATCACCTTTTCTTAAACGGACGAAAGTAGTTGCGAGACAAACCCATCTTGATTCTTCTTGATTTGACCTCCCACCGGAAACGGTCGTACTAGTATTATTGAGATTCAAGGTTTAGTTTTATTTTTAATCTTAATCACGATTTTAGTTTTAAAAATAAAGTTAGGTCTTTTATTTTGATCAATTGGATTTCAATTTTTAAAAGAGAGAAATTAAAATCTGATTATAGTCTTAGTTATGATTCCATTTCGATAAATTCTAATGCAATCTTGCGAAACTTGTTTGATTCCATTATATGAACAAACACCAGCGCCTTCTTAATTTGATTTGAAAACTTTGTAACCAAAAATCCATAATAGTTATATGGATGAAGTGATTATAGTTGTTGTAAGTGATTTAATGGCTTAATGGGTATCATCGTGGATTTAGGGGGTAGTGGAGAAGAAGAATTTTCATTACCCACGTTAAAGTAGGTCTACACATATTGTGTTTTTAAACCGTGGGTGGCGAATAGGTAAAGTGTGGGTGGTATTTAGGTGAAACCAAGGGGTATTTGGTCCCAGAAAAGTACTAAAGATACCCCAACTTTGGATAAAGGCACCCACAAAAAAGTGTTAGAAAAGCCACAGAAAACTTGTTATCATATCTTGGAATTGTTTCCGCAAGGGACATATAACCAGTAAAGTTATATGCCGCCAACTCTAATATCTCTTTAAGGATAGGCCAGAAAAGTGAAAAAGACTGGCCAAAGAATTGCTGTTTCTGTACACAAATCTCGCAAATGAGATGATGATCTTTGTTGTTAGGGTGTGTAGAACATTTGGTGCGCGCTATATACTCAAACCTGTCGAGGACATCATGAGCCCAGCAATGATTACAGACAACTTGCAGAATCTTGATTCCTAATTGTTTGGAAACTCGATATGCTTCTAGAATACCTTGAAGCTGATGGTACAATTGGTAAATTGGTTTTTCTGTAAATCCAGAACAGGCAATAATTGGGTTGCCAAGATGATCTCTTACGACAAGTCCATACCCTGCAACTTTTCCATTCTCTCTAAAGTAGCCATCAGTGTTGATCCAATACAAGTAATCAGGGTTAATACTAGGGCTTGAGTGGAACTCAATGGTTGACTTGCAGACCTTCTCAGCTGATTTAGGTCCAGATGATAAATGCTTTTTCTTCTTGGAGATAGTTGAAAACAAATTCAATTTATGAGTTTATCTTACCAGTTCAGCTGCAGCACCATTATTATCATCAAAAGAATCAGAAGAATATCGATGATCCGGAGATCGAGAATACCACCGATCCGGAGATCGAGAGGATGGAGAACCACCATGAAGCACCCTATCACCGGGTAAATGCCTATCACCATAAAGCGTCATATCACAGGGTAAATCCCTATCACCTGGTAAATATGTTATTCTTCGTATCTTGATTTACTCAACCTCATCATCCTCATCCTCATCCTCATCCTCATAATTCTCATCGTCAGTCTGACCCTCATATCTGTCATAATAACCAGGAAGATCGCGATAATCATAACCAGCATAGACCTTGGTTTTGTTAACAGTATTTTGTGAACAGTATTTTTGCAAAGTTGTCTCCAGAAGTTACTTTTTTACATGAAGTCATTATGAAATTTTACTCGCAACAACTTTTTTATTTAATTAAGTTGAAAAGTTACTTAGGAGAATGGGTTGTGTACGCGCCAGTGCTAGAGTTAGTGCCGGTCCATTATTTTTGGTTTGTTTGTAGCCGAATCCTCATTGTTGCAAGTTGAGAGCAAATAATCCAAGTAAAGAAGAATGCAAACGAAAAGGAAGGTATGAGTTAATTGAGGCCAACTACAATAGGCGACCAGTATATCATGTGGGATTATCAATGACAATTTCTGAGTCCCACAAAAGTTCGTTGGATCATCATCAATGCACAACTACAATTCTACAAATGACCAATGACTTACATTTCGTTGTCAATATTGGGGAAAAGCAATGCTTATTCTAATTGCTTTTTTTCATTATTCTCGGTTTGCTTGATTATTGTTTGTGTAACTAGAAATTGTTAGCAGTAAGAGAAATAATAGCTTTTACAATACCGAACAACCTTTGAACCTCCTTCATGTAAGTATTTTTGTGGATTCCTCAGATGACTAATGTGTTATTAAGTTTGTGAGAACAATGAAGTTGTATTAATTCATGTTAAAGAAAACAAGAAAAGGGAAGGATGCTTTTATAGACAAGCATCAGTACAAAGAAGTCAAAATACACATGGCATTACAATACTGGACAGATTAACTAGTTATAGAAGTAATGTGACTAGGATGTGTTCGACAAACCCCCTCAAAGCGTCTGGTGACAAGGTGCAAAAGTTTGACTCGAGTTTGAGAAACAAATGCTTAGACAAGCCCTTTGTAAAAGATCATTTTGTTCTAAAGTAGGAATATACTTAACTGAGAAAACCAATCATTACCAGACTACGAACCGTATGGTAATCAACTTGATATGCTTATTCTGGCATGACATCCGGATTATTGGCTAAGCTCCCGCACCCATATTATCACAAAGAGACCACACAAGGAGTCCGAAGAAGAACACCCAACTCATCCAAGATATAAGAGACCCACAAGACCTCGGAAGAAGCCATGACTAATGCTTTATATTCAACTTTTGAGAGAAGATTGAGCGTCGGTTGTTTCTTTGAAGACCATGCTACCAAATTATCAACAAGATAAACACAATATCCGTGATGAGACTTTCTAGAATGGGCGACCCACCCCAATCACTATCAACGAATAATAATAGTAGAACAACTCATTCCATTTAAAGAGAGACCAATACCCAAAGACCGCTTTGATATATCTTAAAATACGCTTTAGCAAGCAAAAGTGAACATCGTGGGTTGATGCATGAATTGAGCCACATAATTTACAAAAAAAAACTAATATCAGCAGTGTAAGAGTAAGATATTGCAAAGCTCACTATACTCATACAAACGAGGATCATCCAATAAAATACCATCAAATAAAAAGCCTGCACTGAAGCAACCTGGAGTCTTACAAGGCTTAGAATCAATCATATCAAACCTTTTGAGAAGTTCCAGGGAATACTTATTCGAGTAAGAAGAAGAGTGTGTGTAGAAGTATTTAGAGTTGCTTCTATACCCAAAAATAAGAAAGCTGGCCAAGATCCTTCATAGCAAAAGCTGATTGTAAAAGTTGCAATAAATGAAGATATGGCGGAATCAAATTCCAATAAGATTATATCATCAACATAAATAGCAATATCATCTTCACGACTTACTATGATAGAACATGGAATGATCACATAGATTGAGTAAAGTCATGAGCAAGTAAAAATTTGCTGAATTTATCAAACCATGCCCTAGGGGCTTGTTTTAAGTCCATAGAGAGACTTCTGCAAATGACAAACATAAGAAGGATGCTCTTGAGAGACAAAGCGGGGAGGTTGCATCATATAGACATCTTCACTCAAATCTCCATGCAAAAATGCATTTGAGACATCAAGTTGTCTCATAGACCAGTTATGATGTAAGCGAGGCTTAATACAACTCTAATAGTACTAGCTTTCACCACGGACTAAAAGTCTCTGTATAATCTATGCCATCCATTTGAGAGTACCCTTGAGCTACTAGCCTAGCTTTGTGTCGATTCAATGGTGCCGTGACCTTCAATTTGGTCTTATAAACCCATTTACACCCAAGAACATTCATCCGAGGTTCATAAGGAACTTCTCTCCAAGTGTCATTTTCAAACAAAGCAAAGTGTACTCATTTTTCATAGCTTGAACCCAAAGCCCGGTCTTTTTAGAAACTTGTTTAAGGTTTTAGGTTCAGCTAAAGACTCCAAAATAGCGATAAATGCTTGTGGAATGGGGATGTTTAACATGAACATGAGCTACAAAATTAGAATCAAAGGTTTTGGTTTTGAAATACGATTTGGATCGTGTATGAATAGAAGTAGGAGCATTAGATAATAAAGATTAGAAGATGGTGGCAAAATAGAAGTACACAAAGCGTTGATGAATGGGAAGAACTGCAGTAGGAGAAGTAGATGTTGTAGTAGATGAAGACACTATAGATTGTTGTTGAAGAGAAGTATCTTGAAGGCAATGAAGCAAGAAAGGAGAATAGTATGAACTCTTGAGGAATTAGCATATGGAAACAACTGTTTCATTAAACACAACATGCAACGTGGTGTAGACTCTCAGTTCTGGGATCAAAACACCTATAGCCCTTATGAAAAGGACTATATCCAAGAAAAATACAAGCAAAGAGACTTTGGACTCAACTTGTCATGTCCAGTAGGCACGATATTGGGAAAACATAAGCATCCAAATACCTTGAGAAAGGTATAATCAGTTGTTTATCAAATAAAACTTCATAAAGGACACTTATACTTGAACTTTAGTGGGAGTCCTATTAATCAAATAAGTAGCAGTCAAAGCTATCAAACGAATTTTTTGGAAGAGAAGCAACAAATGACAATGTATTCCCCATCTCGAGTCACATGCCTATGTTTCCTTTTTGCTCCATTTTGTTGATGCACATTAGGACAAGAAATTCGCATACAATCCCATTGGAGTCAAAAATTCTCTAAAATTCCTTTAACAAGTTCATAAGCACCATCGATTTGAAACTCTTTAATTCTTGAATCTAATAAATTTTCCATTGATGATTTAAAGGTTTGAAACAATTAAGACTATCGATTCTAGTCTTCTTATCAGGATAAATCCAAGTAAATTCTTGTAATCATCTAGAAACAAAATGTAATATCTATATCTCAGTAGATACTATGGGTGCAGGGACCCCATATATCACAATGAACAAGCCAAAAACTACGAGGATATAGAATCTGGCGAAAAAGGTGACACTTGCTTTTGCCTAGTGACAAGGTGAACAAACAACAGGCGGGTCCTTAGTTGTTATTCTAATAACTTGGTAGAATGAAGTTATTTGAACAATCTTTTAACGGGATGCCCCAATCTTTGATGCCACAAATCAGCAGGTTTTAGACCTTGAAAAGTGAAGGCCACCTTATTTGTTGAATGAAGTAAGTGCTTAGTTGTTGAGGAAAGTAGTTGATGCGAGAGAGGAATGCATAGGATCTGATTGTTGTGCATCAATCCTCTAGCCAATACTTGTTTATTGAGAATAGACTTGATTTCATATCCCCATGGGAAAAATTCAAAAAGAGCATTCATTATCGTGATAAATACGGCTATGGAAAGTAAATTGTGCTTGATATTGGGAACAAATAGAATTTTATCTAATAAAAAGGACTTAGAACTATGAGTGGGTATGATATGAGTATTACCAGTGAGAGTAATGGAAGTAACTTACCATCACCCACCATAACTTGCTCATCACCCGGTAAAGTCTTCTGGCGAGGTTAAAATGGTAGAGTCATTTGTCATGTGACTAGTAGCACTGAATCGGAATCCAAACGAGGTCCATGTTCATTAGAGCACTTGATATCTGTAGAAGAATTACTTTTCACAAGACCGAAGTAGAGAAGTATATGATGTTGATGCCATAGAAGTAGTAGGTGGAGGAATTTCCATGCCAACAAAAGCTCTTTGCAAGGCGGTAGTTGTTCCATTCTTTGAGACAATAGTAACGATATCTACATCTATTGGCAAAATGACCGGTCTGATTTGCAAATTTGGCACGGTATTTCTTCATTAACTTGTTTGTGTAGGATTAAATTCTCCTTTTAAACGAATGACCACCATTTCCAATAAAAGAAGAAGAATTTGAGATGAATTCTTGAGAAAATTTCTTGGGAAATTTTTGTTAGACGATGCACAAGAACTTGAGAAGATCAATGAATTCTAGAGAATTAGAAAACTTACGAACAAAAAAATGCCGAATTAGTTGGATCGGGAACAAGAGGAGAGAAAGAATCTTGATATTGCTCTTTAAGCCATTGCTCGTGATGAATTAATGAGATCCGAGTTCAGCAAAACAAAGAGGAGTCTCTGGTTATATGTAATGACAAAATGAGAATAATCTCTTCCCAAACCGAGGAGAGTGTGTGCATCACCAAGTCTTCATCAAACGGGTTGCGATTTCAATTGACAGATCGAAATATTCTTGATTTGATGTAAAAAATCAAACAACAGAATTTCTAAATGAATAGAATGTAAGCGAGAATAGGAAAGTTGAGACGCGTGCAAAAAATTCTTGAGTGAAAATTTTGTTGAGATGAAGCCACTTCTCACGAGCGATAGATTTACCTAATAATTCGAGAAGTTTAAGGTAAAATTGTAGCATTGATACAAGATCCAACGAAGTGATCCATAGACCTCCAATCCATATACAATGGATTGACAATTTGCACATTATACGATATAGAAACGGAGGTTGTGATTGAATAGTGCCATCAACAAATCCATAAAGATTAGATCCAATGAAAACAGAGGATAATTGATCTTTCCAAACCAAAAAATTTGTTCCATCAAGTTTAACAACGAAATTAGAGATGTTCAAACGGAAAAGATGTAACATTGAAAGGATTATGTTGTTGTGATAGAGGTGGAGGTGTATTTCTTTGTTTGATTTCTTGATGGTGGTGGTGGTGATTGTAAAGGAGGAAAATTTGTGGTATTATTAAGAGCTGAGTTATTCATGGTGGTGTGAGTAAGAATGGAAGAAGAATTGTTTGTTGTTAAGGCATTTACGAAAGAAAAAAAAAAAATTAGGGTTGTAAGGATCGATTGTTTGATTTTGATGTTGGAAGTTGGTGTTCCACTCTTGGTATCGATACCATGTGAGAACAATGAAGTTGTATTAATTCATGTTAAAGAAAACAAGAAAAGGGAAGGATGCTTTTATAGACAAGCATCGGACAAAAAGTCAAAATACACATGGCATTACAATGCGATGATTAATAGTTATAGAAGTAACGTACTAGGATGTGTTACGATTAAAGTTATATAATTTGAAATGTATGTTTCAGACATGGAAACTTTGGAATGAAGGAAAACGGTGTCGTGTATCGATATCTATGCTTCCTAGCTTTTAAATCATACCATACGATCGATTTGGAAATGAGTATGATTTCAAATCAAGTAAGTATTCCATAAACTTCAAGAATCGGCGAATATATGTATATTCATATCCCCCAATTGGGGAGGAACTGGCGCATATAAATTTTATCTATACCGGACGATTGACTACAAAAAAAATTAGACATTTCCTTTAATCAGAATTGGTCTGTATGAATGTTCATATTGGTCCATTCTGGGTCGATATTCTTAAACTACGAAGAACATCAAGAATAATTGGCGGACGCTTATGTATGCATATCACCCGATAACTGATAAATCTGGGAAAAATATATTTTATGAAAAACTAGGGCTTAAACCGTGGGCACATATTGTTACATAGAGCCAAAGCAATTACGAAATAGTGCAACAATAAGAAGCTAATACCATGCACAATGATTTTAAAAGAGCTCAAATCATTATATAAACCCAATCAACTTCCCAAAATTAAAATAATTGAAGGAGCTAAAACTAACCGGCCCATTTCATTGGCAGAAATTTGGTTTTTGTCCCTCGTCGTCATATATTCTTTTGGAGTTTTATTTTCTTAAGTTATTTACTGTAATCAAAATTGAGTTAGAGAATTAAGTAAAATATGGAACTACATATAACGCAAGTAATAAGGAGATGTTCATTAATTTGATATGTCGGTTACATCGGTCCACTTCCTGCCGGTATCAATTTCATCGAGTCTTGTTAGTTCAAATCCAAATTCCAATGGCGACTTTGGGTCAACCTTGTCATTGCAGTGGTTGGATATCATTTCCAGGCTACATGCCCCATTTTCCAGCTCTCCCATATCCATGGGAAATTTTGAATTTACGGAGCCATAATCATTTCCATCTTCCTGTACAATCACTTCAGACCTTTGTAGTAAGACCCCAATTGGCAAAAATGATACAAAATTTGTTCCCTTTCATTTAAAAATGTAAACAAAGGCAGCGATGACTTACCTAGCGCGCATCTATAATGCACAATATAATTACTGGCTGGTGGATAACCAATACTGCTTCTGAGGCATCAACTTCAATAAAAGTTCAAGCAAATGATAAGTAAGAAATAAAAAAATATATATTTAGCGAAGCAACGATGATAAGGATAACAAATACAACAAAACATTTAAAGCAGAAAAATTCTTCTACACATGTACACACATAAAAGGTCTATCACTGTCAAAGGCGTCATTACGACGCGAATGAACTATAAATTTGAGAAAGTAAAGTCGACCGAATTTTTTATCAAGGTCCATGTGATACAATTTACATTCCGATTTTCCAGAACAATACTAAAAAGGTGCATGGCTGGTTGATATCTAACTTACAAAATTACTTCCAGATAAACTATCCATGACATCTCCTTGCCATTGCCATTACTTGGGAGCGATAGTTTGGTGAGAAAAATGCACAAATCTATACAAAATAGACAATAATCAATCAAAAATATATTCTATCTGGGAGGGTGTGAAACCTAAACAATTTTAAGTATTAAAGATTGCGAAAACTTACGAACATATCCATTTGTGACCATCCAATGGATTCACGGGCAGCATTGACACTTCCTATTTCCAGGCATCCCCTACCAAATATCATAGGCCGTAAATTATATATTCAAAAAACCAGTCCACGAAAAATGCTAACGACATTAGCGGAAGAAATCTAACTTACCCAATAAAACATATATGTCGTGTACAAATTAACCAACTTTGACGTGAGCAAGACTATATGCAATAGCTCGAAAACATGTTCCAAGATATCAACATGGTATCATGTCCACTTTAGGTTACTCATGTTAAATTCATTTGTGATATAGGCATTCATTTGCGCAATATACATTTCTGACGCAAAACATGATTTTCGGTGGTGAAAAGTTTTTAACTTGATAAAGATGTCTATAATGATCAATTGAAAATCTATCTAGAAAGACATCAAATGAAGAAGGATAATAAAAAAACTTTGGATTCAAAAAAGAATTGTAGTGTCGGCTCCTTGTGAATTCCTAAAGGTGACATATGCATTCTGACACCGCTATTTCTATCTTTTATAGAAGAAGAGATGGGGATCAAACTATTGAATCAGAAAGTTAAACAACCATTGACTTCAAAATATTCACTATCACCAGTATTTGTCAAGGATCACTTGTAGTCAAATGGAATCATTGTTTCATATAGGAAGCACTTGTGTTAATTGATTGATGAAAATTAATCACCAAGAAATGTAAAAAGATATTAAAATCTAGAAAACTTAATTGGGAAACATCATACTAAAACTTCATAAGCATAAAATATAAGAATCCACAAAAATACCTGTTACTGTTAGCTAAATGTGTTCCATGCATAGATGTGATAATTCACATGAGACGTGGTCACCGGGAACACCAACTTTGCGTCCATAATTTGCATCTGAATCATACAGACTTGCACCCTAGCTAAACCTTACTCCAGATTAATGTAAATTGAACATCAATACACAGCCGAGTTTATTCAATTTAACACTAAAGATTTAGTCCAGATTCAACGTATAACAAAGAAATGAAATAATATAAGTTTATACATCTGAACCCTTAATAAAACCCACTTTGTAAGAAGTGATTTTAATTTTTCACTATTAATTATTAGGTGAACTTCCAACAAAGAGTAAGGTTTATCATAAGTCTCAATTTCCACCAAAAGTATTTTATCAACATCTTCTTCAGTTACTTGATCAAAATCCTGTTACTAAGAGGTGACGAAAAAGACACGAAGCGTTCTGCTGGGAAATCTTATTACTTGATCAAAATCTTCAGTTATTTGGCCAGAATATTCAGAGCGTCTTTTAACAGTTATTTCATGTCCATCAGACAATGTACCCTGGAGATGCTAATATTGTCAGAACCGAAGAAATATATGAATCCACTAAGAAGAAATGTTTTATCTTAATATTCCTATAAATTTTGTAATATACCTTGTAAACAGAGCCAAATGCACCTTCCCTGAGTTTGTTAGCCTCTGAGAAGTTATCTGTCGCGGTACTTATTATATCGAAGTTGAAGTGTAATGATTCCACAGTTCGAAAATCTTTCTTAACATCCTAGGCTATCCTACCATAACACAGTGAAAATTTTGTCAGCAGATGTTTTGAAGAGAGGCCATAAGTCATGTACACATACAATTTAGTTACTTACAATTTTTCTTCTTTTTCTTATTGAAATAGAACCACAGACAATGGAGGACAGTAGTATTGCAATTCCCAAAGGAACGGATTACTAATATCAAGTCTCAATGAATTTGAATTTCCATTTGCTAAATAGTTAAGAACCAATTAGTCAACACATAGATACACAATGAGATACTCTCTTTAATTTCCACCAAAAAATGCATGAGACCGGAGAAAATAAAACTAATGATCAAACTTACTTTCTTCATTGAATGGGCAAGTAATTACCATGCTCCTGACTGTTTGACTATCTGTACGATTTCTTCGAAGTGAACAACTTCTTCCCACGATATATATTCCATCTACCCATCACTATTTCATCAAAAATCACAACATAAATGAAACAAAATACAATCGTTCTAATCAATACTATCAAATTGAAATTGAAACCAAGAGCACACAAAAGGGGGACTAATTACCTCCTCCTTATTCATAAATGGGGGTTTGATTCATCAATTCTTCTAAGGTTTTTTCTTGGTATGGTTTAATCCCCACTTTTTTCGGTACTCAAACATGAGCAGGGTATCAGAACCGTGGCATGGATGCTGCTATGAATTGGAGAAGATAGAAAGACAACTCTTCTTTCTTTCTTTTTTGTTTTTCTTTCTGAGATTGAAATTTGCTCTGGGTTATGAAAACCACCAGGGGGAAAAGAAAAGAAACAAAATGCGATAAAATCAATTTAATCGATATAATTAATGACAGGGGATCATCACGTTAATTTTGATATATGCACCACTGATGGATCCGAGAGCTAATCTGAGTCTTGCAACCGAACTAAATGAAAGATCAAAATCTAGGCGAACATTCCGACGACCAACAGGAAGGAATATGAAGAACCAACTCTAGGGTAGGGTTTGTTCTGCATCTCCAGGAAACGGCTGAAGGACCACGCTATATTAAAAGCTAACAAAAGCAAAGACACATGTGCGGGTAATGGGTGTGGTCTGTACAACCACGACCATATATTTATCTTTTCACAGAATAAATCCTGACCACCACTCAGATAGGCAAAGTTAGCTAAACTATGTTTTATACTATTGATTTCAATTTTGCATTTATGAATCAATCAGAAGCCTAATTCAGAGAAATGAGGTGATAGAAAAGTACTTAAGAAGGTGAGGTTTAATCGATTATTTAAGTATTGGTAGTGAGGGTAACTCAGTAAGTTAGCCATTTTTAGACACATCACTAATCCCTCTCATCTAGACGGGGCGAAGAAAATGGTAGGCTTCAAATCAGCCGGGATTACTTAATCGATTAATAGAAATAAGTTGATAGAAAAGCAACTGGGAAGTGGGACTTAATCCATTGATTTAAGTTTTTAAGTTCTAATAATGAGGGTATTTCAGTACTCTCGTCCTTTTTTAGACACCCCACTTATCCATCTATCTTAGGCCTATTCCTATGCACATGCCAAAACATGATATTTGGCATATATGCACCCACTATGGGTATGCAAAACTGCCAAACTCATATGCCAATATGTTATTTCTGGCATATAAGCATACACGACAGAGTTTCTATCGCGCGATAGAGTTTTGGTCACTCGATGGTCATCAAACCGCTCGATGGTCTTCCAATCGCCAGCGATAATCAAGATATCGCTCGCTAGTATGATAATCGCTCACCAGATCATCATCTAACGGATACAATTTCCCCCCTCTATAAATACCTGATTTCAAACTCATATCAACTCACACCAGAAATTTTAAATCTCTCTGGAATTTCTTAATTTCTCAATCATTTTCAAATATAAAACTATCACATCTCCTCTACAATTATATTTTCTTGTAAAATGGATTCACATGCAGAAACTCAAGGAAAAGGTAAGAAGAACCGAGTCTGTGGTGCAAAATACAGCATGATAGAAGATGAATGTATTTGTCATAATTATGTTTTTTTTACCCAAGATTGTATCGGTGGTGCATAACAACATGGTAACACCATGTAGGATAATATATTTCAAAAATATGAAGAACAAACCATGAACATCAATAGTCGTGATTCAAAAGGATTGCCAGAACACTTCATTGTAATCAACCGGGAAGTAGCCGCTTATGTTGCATTGATAATACAAGCCAAGAGAAAAGGCAAGGACAGTGGTCAGACTGATGTTGATTTTGAAAGACAGGTTCGTACAGATTGACAACGAAAACATGGTAAACAGTTCGCTTTCGAAAGTTGTTATCATATTTTGAAGGGTTAATTTGAACAAATATAATCCAGAATACTTAAAGGTCAATCTAATTCTTCTCCCTCAATACCAAATTCTTCACCGATTTCACAAGGTCCATCAAATTCTTCACCGGATGCCCCTACAAGCTCAAATTCTAACGTAGTTTTCAATAATTATATTGATGGTAATAATAAGGGTGCCATATCCAACAATCATAAGAAGCAGCAGCTTCAAGGATAACTGTTGGTTTTGGATAATGACCTTTATATTGACCATCCCAATACACAGGGCATCCATGCCATACCCAATGCATACAATCGAGACTACCAAGCATTCCTTGGAATCCCCTTGCCTCATTCTCCCTTAATATTTGTCTAATATCTTCGTCGGTTGGTTTTCGTAAATATGTTGGACCAAAATGATTAATAATTACTTCACAGAACAATGAAAGGTAAGTGTAAGAAGTTGTCTTACCCATACAAAGGTACTCATCATTCGCATCCGCTGGAGTGCCATAACCTAGAATCCTTAAAGCCGAAGTTTCTTTTTTATTCGGGACTATGACCTCTAATATTCAGTGCATCAAACTGATAATTAAATTGAGGTTCCACTCGACAAATCTCTTCAATAATCTTTTTCACCAGATGACGAGGCATGCGGAATCGACCTTGAAAATCTCGATCAGAGTACACACAATTGGGAAGAAAATAATCATGCATGAGCTTCTGATGGTAAAATTCCCTTCCTCGATACGTATATCTTCTTGATAATACTTCTTTGGTCTCTATAACTCTTGGTATTTGACCCGTATGTACAAGCATCAAAATTTCGATTAGTTTATCATCTTCAGTTTCCTCTTAGTCAATTTATTGCAACCTCATACGATAACTTTCTTGTTGTAACCTGAACCTATCTTTCTTTATAATTAGGGACCCAAAATCGCCACATGTCAACGCCATAATCACTCTTGCATTTGGTGAAGCCACATCAGCCTTAACTTTCCATGTCATCAATATCTAATTGGCTACCCCATCCATCTATCACCATTGCGACTCTACATCAACTCCAACAGTCACCATCAATTTTCCACACAAGAAGGAAACGAAAAAGACACGACCTCTCAAAAACACAAATTCATTAAAGGTCGGTAACCATTCATAAGGCAGATTTTTTTTTCCTTTTGTTCAGCAGACGCAGTTTTAACATAACTGTTCACCACCAAAAGTTGTCATATTGGAAAACGGAAACCATTTCACTGTTTATTTAGCATAACCACCAAAGTGAGTAATATAGAGCCAAAGAGAAAAAAACCACTACTCAACTGGCTCAAGAATTCTCAAAGTCGATGCATTATATAAGTATTTCGCCAGAAAGAAAAAGGGAAAAATGACAAGAGAAAATGGGAGACTATTTTTGTCAGAACCACAAAAGAACGACACAGTGATGATTTAACCTGGAAAACTAGATTACGATGAAGAATTCAATATTGCAAATTCAATTACAAAGGTACACGTCTTTTCAAGTTTGGGGGTTTTGTAGAGAAACCGTTTGATTGAGTTACGTTCCCAAGTTTCAAACAAAAACAGTTTCGATAGGATCAATCAATGGATACCATAGGATCCTTATTAATTCTTTCTATCATATTTTACCCAAAAATCCTCTCACACTTCACGACCAAAGGGTCTTGAAAATTGGTGATACTTTTCGGTGCAGGAAATTTTGAAGTGTAATGAAAGCTTTTCAAAGAAAAAAATACCCAATTAAAGATTAAGATTTGACGAAGATGCACAATCATGATCAAATACCCAACTTATTTATTCTTTGCGACGTAGAAGAATTACAACCAGATATATGGTACGTCTCCTGTAGTATTCATTTTAATTAAGATTTGATGTTCAAAATCAGTAGAAAAAATGAGGAAAGCAATCGTTTTTGTGTTGTTTCAATCA
This sequence comes from Papaver bracteatum, assembly GCA_023529315.1. Taxonomy (NCBI): domain Eukaryota; kingdom Viridiplantae; phylum Streptophyta; class Magnoliopsida; order Ranunculales; family Papaveraceae; genus Papaver; species Papaver bracteatum. The sequence goes on from JAJJWX010000149.1 coordinate 26,414, forward strand.
TGTCTGCAGTGTTTCAATCATGTTTGATCAGTGTTTCAATCATGACTGCCATTTGATGTCCAAGTTGCCACATGGCATCCTCACAATCAATCTTGATTCTGATGAAGCTGCATTAGCCACAATTTACCATGTCAGTGGCATATCTTATTGGCTACTACAAATTGGAAAGTCCAGTTGGCTACTCGAAGGGTCACTATCAAAATTGAAAAGAAACCATCACAATTCCAAGAATACACCAAATTGTATTTGTTCACCCGTTGACAATCATTCCATACCTTTTCGAATTTACAAGATAGAATCGCAACACTTACGGGCAACGGATACTGTTTCGCAGGGTAACGACTCTTGGAGGAAAATCTATATATACTGAAGGTAGTTGAAACAGACTAATCAATTGCGAAAGTGATAATTAAACTCGAGCATATCTTCATCCTATAAGAAATTTTGAGTTCCATGATGAAAAGATGGATACGTGAATCAATCCAAAGTAAATTTGAGTAAGAATTATTTATAAATCATCAGTTTTGTTTTGTTTTTTTTAAGATTTGTTACTTTTTTTTAGGGTTATTGGCAAAGCTACCAGAGTATATACAAAAAGAATAAAGATTGGTAAAGATTACAAGGTAATCGCTTACACTAGATCTGACTCACAAAAGATTTTTTTATTGAATTCTCAATGACGTGTTAAATGTTTGGAAACAATATTGAATCATGCAGTTCTTCATTGTTTGATCAGTTATGAACATCATGCACCGATCTTTCTTTTTTCATCTCTGGAGGGTTGTATGATCGTAAACTTAAACTACAGTCCAGTGATCTTTGAAATATGATGCCACAAATATTAAGTACGAATTCCAAATTCCTTGGATATGTACGCTGTTCAAAAAAAGGTTTCTGGATCCTACATATAAGGCAACGTATCGAGGAAATCTTCCGGTAGTGGATATTTCTCTTCTGGCGCTACATTTGCCTCCTCTCTCCGTCTCTTTCAAGATTGTACTGATGACCTTGTGCTTTCTTCTTCCTGGGCAGGTTATTGCACAATATCTTTGATAACATCTGTTTAACTTGACCGGATGTCGGTTAACAATTATGATTGGATTCCAGTTTGGTATAGTTATCGTTTCTGCGGATACCTCGTTGCTCAAACACAATAGAATTAATCCATGTGCTTTCTCAGGTTCTTCTTTTCTTCTTCCTTCAATGTTTTCGCTAAGCCGTTTTCCCTTTAAAGTTTTCTTGGATCCTCATCATATAAATTGGCAATCGTAGATCGAGGAAATCTTCTTTTGTTTAGGAACTTTAAGATTTTGGATATTTAGAAGGCCTTATATAGGTTCTATGAGGTAGTGTATATGTTGACATAGAGCGCTTAGTGGTTATTCCATTTGGCTTTTGATCCAATTTCTCTTAAAAGAACAAAATATTAGTTTGGGTTTAATCGATGTTTCTGCAAAAGAACAAAATATTATGGTATCTGCAAAAAAACTGAGTTCCATTTTTTATTTTCACACTATCTTTTTGGAACAAGAGGCACAACCACAAGGAAACGTTCACCACACATTTTCTCATCATGTTTTTCACCAGAACGGAAGGATTATAAGTAAAACTCCCTTAGAAGAATCACTAGAAACTGCCCAAGTCAACCAAACACATACCAATCAGTTCATGATGTCGAAATGGAAATTGATCATGCTTCCAAAAGGTGCATACATAACTGGAAAACAATTCTCTTATATATATTTGCACAACCATACATGATATTGAAAAGCAATGGAAACCAGTTGTATAAAGATGTCATGAGCGGTCTCTACATGAAAATAATCATCTTGCACAATGATTCATAATGGCAAATTGATATCCATCAAGAATTTCAAAAGGTGCCAGTTAAAGTGATACTCATTGCATCCAGAAAAAAAAAGGGCCAATATAACTCACCAACAGTGTCAGGGTGCTTTACTTACAAGGAATGGAATTAGCAAGAATTCATGCAGACATATCACCTGCGTCTGTTGGAAAAATGGATTGTGTTACCCTTCTTCACTTACTGAAGGACCATCACATACATGTTAAGACACTAACATAATGAAAATAGACATTTTCAGATATAGAGGCTCTATGCATTACTTCATAAGACCCATGAGGACGTAAATTAAACAATCACTAAATTTGATGACAAGACAGAGAACGGAGGACCGACCTGATACTGTATCAAGGTTATTCAAGACTAACTTAAATCAACTAAGAAAGGCCTTGCGAGAAGAAAAAACATCCGGAAAAGTTCGGGCAGTTGCATAATCTATATCATCTATCTCAGCAATTCACAAAATAAACCAAAATAATTCAGTTGTGAAGAATTTTAAGCACAACAAATTACACACTCCCGGTGCGTATGCACCGGGTTAGAGGCTTGTTCATAATAATATCCCTTTCTTCATTGGATCTCGACATTGTAATGAAGCTTAAAATTTAGAATAAAGGAGTAATATCTTTAGAAGCAGGTGTGAGTTTTCTGTCGAGGTAAAATTGCGTATATATAGGAACCATAGGGGGAACTAGCCGTTGCAGAATAACTACTTGGCGATAACCATTGTATCGCCAGCGTTATTATTTTAACCGAGCGATATTCACAATATCGACAGCGATAAAGTCTTTATCGCATAGTGGCACAATATCGATAGAATATCGACCGCTCATCGGTTTTCCCATAGTGGCACAAATGGTAGGTGGCATGCCAAACACCATTTTTTTGGCATGTGCATAGGAATAGGCCTTAGTGGGTGATAAAAACGGCAGTCCTTAAACCGGCCAAGAAAAAGATGGTCATTGAAACAACGAGTCCTGCTGGGCACGCCTCATGGGCTTGATCAGGTCAGGTCTTCCTAGGGTTATCGCTTCTCATTCTCAATAACCTACACAGCCGTCTTCTCTACCTCTCTCTTCTTCTCTGTAGATCTACGACAACTCTGTAATTGAACTTAATTTTCCATCGCGAAATGATACTAATGGAGATATTGGTTTATTATAAAGAATCCAACGCACAATTAAACCTTTTTTGGCATAATGATTTTTCCTCTCAAAACTATTTCTTCCCTTTTGACTACATCTCAAAGATCCAGGTGGGCTTCGTCATCCGATTTCTTAGTCACTCGTTTCTGGGAGGAGCTCGAAGTTTTTGGTATTCATAACTTGAGTTTTTGGTATTCATCCACTTGAAGATGCAATTAGATATATCTTTCATAGTATCTGTAGAGCGGTTTATGTATCCTAATACAGTATTAGGAATCAGTTTATGTATTTAGGAACCAATTAAGTTGAATGGGTTGTTAGCATCTGGAATTGGAATAATTGTCATATTGATTATATGTAACAATTATTCATTAATCTACATCATCTTATGGAAAATGGAATTGCATGATCCAGGATATTTCAGTAATTATGAATGAAAGTAATAAAAATTTGAATAATTAATTAGCATCTTGAGTTTAATTTATTGTCTAATTGGTTGTAAACAAGTCTTCATTTAATCTGATCAATGCACAACCACAAAAAACTGATCGATGACTTACATTTTATTGAGTCAATGAGAAAAACAACAACAAAAAAAACTTGTTCAAAATGCTTTGTTTCAATTTATATCATTCTGGCGGGCTGCCTGATTGTTTGTGCAAAGATGGATCCTTACTTACACCTCACGGCTTTTTCTTCTTTGTGTTCTAGTTTTCGGTTTTATCATATGCTGTAAACTCCATCTTATATCTGCTGCAGATACAATCTCTTTAGGTGATTCTCTTACCGGTGATCAAACTATTATATCTTTTTTTTTTTAAGAAAACTTAGGCTCACCCTAAGGGATATTATAGATATTCTGACCCTAAGGAGTCTTGGTTTGGACAAACCTCGGACCCTTCGCTAGAGTTTTTACATATGTTATCCAAGTTTAGAGCATGGCTATTTTGAGTTCTATCAATAAGATCTAGACTTAGTAAAACAAAAGTTACAGGGCTACTAATAATTGGGGTTTCATCATCAGTCTGCCTTGTTCTTTGAGGTAGTCCTGTTGAATCTTCCTCGATGGCTCTAATATAAAGAGTGTTGAAGTGTTCAGAATATCAGACTTTTCAGCTTGTATGACAATATTTGTATGTTCTGCTTTTCTGCCCATCTGAACGCTAGTTAAACTCCTCTGTAGCTGCTTCCGATCCTCCTTGAGTTGTGTATCTTCTGCTATTAACCAAGTTTCCTGCAAGGTCAATGATAGTTAGTGCAGAGTAATAATGGGAACTATTAGGATCTTGAATGGTGCATATATTGACTACAAAGCCACTGTGTTGAGAGTATTGTTGGATCCCAGTAAGATTCCCATGATTGATGACAGCTGCATTGGTGGTATGATGAGGATCCCGACTTCCGGGATATGATTGGGCAAGTTATGAATTCTGTTGAATTCACAAAGATGTTGTTGGATGTTGATGGCAGTTACTTTTGCATTAGGAACAATGCTTTGAAAAACTAGGTCACATCTAGCTTTCCAGATGAACCAGCAGGTTGTAGCATAGATGCAAGTTTTGTCATTATAACTGCCATTGACAAACCAATCATTAAACCACTCCATGAAGGGTGTTTGGGAGTTAAATATGCCATGATTTTGCCCCAGAATGTGATTCCAGGACCTCGGTGCAGCTGGGCAATTTAGGAACATGTGTGTCATTGTTTCGTCCCCACTGTTGCAAAGTCTGCATAAGGGATCAATATAGTGAAGGATGCTTGCAGTCTTTGCATTAGTAGGGAGAATTTCATTAGCACATTTCCATAGGAAGATCTTGATGGTTGGTGCCACATCCAGATTCCATATAGCATTCCAATCTCTGATAATTTGGTCATTTCTGTAGAGATGCTCAATTTTGGCTTTGTAGAGTTCTCTAACAGAGAACTTGCCATTGGTATTGATATTCCACTGCATACTGTCTTCCTCTCAGAATGAATTGTTAGATGAGAGATGGTGTTAGCTGTTTCCTGGTTGAAAAGCTGAAGCAGGAGGGTAGAGTTCCAGGATTTGTGTTCTGTCATTAGGTTTGCTAAAGTTTGGGCATCTGTTGGACAGTTAGTTGGCTTGCTGAGCTTTTCACCAGTACCTGGAATCCATAAATCTTCCCATATCTTTATTTTGTTACCATTCCCTATTCTCCATCCGCAGTGTTGTTGTATATTCTTGATTCCTTCCAGGACTCCTTTCCATAACCAAGAATCTCCATCCTTGGCTTTGGTGTTCATGTTCAGAACATTTCTTCCATGTAAATACTTTGCTTCCATGAGTTGGTACCAGAGAGAGTCCTTGTCCTGCTCCAATCTCCATCCTATTTTAGTTATAATTGCACTGTTGAAAAGCTCCATGTTCATAAATCCAAGTCCCCCCAATTCTTTAGGATTGCAGATTGAAGTCCAAGCCTTTGGATAGTAGCCTGTTGGGTTTTCCAAGTTTTTCCCCCAGAAGAAGTCCCTTTGCAGTTTGTTCATATCTTGACAGGTCTGCTTTGGGATCCGGAAGCAGTTCATTTGGTATATGCTGGCTGTAGAGGTGATTGCTTTGATTATGACTTCCCTTCCTGCCGGATTTAAAGGAGAGTTTTTCCAGCTAGACAAGTTAATATTCATTTTGTCGACTCCTGGTTTGAAGCATGTAATTTTGCTTCTGTTTGTGAAAAGAGGGGATCCTAGATATTTGTCATTTTTAGGGAGCTCCATAACTCCCAGGATGTTGCAGATGTCTGGGATGATATCTGGATCAGTGTCTTTACTGAAGAAAGCACCAGACTTGTGGAAATTTATAAGTTGGCCTGAGGTATCTCCAAAGATGTTGAGGATGTCCTTTAGATTTTGAGCTGTTGAAGAATTTGCTTTGCAGAACACCATGCAGTCATCAGCAAATAACAGGTGAGTTATAGAAGGGGCATTCTTGCAGATTCTTATACCAGAGATAATGCCCAGATCTTCAGCATGAGAGAGGGTTCTTGACAAGGCTTCCATGCAAAAGAGGAATAGATAGGGGGATAGCGGATCTCCCTGTCTAAGACCTCTGGATGGCTGGAAGAAATTGTCAGGAGAGCCATTTATGAGAACAGCTGAAGAGGGAGTAGTGATGCATCCATCAATTGTCAGGAGAGCCATTTATGACAACTCAAGTAGTTCTTGGGGATGACGGAAATCTTGTGATAAGAGACGGGTCTAATCCATCAGTTGTCATTTGGCAGAGTTTTGATTATCCAACTGATACTCTTTTACCTGGTGGCAAACTTGGGTTCAGTAAAATAACAAACCAAATTCATCAACTTACTTCATGGAGAAGTAGAGAAGATCCAGCCGCAGGACCTTACAATTGGTTGTTAGGACCGGATAGAATAAGTCAGCTCGTTATATACTGGAACAAGTCCGAAGAAATCTGGAAATCTGGGGAGTGGAATGAAAATTCAGAAACTTTTAGTTTCCTTCCTGAGATGAGATTAAACTATGAATTCAAGTTTAGTGTTATTTCAAATGTAAATGAAAGTTACTTCACTTATTCGCTTTACAATAAATCTATGATTGCTAGATTTGTTATGGATATTTCGGGACAAATCAAGGAATTTACATGGTTAGAAAGCAAGCATGAGTGGATTGCGTTGTATGTTCAGCCCAAACGATTGTGTGATGTTTATAGTATTTGTGGACCTTTTGGCAACTGTAACCAGGATACATGGTAGTGTGAGTGTTTGCCTGGTTTCGTCCCACAATCTCTTACAGATTGGAATCTCCAGGATTCAACTGGCGGGTGTACTAGGAAAACGCTTCTGCAATGTGAAAATAAAGATGGTTTTGTATCTATCACAGCCTCAAAATTTCCAGATAAGCCCCGTTTTCCTCCAATCCATGGCGCGATAGAATGCAAATCAGCTTGCGAGAGTTCATGTGGTTGCATTGCTTATGCTTTTGTCAACAATGGATGTCATATTGGGGGGAAGATCTTATAAATTTCAATCAATTTAAACCATCTGACGGACCAGCAATTCTCAATCTCAAACTCGCAGCTACTGATATTCCGAGCACTCCGCCCATCTCTAGCAGTCCCACACCCGCCGCTACTGCACAAGGTAAGTCATATTTGAGCTCCTAAAAATATTATGATGTTTTAGCCATATGTCGTATGACGTCTTTAAAATTTTCAGCCAAAAAGAGGAAGGCATTAGTGTGGAAGATCGCCGTACCTGTTTTAACTTTGGTGGCAACTATCATGGGCCTCCTAGGATACATTTATCTGTTCAAGAAAAATAAGGCTAAAAGAGGTAAACATACATTTTCATTTGTTTTGGCAAGGGATACTGCAGGATATCAATAAAATCACACTGTTAAAGTATTTATGAATTACCATGTCTAATAATCTCTTCACTTTCTTGCTTTGTTCATGAATATTTAGGAAGATTGAAAGGGGTGATGGCTGATTTGTTGAAATCCAAAGCTAATAATGATGGTAAAACAAAAGGAGAAACACAGGAATTGCAAATATTCGACCTTGCTTGTTTAGCCAATGCTACAAATAATTTCTGCTTGAAGAATAAGTTGGGAGAAGGTGGTTTTGGGCCTGTTTACAAGGTAAGTTTACAGATGCTCGATTAATATAACAAAATTGATCAACGTATTGTACATTCTTAATCACTATATCTGCATTTGGAGAATGGTTTTAGGGTAAACTAAATAATGAGCAGGAGATAGCAGTGAAAAGACTATCTAAAAGCTCTGGACAGGGGATTGAAGAGTTCAAAAATGAGGTTTTACTGATCTCTAAACTTCAACACCGTAACCTTGTAAAATTGTTGGGCTGTTGCGTGGAAGGAGAAGAATACATGTTAATTTATGAGTACATGCCTAAAAAAAGCCTGGATGCATTTCTATTTGGTTTGTTTCTTTTCTAGTTTACTAACAAAACTTCTTTCAAATTTGTTCCATCTTTGATGTAACATTCATCATGACCGAATTTCTATGACTGCTAATTGAAGGAATGTGTACTGATTGCAGATCCAAGAAAAGAAACACATCTGGATTGGGATAAGCGCTTCAATATTATTGGAGGTATTGCTCGGGGCCTTCTTTACCTTCACCGAGATTCTCGTTTAAGAGTTATTCATAGAGACCTCAAAGTCAGCAACATTCTCTTGGATGAGAACTTGAATCCGAAAATTTCAGACTTTGGAATGGCACGGATATTTGGTGGTGACCAAATTATAGATAATACTGACCGGGTTGTTGGTACATTGTAAGCTCCATGGTTTCTTAATCTTTCAATTATTCGTCATAGTTACTATCTATTGCGCTGTTTAATTTTCATGATCAAATACAGTGGATACATGTCCCCAGAGTATGTAATGGGAGGCACCTTTTCAGAAAAGTCAGATGTCTTCAGTTTTGGAGTGTTGGTGCTAGAAATTGTGAGCAGTAAGAGAAATAACAGCTTTTACAATCCCGAACAACCTTCAAACCTCCTAATTCATGTAAGTATTTATATCCATCCATATATCTACTATTTATCAGTAGTTTATAAATGAAGGGAAATGGTCAGAGGTTGCATAATTTGAAACCTATGTCATTAACTGTTGCCTTATATTGTCGACTCTTCAAACCTGTGTCATGAATTGTTAGATTATATAATTTGAAATTTGTGCTTCAGGCTTGGAGACTTTGGAATGAAGGGAAATGGTCAGAGGTTGTTGATGAGGGTTTGGGTGATATGTATTCTCCAGAAGAAGTGATAAAATGCATACACATTGGTCTGTTATGTGTTCAGAATAGAGCAATAGATAGGCCAACCATGGCTGAAGTGGATAACATGCTTGGAAATGAAACTGATCGTCCAACTCCAAAAGAACCTCCATATACTTTCCCAGCATCATCAGATAAGCCAGATTCTGAGCGAATTTGCTGCTCAAGTAACGATGTTACTTTCACTGAGGTTGAAGGTCGATAGGATTCCAGATCTATGGTTCAAATACATGACAATTGTGTGGCACTTAGAAGAACAATAAAGTCTTGTTAAGTAACTCATCTGTTTCATCATCTAATGAACCTTGAAATCACGAGAAACATTTTAGTGTTACATAGTGAATAAGTTCTAGTTTTCACTTGGTTTGAACAAACTAAGAATACACTCTGGAAAAGTGTATGATTTCATACTCAGATATAAGAATGAGTACTAATACTCATATCCCCCGATCAAATATGAAATTATACTCATTTGCTCATTATCAAAAGAGTATGATACTTTGTAAACTTCAAGAGTTGGGGAATGTATTTATATTCATATCTGTCGATTGTAGCATGATCGAAGTATAAAACGGTTTATTTATATTGCCTGATTGGAGCCTAAAAACCCTACAGAAAAATTGGGATTTTCTCTAATCAGAATCGATCTATATGAATTTTTATATTAATCTATTATGGGTTGATGCTCTTCAACCACGAAGAACATCAATAATAATTGGTTGACATGTATGTGCATATCAGCCAATTCGGGATAAATCAAGAAAAACAAAAATTCTTGGAAATTTCAATCTTGAATACATGAATCACTCGGAAACTTATAAAGACATGAATACATGAATCACTCAAAAACCTATAAAGACATAAGGAATGATAAAAAGTACTTAAGAGAAGTCCAATGGGACACACCTAATTTTATTGTTTACTTGTCCACGCGGACGAGAAAACTTAATTTTGGGCAGTGGTAAACAGCAAATGAATGGGTAAATTTAACTATTTGGACCCGTTTTTATATAAAAAAATATTTTTGTTATATCAAATGGACCCTTTTATTAAAAAAATCTTATAAATATATATATCAAACTAATTTAACTAACTTTAACAAACTTTCCCTCTTTTTTTTTTTACTTTTTAATAGGTTATTGTCTCCAGTTGAGACGACCGGCTCAACTTGTGCCGAGCATCGTCTCAATATATTTCGATCATATCAGATTGAGTCGATTGACTCAATATGAGACGTGATGAATAAAAAAATTTATTTGAGGGTTTGCTCATCCGTTTCAATGATTTGTTAGTCCCACTGTATGTGTATAATCACGTCAAGAACTTGTCACCAAACTGAGGCTGCCATGAAATTGACGCTGTCGGCAATCTAACCTCCTAAATTTGTCACTAAAAGATAAAAAAAAAATTTGCCAGGAGTTTCAACGGACATGAATCCCTACGATTTTGACATCTAACTAGACTCATAATTAACGTACTAAAAGATCAATGCACAACCAGAAAAAACTGATCTACGACTTACATTTTGGCTTTTATTAAATATAGCCCACACATTTATTATTCATAGCCCAAAAATTTTAAGTTAAAATGAAAAGTCAAAAGTTAAAATGAAAAACCAAATCAAGTTTTAATTTTGACATTAATTTTTCATTAACAATTAAACTTAAATCCCTCTTACTCAAAATCAAAATAAACCCTAACTTTTTTCCTTGATCATACTTAAAATTAATTATCATTGTTCTTTTAGTATTCTCACAAATTGAAAAATTATTATAAACCTTAATTCTTCTTTCCCCTAAAACAAAATAAACTTTAACTCTATTTTTCTCTAAAAATAATTTTCTCTTGATCATGATACATTAAAATTGATCTAGGTATATATTCTAATTGTTCTCTTAAAAAAATTCCACAAAAACATCCATACTAAGGTTTTGTTCTTTTCCTACAACCATTCTCCTAGAACTCCATAAACATATAAACATAATCTATAAAACAAAATCTCTAAGATGATGTATTTTTATTCTCAACCATGATTACACTAAAATTGATTAAGAGTATTGATTCTTATTCAATCAAAAACAACCATTTTTGTTGTTGTTATTGTTGATGTTGATTTAGGGATTTTTATGATTATCTTATTATTTTGGGCTATATATAAAAATTATATATAATTTTGTGGGCTATATAGAATGATTATAAAGGTTTGTTTAGTTATCATAAGCACTTATTTGGATGGGCTATGGTTAATAAATATGTGGGCTACATTTAAGAGAAGCCTACATTTTATTGAGTCGATGAGAAAAAACAAAAAAAAAAAAACTTATTTTAGTTGCTTCATTTCATTTGGATTATTCATTCTGGGTTTTCCTGGATATAACAAGAAACACTTCATGGCTTATTCTTATTTCTGTTCAACTTTTTGGTTTTATCATCTTACATCTGCTGCTGATAAAGTCTCTTTAGGGGATTCTCTTACTGGTGATCAAACTATTATATCAATTATCAAATGGCCGAAGCTTTGAATTTGGTTTCTTGAAACTTGGTAACTCTCAGAATCACTGTATCGGCATTTGGTACAAAAAGGTCTCAGTTCAAACTGTTGTTTGGGTTGCTAACAGAGATGCACCTATTCTTGATCCATCTACTTCAAAGTTAACACTTTCAGAGGGGAACTTAGTTCTATTCTCTAAAAAAAATAAAAAACCAATTTGCTCTACTAATTTAGATTCAAACACTCCAAATACACCTGAGGTAGTTCTGGTGATGACGGATATTCAAACAATCCAAATACACCTGAAGTAGTTCTCAGTGATGACGGAAATCTTGTTTTAAGAGGTGGGTCTAATCCATCAGTTCTCATTTGGCAGAGTTTTGATTATTCAACTAATACTTTGTTATAGCCGCACCTCTATAGAAGTTCGTTGTTATAGCCATAATAGAATAATATATATCAATACAAATTGAGCCACCTTACATAAATGAAGATGAGCATTACCCATTCAAATTTTCTCCCTTGACGTAATCACGAAGGTCAGCTATTTCTAGAAATGAGTATAGTACAGAAAATGAAGAGACAATATTTAATCTAGTAATAACCGTCTCACTCAATAATTGGAGAAATAATAGTTTGAGACCAGAAACTAAAATGATAATGCGTACGCGAAAACAAAAACGAAAACAAAAACATCGTTGATTGTTTAGAGCCAAAGTCCAACCTACTCCGTAAAATGTTTACCTGTAAGGACTGCTTCGCAATTCAAAGTCAAACCAACGTATTCTGAATGATGGAATTCAACCAATCTATAGTATCTCCATGGAATTCTTGTCTAATAATCCTGATTGTATAAACATTTCGATCATTTCAGTACTCACAGAAGGATCAAAATGTTGTCAACATATATTTAAATCAGTTAAATTCAAGAATCTTCAGGTACGTGATTTTCTTTTTCCTGTAATGCGAGGGAAGCTTTTCAGGCTCTAGTCCAACTGGATTACCCCTGTGATTGCATTGGGATTATGTGATCCCTCAAAGAAGCAAAACGAACCATTTAGAGTTCAATGGATTGCTCTCTTATATTACCTGCTTGTCATATCCTGTTGTTATGGCACGGTGATGCTTGGAAGTCATGATAAGTTTTAGCATTTTAGACCCTTACCACAATTTTTAATTTGGTGCCGGCATCTTAGACTCTTACCACAACTTGTCATGTCATTTCATTTCATTGCATCCAGCACGGCAATGTTTCATTGGACTCTTAAATAAAAACCTACTCCATATGATACGTTTATTGTAAACTAAGAAAGCATTTCATTAAAAAGTCCTATGATTTTGACATCCAACCAAATTGGTCTTCAACAACCCACAAAATATTTGCGTCTATTTCCGGCCAAAGACTTGTTTTTCTTTTCATTTTGATTATTCCTCCTTTGAATTCTTTTGACTTGCACTGTTTAAAGTCAATGGGAAAAATGATTAATGCTCACTCCAATTGCTCTCATTTTTCAGTATTCTCAGTGGGTTTTCCTTTCCGCAAAGATGGATGCAATAAGAAACCATTCATCGATTTTTATTGTTTCTGTTTTAGTTTTTGGTTTGGTCATGTGCAGTACACTCCATCATACAACTGGCGCAGATACAATCTCTTCTGGTGATTCTCTAACTGGAAATCAAACTATTACATCAAGAGGTGAAAATTTTGTATTGGGTTTCTTCAAACCAGGTAATAATACATCTCGTAATCATTATATAGGTATTTGGTACAAAAAAGTGTCACTTCAAACTGCAGTTTGGATTGCTAACAGAGATGCACCTATTACTGATCCATTTTCTTCAAAGTTAACCCTTTCAGGTGGAAACTTAATTTTACTTAATAATTCAAATAAAACACCAGTTTGGTCTACTAATTTAGCTTCAAATACTCTAAATACAACTCAAGTAGTTCTTCGCGATGACGGAAACCTTGTTTTAATAGATGGGTCTAATCCATCAGTTGTCATGTGGCAGAGTTTTGATTATCCAACTGATACTTGGATACCTGGTGGGAAACTTGGGTTCAGTAAAATAACTAACCAAACTCAGCAACTTATTTCATGGAGAAATCGAGAAGATCCAGCCACGGGATCTTACAACCTAGAAATAGGACCAAATAGACTTCCTCAGTACATCACTTACTGGAACAAGTCCAAAGAAATTTGGAAAAGTGGGGAGTGGGATGAAAATTTAAAAACACTTCGTTTACTTCCTGAGATGAGATTAAATCATTTTTTTAATTTTAGTTGGGTTTCAAATGTAAATGAGAGTTACTTCACTTATTCAATCTCAAACAAATCTACTATTCATAGATTTGTAATGGATATTTCTGGCCAAATCAAGGAATCTACATGGTCAGAAAGCACCCAAAATTGGACTCTTAAGTGGCTTCAACCAAAAAGGTTGTGTGATGTTTATAGTATTTGTGGACCTTACGGAAATTGTAACCAGGATACCTGGAAGTGTGAGTGTTTGCCAGGTTTCGTGCCAAAGTCTCCTTCAGATTGGAGTCTCCAGGATTCAACTGGCGGCTGCGTCAGGAACACGCCTTTGCAGTGTACGAGTAAAATTGGTTTTTCACCAATCACAGCCTCAAAATTGCCTGATAACCCACGGCTTCCAGATATCAATGGCACAAAAGAATGCACATCAGCTTGTCAAGGTTCATGTGGTTGCATTGCTTACGCTTTCCTTGACAACAGATGCCGAATTTGGGATGAAGATATTATAAATTTCAATCAATTTAATAAATCATCTGGAGGATCAGCAACTTTCAATCTCAAACTTGCAGCTACTGATGTCCGCAGCACCATGCCAATCCCTAGCAGTCCCGCACCTGCCTCTACTTCTCAAGGTAAGTATTTGTGAGGGTATCCCACCCTAGCTCCTCAAGATATTATGATGTTTTAGCCCTATGCATAGAATGAAATGTTTATGCTTATGATGTCTTTATAATTTTCAGTCAGAAAGAGAAACGCGATAGTTTTGATGATCGTCATACCTGTTTTCGCTTTGGTGGCAACTATCATGGGCGTTTTATACATTTATTTGTTCCAGAGAAATAAGGCGAATAAAAGAAGTAAGCACCGCATTAAGATAAATTCAGCCTAGTTATATTTATGAAGAATGTCGTCTAATATTCTCTTCACTTTCTTCTTTTGTTCATGAATACCCAGGAGAACTGAAAGGCCTCCAAGGAGTGTTGTCCGAATTGCTGAAATCCAAGGCTACCTACAACGACACTCCAGATACAAATAAGTTTGATGATGGTAACACGGAAGGAGAAACTCAAGAATTGCTAATATTTAACCTTGCTTGTTTATCCAATGCCACAAACAACTTCAGCTTGGCTAATAAATTGGGAGAAGGAGGTTTTGGGCCAGTTTATAAGGTACATTTACATATGCTTCATTATAATACCAGTATTGGTAAACTTATTTGGCATTCCTAATTACTAAAATCATTATATGGAGAATGGTTTTCAGGGAAAACTACAAAATGGGCAGGAAATAGCCGTGAAAAGACTGTCAACAGACTCTGGGCAGGGCATTGAAGAGTTCAAGAACGAGGTTGTATTGATCTCCAAGCTTCAACACCGCAGCCTTGTGAAACTGTTGGGTTGTTGCGTTGAAGGAAAAGAAAACATGTTAATTTATGAGTACATGCCCGAGGGAAGTTTGGATGCATTTCTATTTGGTATGTTTCTTTTCTAGTTTGCTTTGCATTTGGAAACTAATGCAAGGGCGTATGTACTGACCGCAAGGGCGTATGTACTGACCGCAGATCCAAGGAAGAAACAACAGCTAGATTGGGATAAGCGATTTGATATTATTGGAGGGATTGCTCGGGGCCTTCTTTATCTTCACCGTGATTCTCGTTTAAGAGTTATTCATAGAGATCTCAAAGTCAGTAACATTCTATTGAATGAAAACATGAATCCAAAAATATCAGATTTTGGAATGGCACGGATATTTGGTGGTGATCAAATTATAGCTAATACTAACAGGGTCGTTGGTACATTGTGAGCTCCTTGTTTCGTTAACCATCGTCTTGAATTTTCAAAACTCATATAGTTGCATGTCTATTATCTAACATGTCTTCACAATCGATTGGTTGCAGTGGGTACATGTCTCCGGAGTATATAATGGGAGGAACATTTTCAGAAAAATCTGATGTCTTTAGTTTCGGAGTGCTAATTCTAGAAATTGTAAGCGGTAAAAAAAATAACAGCTTTTACAACCCTGAAGAACCTCTCAACCTTCTACTTCATGTAAGTAAATATATATCCAGCCATCAACTCTTAAGAATACTAATTTGTTATGGATTATTAGCTTATATAATTTGAAATTTGTGGTCTAGACTTGGAGACTCTGGAATGAAGACAAATGGTCAGAGGTTGTTGATGAAGGTTTGGGTGATTTGTATTCTCCATCAGAAGTGATAAAATGCATACATATTGGTTTGTTATGCGTTCAGAATAGAGCAATAGATAGGCCAACCATGGCTGAAGTGGATTTCATGCTAATGAGTGAAACTGATCGTCCAGCTCCGAAAGAACCTCCATATAGTTTGTCAGCATCGTCCGATAATCCGGGTTCCTCGAATAACAATGTAACTTTGAGTGCGGTAGAAGGTCGTTAGTAGTTAAACTAAATAAACAAACGAAGGTACCTCTTTGTCTAAAAAAAGAAAAAAAAAACGAAGGTACCTCGTAATATAAAGTTTATGAAAGTTTGATGTTAATGCAGTTTCTTCAGTCGTTCATGTATGTGTAATGGATGTTGTGTTGTGTATTTGTTAGTTTGTCCCTTCTCTTTGGAAATCCTGGCTCTGCCACCGTTTATTACCCATTTGGTTGATGCTTGAAAGTCAGAATCACTGTGGCGATGTAAGTTTTGAGCATCTTAGCTACACTGTTACCACAACGTTTTTTTTATACTAAACACTGTTACCACAACTTGTGGAGTGATTTTTGGGGTATCTTGGACTTTTAAAAAATCCACTTACCTGCCCAGCGCGTTTGTTTCCCAAATTCCCAATCAAAGAGACAAAGACCACCACCACAACTTGTCATGGGGTGCTACTGTACGTACATATATTTACTGTACCATCACATCGTCCTAATCATATTTACTTTTATCCTCAGCCACCCATGACCATCATCTTCTTCCTGTTTCATTTCAAGGGAAAAGGAAAAGTTTGATTAACTTCATCATTTTGTTTTATCTTCTTAACCTTACACACTTTAGAATCAGCGGAAACATTCAAGTTTAACTAAGAGTCCATTATACTTTAAAAACTTAGAATAGTCCAATCTAGCTACCCCATTTCTTCTAAGAATTTAAACGTATTAGAAAGATACGAATTTTTAAAAACATATATTATTTCTCTTTTTGTAGACGGTATCACTGGCTTCAAAGGGATGAATTTACTTCTAACACTTCAAATGAATGTGTTAAAAGCTTCTATTTAACAGTATGTTTCTCTTTTTGTAGACGGTATCACTGGCTTCAAAGGGATGAATTTATAGGTAATTTATGGATAATCTAGCAATTTATAATCTCAACACGCCCCTCACTGGCTACACGTGAGGGGGCGTGTTGAGATTATTAGTCTCATATTGTCTAGGCAATCTAAGATCCTGCGGTTTATAATCTTTAGGGCCTCTCCACTCATTTCCAATTGGTATTGAGTTGGATGCCCGTATTCTAACATGGTATCAGAGTAGGCTATCAACGAGGCTACACGTAAGGGGGCGTGTTGAGATTATTAGTCCCACATTGTCTGGGCAATCTAAGATCTTGGGGTTTAATTGCTATATTCCATGAGTCATGCAAACATATTTATTGACACGCCAATCAACAACCTAAAAACCCCACGCCAATAAACTAAATCTATCGATCGTTTAAAAAAATGATTACTTGCTTGATGATATCTACTCGATGTATTTTTTTATTCCTGTATCAACCATATAAATATTACTGATTCTTCTATGTTACATTTAAATTCTTATATACATGGTATAAAAAATGTGGTGTTCTTTGTGTTTATACTTTGTTTCGTACTTCGATTCTTTTACACTACTTTGTAGTGTAAGACCTATACATAGTGTGTTTAAATTCTATAGGTCTTACACTACAAAGTGTAAGACCTATAGATATTCATCCAACAATATGCACAGAGTAATAAACAGCTTCATCCAACAACAACCAGCATAAGTTTCAACAGGTATTCATCCTATGCTTTAACTGCATATTCCCAAGTGGGGTTCTTAATTTGTAAGATTACTGTTCTGAATCGATCTTAATGTCCATTCATGTACTGCATAAAATTTGATGTTTATGTTATCTATCTATACTATTGATGTATTGTGGATGACTGATTTGGTTCCTATTATTTGAACTGAAGTTTTGTTTGTTTAAATTCTACGAATGATTTATAACTCAGTTTGTATAAATTGGATCATGTTATGACCAACGGCTCTTCCAAGCACAATCAATAGAGAATTGAAATAGAAATGAAAACAAATGTAAAACAGGCACACACACAATACACAAGGATTTATAGTGGTTCGATCAAGATGATCTACATCCACTTTGGAAGACGACGATAACGTTGCACTATGATTTGAACAAGTTTACAAGAGTATAAACTCCTCTCAAGAACAAGACCTTACTCTCTCTTAAGAACACTACTCTCTCTCTCTCTCTTAGTGTTTCTCTCTTAAACACTTACTGATTTGAGATGCTATTACAAGGAAACAACATGGCCTTATATAGTGAAGTGGATTTGAAGAATGTGTCGACATCATTCACTTGACCGAAAGCTTCCACTGGCCCACTTGAGTATGAAACCGAAAGTGCCAAAGTACTCCACTAGCTCACCACAGCTCATTATCCTCCACCGAAAGTAACAATAGCCGACCTCCCACTAGCCGAAAGCTCCTAGCTCACCACAACTCATTATCCTCCACCGAAAGAAACAATAGCTTATTCAAGAAACCGAAAGCTTCATTACAAATATCCACCTTGACTTGAATACCATCACCGCTCATCATCATCGTCTTCGCTCAGCCCCACAAGGGCTCTCAACACCTGTTGACACCAACCAAGTCCAAGCAATGCTTGAACTTGATACTTGAATGGCTTCATCAACATGTTCCAGTGTTTATCCGTTGTAGGAACCTTTAGCATTGCTATCCGACCTTCCTCAACTGCATCCTTGATAAAATGATACCTAACATCGATGTGCTTCGTTCTCTCATGATACATCTGGTTCTTGGTAAATTGAATGGCACTTTGACTGTCACAGAACAAAGTTGCATTCTCTTGCTTGAAACCCAAATCACCAACCAAGCCCATCAACCATATACCTTCCTTCATCGTCATGCGCTGCCATGTACTACGCCTCAGTTGTAGACAATGCAACTGTGTGCTTTGCAAAACCGACCTCCAACCGATAGTACTACCACACAATGTAAAAGTATAACCTGTCAATGACCTTCTTCTAGCAAGATCACCTGCATAATCAGAATCAACATAACCCACAACATTTGTCGAATCACCATAGTGTTTATCAAACACTAAACCAACATCTGTACTTCCCCTTAGATACTTTAAAATCCACTTTACAGCTTTCCAATGAGCCCTCCCGGGACTTCCCATGTATCTACTTACCACACTCACAGCTTGTGCGATATCCGGCCTTGTACAAACCATAGAATACATGATGCTACCAACTGCGCTTGCGTATGTAACTCGAGACATATACTCTGCCTCATCTGCAGTTTGAGGTGATTGCTTTCTAGAAAGTTTAAAATGAACTGCCAAAGGAGTACTTATCGGTTTTGAATCTTTCATACCTAATCGCTCCAACACCTTCTCGATGTAAGCCTTCTGGGACAAATGCAACTTGCCTTCAGCTCGGTTTCTATGAATCTCCATGCCCAATATCTTCTTTGTTGCGCCTAAATCCTTCATCTCAAACTCACTACTCAACTGATCCTTCAGCTTCTGTATCTCTGACATGTCTTTGCAAGTAATCAACATATCATCAACATACAAGAGTAAATACACAAATGAACCATTTTGGAGTTTCCTGTGATATACACAACTATCATACTTACTCCTGTCATAGACATTTGCCACCATAAACATATCAAAACGTTTATACCACTGCCTTGGAGATTGCTTCAATCCATATAAAGATTTCTTCAACAAACATACATGATCTTCTTTTCCAGGAACTTCAAACCCCTTTGGTTGTTGCATATAAATACGCTCTTCCAAATCACCATGAAGGAAAGCCGTCTTAACATCTAGTTGTTCCAATTCTAGATCTTTCAAAGCAACTATAGAAAGAAATGTTCTAATAGAACTATGTTTAACAACAGGATAGAATACCTCATTGTAGTCAATGCCTTATCTTTGCGTAAACCCCTTTGCCACAATCCTTGCCTTGTACCTTGTTCCTTCACCATCTGAAGTACCTTGTTTCTTCTTGAAGACCCATTTTCTTCCAACAATCTTCTGCCCTTTTGGTCTTGCAACTATCTCCCAAGTGCCATTCTTGTCAAGAGACTCAATTTCTTCAATTGCAGATGCTCCCCATTATGCTGATTCTTCACCACCGATTGTTTCTTCATAGGTTGTTGGATCATCCCTATCTATGCTCTCACCATACTGCAAATTCATATGCAACCAAATCAGCATGGCCGTATCTCTGAGGTTCTCTAACTTGCCTCCTCTCTCTGTCTCTTGCAAGATTGTACTGATGACCTTGTGCTTCTTCTTCCTTGGCAGGTTCTTGCACAATATCTTGATCATCATCAGAAAAAAAAAAATCTCATTGCTTCCATGAACTTGCACCTCAAGTTCCACCTTGTCACCAAGCTCCACCTTATCACTAACACCCTCTTCAGCTCTTCCATCTAGTTCTTCATTCTTTGGCTTCAACATCGATTGCTCATCAAACTTCACATCTCTCGCTCGATAAGAAACTTGTTTGATCTTTCTGCTGGACACCATAACCTGTAGCCTTTCACGCCCTTTGCATACCCAAGAAATATACACTTCTTTTCTCTAGGCTCTAGCTTCCACTCATTCACATGAGCATAGGATGGACATCCGAATATCTTCAAGTCTTCATAGTTAGCATGCGAACCTGTCCAAACTTCATTTGGAGTATTGCACTCAATGGAAGTCGATTGAGATCTGTTCACTAAATAAGCTGATGTGTTTGCTCGCTTCAAAAATCGCTTTGTAATCCGGCATTGGATAGCATGCACCGTGCCTTCTCCATTATGGTTCTGTTCATCCTTTCTGCAACACCATTTTTCTACGTGGTGTTTTTCTGACTGTGCGGTGTCTCACAATCCCTTGCTCCTTGCAGAACTCATTGAACTCACCCCCACAAAATTCCAAACCATTGTCTGTCCTCAAGCACTTGATTTGTATTCCGGTTTGGTTCTCAACCATAGTCTTTCATTTCTTGACCTTGACAAAAGTTTCATCTTTGTGTTTAAGTATGAATACCCATACTTTCCTTGAGAAATCATCAATGAACGTCAGCATATATCTACCACCACCATGTGAATCTACCCGAGAAGGACCCCAAAGATCAGAATGAATATAATCCAGAATACCTTTGGTGTTATGAATAGTTGTACTAAACTTGACTCTACACTTCTTTCCAAAGACACAATGTTCACAGAAATCAAGCTTGCCTGTTTTATGACCACAAAGCAGTCCTTGCTTGCTCAAAACAGCCAACCCCCTCTCGCTCATATCCCCTTGCCGCATATGCCACAACTTGGTAGTATCATCATCAGAACTTGAAGAACATACAGCTGCATCACCCGTCACAGTAGTACCTTGCAGCGTATAAAGACCATTAATTCTCTCTCCCTTCATAATTGTAAGACTTCCTCTTGAGACACGAATAACTCCACCTTCACCTTGATACTTGCAGCCATTTGAATCAAGCGTACCCAAAGAAATAAGAGTTCTTCTCAGGTCCGGAACATGCCTAACTTTAGTTAAAGTCCTCACCATACCGTCATACATCTTAATTTGAATTGTACCTACACCCACCACTTTACAAGTGACATTTTTTCCTATAAGAACTTTACCACCTTCTCTAGCTTGATAAGTAGTAAACCACACTTTATGAGGACACATGTGAAAAGTATACCCCGAATCAAGAATCCACCCGTTCTCCGAGCTTTCGGTATGAACCGTGAGAACCGCTCCATCATCACTTTCTGCTTCAACATTTGTTGCGGTGCCTTGGTTGGTATTCTTCTCGACAGTCTTCAATTTTGGACAATCCTTCTTGAAATGCCCCTTCTCCTTACAATGAAAGCAATAGAATTTACCGGATTTTGATTTAGACCTTGACTTTGATCTACTCCTATCAAATCCTCCTTTTGGTTTCCTCTTCCTCTAACAAACAACCCATCTCGAGAATTATATTTACCGTCGATACCCGTCTTCTTTAACTCCTTAGAGTTCAAATTCGCTTTAACGTCTTCCATGGAAATTGTATTTTTTCCATACATTACGGTATCAACAAAATTTTCACAAGATGGTGGTAAGGAACAAAGCAAACCCAAAGCTTGGTCTTCATCTTCAATTTTGACCTCAATATTTGCCAAATCCAAGAGAATTTTATTATAATCATCAATATGATTTATAATAGACGTTCCTTCATGCATTCTAAGAGTATGTAATTTCTTCTTAAGATATAAACGATTAGTTACGGATTTAGTCATATACCTTTTCTCCAACTTGTTCCATAGCCCGTCCGTGTCGTTTCCGCCGCCACTTCTCCCAAGACCTCGTTGCTCAAACACAATAGAATTAATCCATGTGCTTTCTCCAAGTGCTCATCTTTTTCTTCATCCTTCAATGTTTCTGCTAGAGCCGTTTTCCCCTTCAAAGTTTTCACCAAACCTTGTTGCACCAAAACAGCCCTCATCTTTAGCCTCCATAAATTGAAATCATTTCTTCCATCAAATTTCTCAATATCATACTTTGCTGCCATCGTAGATCGATTTTACCGGAGCTCTGATACCAATTTGTTATGACCAACGGCTCTTCCAAGCACAATCAATAGAGAATTGAAATAGAAATGAAAACAAATGTAAAACAGGCACACACACAATACACAAGGATTTATAGTGGTTCGATCAAGATGATCTACATCCACTTTGGAAGACGACGATAACGTTGCCCTATGATTTGAACAAGTTTACAAGAGTATAAACTCCTCTCAAGAACAAGACCTTACTCTCTCTTAAGAACACAAGTGTTTCTCTCTTCTTCTCTCTTAGTGTTTCTCTCTTAAACACTTACTGATTTGAGATGCTATTACAAGGAAACAACATGGCCTTATATAGTGAAGTGGAGTTGAAGAATGTGTCGACATCATTCACTTGACCGACAGCTTCCACTGGCCCACTTGAGTATGAAACCGAAAGTTCCAAAGTACTCCACTAGCTCACCACAGCTCATTATCCTCCACCGAAAGTAACAATAGCAGACCTCCCACTATCCGAAAGCTCCTAGCTCACCACAACTCATTATCCTCCACCGAAAGAAACAATAGTTTATTCAAGACACCAAAAGCTTCATTACAGATCATATATCATTATGATCAGGAAATGGTACTGAACCTTCGGTAGGAATAACTTAATTGGGTGACATCATTATTCTTCATTTCTTAAACATATTGATTTTTGCTCATACTTGCGTGTTGTGCAGGACGAAAAAATGGATGTTTAATGGTTTCCAGAGTCCTTTTTTTTTTTTTTTTTTGAGGCTGCCTATGACAACAACCCACCAGAGAAAAACTAAAAGACCGGCCATTAGAAGAGAAAGGGATATCAGATAGTTGGGGCAAGAGGGGAAGCAGATAGTATTAGTACTCATATAAGTGTCTGTTTGCATGCCCAAAATTCTTGAACTTTTGTGGTGATAGTGGAATGTAAATTTCACTCCTCTCACTCATCCGCTTAGGGTTGTCAATGGATGTCCGAAATCCGGGATCCGTTTCCGAAAATTCGACATCCTATAGGATTTAATCCGATATTTCGCTATCGAATATCGGAACCGGATTCCTTAACGGATTTTACCACCTTATCGTAACGGAACCGGATCAAGCCCCATCCGGTAGGGTAACATCCGATATCCGATAATACCTAATTTAAATGTTAATAAACCATTTTCTACTCTCTTCACGTATATCCGTAAAACCTATGTGTCCTCTCTACGTGTCCAAAAATATACAATCCATGTGTCCTCCCTTATCTTTTTCTCCCTGTAAATAAATTTCTAGATCTGAAAAATATTCTTCTTCTTTCTACTTCTGTTATTTGTTGTTCTATAAATTGAAGTTCAATTATAAATCAGAAAAGAGAGAGATGATGACATGAGATAAATGCATAACAAGACCGGGTCCTCTAATACCTAGAAGAAGAAGAAACAGCAGTCGCACTGAAGCCGCTTGAGATTAAAGTTGCATTATAATCAATCTAAATGAAGATTAAAAACCACATTTACAAAAAGCCATTTCACTTGGTACTTACTTGCTCCTTACA
The DNA here is from genome assembly GCA_023529315.1 of Papaver bracteatum. NCBI lineage: Eukaryota > Viridiplantae > Streptophyta > Magnoliopsida > Ranunculales > Papaveraceae > Papaver > Papaver bracteatum. The sequence continues at coordinate 50,332 of JAJJWX010000149.1, forward strand.
ATCAAGATACCAAGTTCCGGCTCTGTTTTCTATCAAATGTAGCAACGCTACTGGGATACTAATTAATCTACCAATCCTTAACAGTATTAATGTTAATACCAAGAGAAACCTAGGCACCAACAAAACTGTCAGAATAAACAAGAGAAAAGGAAGTGCTGTTGTAATGTAGCCTTTGACTTAAACCTAAATCTTCATTAAAGGATCTTTATAACTACACCCCAAAAAAAAAAAATCAGTGAATCAACGGGAAAAAAACACATGGAAACCTAAACAAAACAAGTTAGCTAATTATAGATCTGGTACTTATAAACAGCAATTGAAAAGAGAGAAGTTTTTACCTTGTAAAAGTCATGACACCATCAATTACCAATAAACACCTGCAAACATCAAAACCCTTTTAAGTATTAGTCAGATATAAACAGCATCCAGGGCTTAAATGTTTAGTGAAGAAATTAATAATAATAAAGAATAAATGGAAAATTGAAGGTTCGAAGATCATCACCTTCTACTACTATAGGGAAAAAATAAATGAAAGTAGGGTTTCGGAAGGTAAAACGAAAATTGGGTTTGTTATATGGCTAAATCTGAACAACTATGGGTTGAGAAGATAATGAAACAGGTACAATTGTGTGTGAGATTTGAGTAATTCGGGGTTAGGGTTTGGTAGAATTCAGTCATATAAACTCTGACGAGGAAGAAAACTCAACAATTCTCTCTTGAACTTATGTATGACTGAATAAAACGATTGGAAAACAAATAAATGAAATAAAGAAAGAAAGAACAATTAATTGGGGGATATGAGAATTAATTGGGGGCATGCACCGTGCCTTCTCCATTATGGTTCTGTTCATCCTTTCTGCAACACCATTTTTCTGTGGTGTTTTTCTGACTGTGCGGTGTCTCACAATCCCTTGCTCCTTGCAGAACTCATTGAACTCACCCCCACAAAATTCCAAACCATTGTCTGTCCTCAAGCACTTGATTTGTATTCCGGTTTGGTTCTCAACCATAGTCTTTCATTTCTTGACCTTGACAAAAGTTTCATCTTTGTGTTTAAGTATGAATACCCATACTTTCCTTGAGAAATCATCAATGAACGTCAGCATATATCTACCACCACCATGTGAATCTACCCGAGAAGGACCCCAAAGATCAGAATGAATATAATCCAGAATACCTTTGGTGTTATGAATAGTTGTACTAAACTTGACTCTACACTTCTTTCCAAAGACACAATGTTCACAGAAATCAAGCTTGCCTGTTTTATGACCACAAAGCAATCCTTGCTTGCTCAAAACAGCCAACCCCCCTCTCGCTCATATCCCCTAGCCGCATATGCCACAACTTGGTAGTATCATCATCAGAACTTGAAGAACATACAGCTGCATCACCCGTCACAGTAGTACCTTGCAGCGTATAAAGACCATTAATTCTCTCTCCCTTCATAATTGTAAGACTTCCTCTTGAGACACTAATAACTCCACCTTCACCTTGATACTTGCAGCCATTTGAATCAAGCGTACCCAAAGAAATAAGAGTTCTTCTCAGGTCCGGAACATGCCTAACTTTAGTTAAAGTCCTCACCATACCGTCATACATCTTAATTTGAATTGTACCTACACCCACCACTTTACAAGTGACATTTTTTCCTATAAGAACTTTACCACCTTCTCTAGCTTGATAAGTAGTAAACCACACTTTATGAGGACACATGTGAAAAGTATACCCCGAATCAAGAATCCACCCGTTCTCCGAGCTTTCGGTATGAACCGTGAGAACCGCTCCATCATCACTTTCTGCTTCAACATTTGTTGCGGTGCCTTGGTTGGTATTCTTCTCGACAGTCTTCAATTTTGGACAATCCTTCTTGAAATGCCCCTTCTCCTTACAATGAAAGCAATAGAATTTACCGGATTTTGATTTAGACCTTGACTTTGATCTACTCCTATCAAATCCTCCTTTTTGGTTTCCTCTTCCTCTAACAAACAACCCATCTCGAGAATTATATTTACCGTCGATACCCGTCTTCTTTAACTCCTTAGAGTTCAAATCCGCTTTAACGTCTTCCATGGAAATTGTATTTTTTCCATACATTACGGTATCAACAAAATTTTCATAAGATGGTGGTAAGGAACAAAGCAAACCCAAAGCTTGGTCTTCATCTTCAATTTTGACCTCAATATTTGCCAAATCCAAGAGAATTTTATTATAATCATCAATATGATTTATAATAGACGTTCCTTCATGCATTCTAAGAGTATGTAATTTCTTCTTAAGATATAAACGATTAGTTACGGATTTAGTCATATACCTTTTCTCCAACTTGTTCCATAGCCCGTCCGGTGTCGTTTCCGCCGCCACTTCTCCCAAGACCTCGTTGCTCAAACACAATAGAATTAATCCATGTGCTTTCTCCAAGTGCTCATCTTTTTCTTCATCCTTCAATGTTTCTGCTAGAGCCGTTTTCCCCTTCAAAGTTTTCACCAAACCTTGTTGCACCAAAACAGCCCTCATCTTTAGCCTCCATAAATTGAAATCATTTCTTCCATCAAATTTCTCAATCTCATACTTTGCTGCCATCGTAGATCGATTTTACCCGGAGCTCTGATACCAATTTGTTATGACCAACGGCTCTTCCAAGCACAATCAATAGAGAATTGAAATAGAAATGAAAACAAATGTAAAACAGGCACACACACAATACACAAGGATTTATAGTGGTTCGATCAAGATGATCTACATCCACTTTGGAAGACGACGATAACGTTGCCCTATGATTTGAACAAGTTTACAAGAGTATAAACTCCTCTCAAGAACAAGACCTTACTCTCTCTTAAGAACACAAGTGTTTCTCTCTTCTTCTCTCTTAGTGTTTCTCTCTTAAACACTTACTGATTTGAGATGCTATTACAAGGAAACAACATGGCCTTATATAGTGAAGTGGAGTTGAAGAATGTGTCGACATCATTCACTTGACCGACAGCTTCCACTGGCCCACTTGAGTATGAAACCGAAAGTTCCAAAGTACTCCACTAGCTCACCACAGCTCATTATCCTCCACCGAAAGTAACAATAGCAGACCTCCCACTATCCGAAAGCTCCTAGCTCACCACAACTCATTATCCTCCACCGAAAGAAACAATAGTTTATTCAAGACACCAAAAGCTTCATTACAAATCATATATCATTATGATCAGGAAATGGTAATCTTGAACCTTCTGAGAGGAATAACTTAATTGGGTGACATCATTATTCTTCATTTCTTAAACATATTGATTTTTGCTCATACTTGCGTGTTGTGCAGGACGAAAAAATGGATGTTTAATGGTTTCCAGAGTCCTTTTTTTTTTTTTTTGAGGCTGCCTATGACAACAACCCACCAGAGAAAAACTAAAAGACCGGCCATTAGAAGAGAAAGGGATATCAGATAGTTGGGGCAAGAGGGGAAGCAGATAGTATTAGTACTCATATAAGTGTCTGTTTGCATGCCCAAAATTCTTGAACTTTTGTGGTGATTTCTTTTTCTGTGCTTTGGAAGAGGTTCACAGTCGAACCTTTGGGTTTCGGAAAAATATTATTTCATACAAAATCTTGGTATGACTAATTGGGCCGACCGAGCGAAGCGAGGGAGGACCTTATATGGTGACTTTATGTCAATGTGAAGCGTGACATTTTTTTCAATTGGACAAAAAAGATTGGATTTGGTGTAACCAAAAAGGACGTAGATGTAATTTTTTTAAAGAAGGAGAACTAGATATAAAAGCCAAATTTTATTATAATTCTTTATTCTTTAAGGGTATAATTGGTAACCAAACTTTAAAATAACATATCTAAAAATCCGTGCCTTGGAATTTTATAAATTTTATCTCGTTGGAAAGCTAATAAAAAAACCTATCCAACGAGCACAAACAACAATATCAAATTTAGAGTTTTTACGAAAAAATCGGAGGGATTTATCATTTTAGGCACAATTTTGAAAATAAATGTATATCCTTTATGCACAAAGGATACATAATACTTTATGTAACCATATTTTGGTTTATTCATCAACTAATTTTCCTTTGCAACTAATAAAACGATGTACTCTTCCCGTTTCAAGAAAGTGATAATTTCACTTTAGGCAACACAAATTTTCTTTTACAGTCCAATTGCAGCAGTGTTTCTGTTTTTCTTCGGTCGGCCCTCTCCACCGTGCCAACGGTCATCTTGTATGACCACTTTTTTGTAAATTGTAAGTCATCAATTGACACAAAAAGATTGGATTTTGGTGTCCCAAACCATTTTCAATCAACAATGAAAGGTCTAATAAGCCCCTCCATGCTTCTATTTCTGATTAAAATTGGCGTAAATACAAGATAAAATGAAGGATAATCGCGTAAATTTTGTGATATACAAAAGGACACGGAGGTTGGAATTATTTTAATTGTTGAGGGGTAGTTTAGTCAAACCCGAGGTAAAATGACATAAAGGTTGCAGGATCGACTCCCCTCCTTCTTCTTTTTTCCCTTCCCCCCCAACCCAATCTTCGCTCTTCTTTCTTCTTCATCCATTAAACCGAGAGAGAAAAGATTAATGGAAGATGATTGAAGATAGAAATTGAAAAGGATTCGAAGTAAAAGATGTGAATGCTGCCATCGATTAACAACAGGAAGAATGGAAATGGTCGCTGCTATTTGAAGTGAAGAGTTAGGGTTTTGCAGCGGAATTCGAAATAAATTGAAGAATTAAATCCATGGTCTGAGAATTTGAGGGTTTTTCTGAGTCTTGATGTTACGGAAAAGAAGATGTGGTTCTATGTTAACAGAGAGGAGGGTTGAGGAACTCAAATCGGTGATGATGAAAATCAGAGAGATGGGTTTGATGTTGTTACCATGGTGGGGTAATTGAAGTCTGTGAGAGTCTAGTTGAAAGAGGTGAAGATTTGTTTCAGGAATCGATGAAGTTAAGAGGAATTGATGTTACGACCATCAATCTAAGGAGAGTCTGAAATGGAATTGGTATGCTTGAAACCAACAGAATGGAAGATGGTGTTGCAGCTAAAATTCAGGTGGTGAAGGTTGTCGACAGAAATGGCACAAAAGAATACCCTGTAGCTGTGTATGCAGAAGAAGGTTTAAAAGACGAAAAAGTTGTGAAGATGGAGATGATAGATTACTGGGTTCAGATTGAGTTGGCTGTAGATGGAAACAAAGAGAAATATGACAGTCTCCTTGGAGATTCAGCTTTAAGCACTTCAAGAGATACAAAAAGTTCGAAAGAATATTGATCTGTTATTGCCTAGAGCCCCATTTGTTAGAATTGTAAGTGTGAATTTTCGATTTCTTTTGTTAGGTCTAAAATTTTGATTTTACTTAAAGTGTTTGTTTAAATGCTTGAATGAGAGATTTGGTTTGTTTTTGAATGAAATCAGACCTAGAATGTGATGTACCTGTTGAGTTTTTATCGGGTTAGCTAGTGTACCGTGTTTTGGTGTTATTACATGCGTTTGTGCTGTTAAAAGTTTCCTAATGTATGTTAGTCTTAGGTGAAAGAGATCACAAACAATTTTAGTAAGGAAGTTAATCGGTGGCAGGCGGAAGCCTTAACAGCACTTCAAGAGGTATTTTGGTATTTTGAACTATGCAAGTTATTCATTTATGGTGGTGTATGTGCACATTCATTACATCTTTCTTTACTGTTGTGATGTCAAATGTGATACAAAATTGTATCCGTAGTTGCTTTGAAAGGTTATGATAGAAGTGCTCGTGAATGTTGTAATGTAAATTACATAGTACCAGTAGGTAAAGACAATAATTACCTAAACAATTGTGCTCCAACTGTTTTGTTGAGAGTTTAACGACATGGATTAGACTAGTATAGATGATTTTGATCGAGGAAGCGCTAGGATTATGTCAAGTCCAAGTCATTGTGACTCAAAATTAGTTGAATGTACACTCTTTTAGTCAGTCACAATTAGGTACTTATTTTTCTTGAAAACTTGGACAGTACAGAGTACTAGGATAAAATATACAAAAGGGAAGATAGTGATTGAAGCTTTAATAGCAACTTTTCGTTTTTCTAAACATGATTTAAGAATGAGATTAAATGAATGGAGCAGGAACTCTTTAGGTTTCCTTGGATATTTCAGGAGTAGGTCTAACGGCATTCAGCTCAAAATATGCAACTTAAATTTGTTAATGTGGAGTTTCTATTACCAACAGTCAATCTTGTAGTTTGAGTATGCAAGTATATATATGTTGTAAACCAATGTTATATCATGTGAACCCTCTAACTTCTCTGCAGATGCTTCTTATGTATTACGTGTCAATAAACGTGTGTTTGTGCAACTGTAGTCAACTGAAGCTTTTCTGGTTAATACGTTTGAAGATGCTCAGCTATGCGCTATCCTGCTATTTGTAAGTTCTTTAATTTAAAAAACTTGGGCAAACTCTTTCTGTACGTACCTATCAAAGATTTACCATGTAAAATTATAGCTTTACTTTTATTAGTGCTCAGACTGCTAACTATAACTATTGAATAAAAAAACAGGGTCCTGTCTGCAGTTGTTTAGTCATGTGGAAGTTTAAGCCTTTCATGGGTAAGGAACAAGTTGGGCTCAAGGGCCGCACTGTTGACATTGGCAATCTAAAGCTCAACATCCGAAATGTTATTGCTGAAGGAGGATTCTCTAGTGTTTACCTTGCACGTGACATAAATCAACCGTCGCAGCAGTATGCGTTGAAACACATTATATGCAATGACCAAGAACTAGTCGATCTGGTTGAGAAGGAAATCTCGGTAATGAAATCACTCAAAGGACACCCTAATGTTGTATCTCTTCAAGCTCAAACTATTCTGGATATGGGGAGAACAAAAGAAGCATTAATTGTGATGGAATATTGCGAGAAATCTCTTGTTAGTGTGCTGGAAAGTAGGGGTGCTGATTTTTTTGAGGAGAAATCGGTTCTTAAGATTTTCAGGGATGTGTGCAATGCACTGTCAATCCCCACCTATCGCTCATAGGTAAACTTTCGTCTATAGAGTTGTGTAAAACAGTTTAAAGAATATCTCTCCTTTTATGCTGGAAACTTCAAATATACTATGGTTTTTTTAACTCATTTGTTCTGCTTTTCAGAGACTTGAAAGCTGAAAATCTTCTATTAGGGCAAGATGGAGCTTGGAAGCTGTGTGACTTTGGAAGCACATCGACTAATCACAAACGCTTTGAAAGACCTGAAGAGATGGGCCTTGAAGAAGACAATATCAGGAAGCACACTACTCCTGCCTATAGAGCTCCCGAGGTTGAACGAAAATACTTTTGCTGTTTTTAATTCAATACCATCAAAATTCTTGGCGTGGTAACTCATTTCATCTTTGCTTTATCTCAGACGTGGGATCTGTTTTGGAAAGAACTTATAAACGAGAAAGTTGACATTTGGGTAAGTTGAATATCCCTAATATTAGTTGGGATCAGATCTGTTGCTTATTCCTTTTTCTCCGGAGGAGTGACATCATTTGACAGTTACAAATTTCTGGTGGTTCTTAATATATTTATTTTGAATTGTAATTTGTATAGAATGGGTAATGCAACTTATTATCTCTTTAAACAGGCTCTTGGATGTCTTCTCTTCGGAATATGCTACTTCAAATCTGCCTTTGATGGGGAATCAAAGCTGCAAATATTAAATGGAAACTATCGCATTCCAGAGATGCCAAAATACAGTTCTTTGGTCACAGATTTAATCAAGGAAATGCTTCAACCTTCTCCAGATGACAGACCCGACATCACGCAGGCAAGGGCTTTGCTTGATTGGCCATTCATCTCCATGACTCTAGGTTAGTTCTAGATTTTCCGTGTCAGTGGTAGTCTTAGCTGTTCTAAGATTCATTTTCTGCTTGCTATAACTACCTAAATTCTTATTGGTGGCAGGTATGGTTTCGTGTAAATGAACTTTTACCTGCAGAGAATAAGAAGTCATTACCAGATAGGCCAGTTGACAGGCGGGGGCCAGACATTCATGTTGAAGGTCAGTACAAGATTGAGATTCATCATGGGTTCAGTTTACCAATAAGGAACTTACATTTGTTCTTTCAAAAAATATATATTATTGGTTAAGTTATTTTGATAACAAACGGTGTTTGAAATAGGCATGTCGAATTCTGCAAGGAGGTCTTCACTGATGCCTCGAAGGAGTCCTCCTCCGCCACCATCATCCAAAGAACAAGCTCAAACCTTGGGTGCCAGTGGGGCTCCGCTGGGTGCATTCTGGTCTGCTCAACACGCGGAAACTTCACCTGGTACAGATAAAGGCAGCCCTATATTTGATGAAGAACCTAACCGTGGCCACCCTGAGATTAGCCCTCCAAAAGATCTGAATATCCGATCTCGTTCTGCTAGGATTTCCCAAGAGAGCTCCATTAGGAAATCAGTTGACAGCCCCTCAAAGGACTTTGAAATAAAATTTTACTCCGATGAAGCTGACCGTGGTTCTGGGAAAACGAAAGTCTCTCAAACAGATAAAGTAACTTCCCAGAACGAGACCTTTAATACTTTTGTTGCTGATTTCGACACTGCTAAGCTCGACTCCAGAATTATGATCAGTTTTGTTTTACAAATTAGAATTATGATCTTTTACAAAAAAAAAATTCCTTTACAAATCTGAATCCGTGCAATCGTTTCTTCGGTCGGCCCACCCACCGTGGAAACGGTTGTACTAGTTTAGTTAGAATTGTGCATGGGATATGTTTTTTTCTTTTTTTTTGGAGAACATTTTAATAAACCCATGAGCCAGAACAGAAAATCATTTTCCTAGAAGAACTGATGGTGGAAAATGAAAAGCAATGGAGCTGGGATGAACAAAAACTAGCCCGATACTTTGTAACACAGGTTAGGGACAAGATCAGGTTGATTAAGATCAACAAAGATAAAAGAGACAAGCTGAGTTGGAAGTTGGAGAACAGTGGGAAGTTCACAGTCAGGTCATTGTATAAAAAGCTAAGTCTGAGAGGTCAATCAGAAGACACGGTGCAGAGGAAATTTTGGGGTAAGGTGTGGAAAATGAATACCATACCGAGAGTGAAGACATTCATTTGGAAGTGCATACACTCTATTTTGCCACTAAATGAGAGAGTTGCCAGGATCCTCCCTTATATCAATAAGACTTGTCCAATGTGCAGCAAGGAAGATGAAACACTTACGCACGTCTTCATGGAATGTGATTTCGTCAGGTCTGTCATAGCATACTTAGGCTTCAGTCTAGACTTTTATACTAATAACCAGTCGGATTTCCATGTGTGGCTCCAAAATTGGTTCTATAGAGGAAGCTTGGATAGTCTGGGGAAATTAGTTTGGGCAGACATCATGGGAATCATCTGCTGGCATGTATGGAAAAACAGATGTGACTTGGTCTTTAGGAAAATTAGACTGGATTATCAAAAAACGGGAAACAGCATAACAAGCATGGTGAATTGTAGCAGAAAAGTGGGTGTAAATAGGAATCAAATCCAGATTGTAGACAATAAGAAAAACACAAAGACCTGACTTCCCATCGGCTATTAAGATCAATGTAGCTATATATTCAGGGAATGAAAAGGAAGTAGGAGGGGTAGCACTGATGCTTTCTAACCATGCAGGAAAAATTTCAAGGGAAAGGTGCAGATGCTTCGAAGCAGGGACGGAAGAGGACCTAGATGATGCGGCGGCTTCCATGACGATCCGGTGGGCACAACAGCTGAACCATCCTTGTGTTGAGGTTGAAAGTGATAGTGTGAAAGTCCTTGAAGCTGTTAGATTCCAGTTAGAGTTGGAGAAAAAAAAATAGAGCAATGTTGTATGTAGGCAACAAAAAAAACTTTTTAATGTGTATTAAGAACTTAACGAAACTTAGTCTTATTCCTAAGTCAGAAAACTATATGGCAGATCTCTTGGCCAATAGATGTGGGGAACAAAGTTGGTGTAAGCAGTGGACAGAGCCACATATAAACTCTGTTTTGGTGAGCCTTCTCCAAAGAGGTGAAAACACAATGTAATCTTTTTTTGCAGGGTTGGCCCTGGTTTATTTATTAAAAAAAAAAGATTTACGACAGCAGGTAGACAAGCATGAAACTTTACTCTGTAGTAACACAACAGATTCGCTGATTCATGTCTTAGGAAAGGTCAAGCATAATATGAATTCAATTTTTTTACAGTTGCAGTTTGTGATAAGCAGTGCATGTAAGCCACAATTGATACAGTTCCAATTTCTGAGTCTTCATTTGCCATACTAAAAAGGTGAATCTAAATTCTATTTATGTTTAATCTACACTTCAGTATGTAAACTAAAATATCTAAAATGTGTGCAAACTAGATTTGAATTTCCCGGGAGGCTGTGTATAAGCAATCACCGGGAGGCTGTGTATAAGCAATACTACTAAAGAGCAGTGGATTCCAAACACCGTGATTTCAACTGACAACTACCATAACCGTGAAAAATGCGAGACCAGCCATCCCCTGCACAACAAGAAAAATTCATGGATCTGTATTTTCGAAGAAAACAAACCCTTAAATCCGACTGGCTACTCTAGCTGAACCCATGGCTTTAGCTTTATCCCTAAGCACAAATTTCTGAATTTTTCCTGTAGCTGTTTTGGGAAGAGATTCTTCAAATACAACAGTTTTAGGCACCATATAGTGAGGCATTTTTGGTCTGCAAAACTCCATAATATCCTTTTGTGATGGCCGATTCGACTCCGGTTTCAAACTCACAAAAACACAAGGTGTTTCGCCCCAAAACTCATCTGGCCGAGCTACCACGGCAGCTTCATTGATATCTGGGTGCGAATATAAAATAGATTCGACCTCCACGCTACTCAAATTCTCCCCACCACTTATAATCACATCTTTTGACCTGTCTTTTATCTCCAAGTAACCATCAGGATGCATTACACCCACATCACCCGTGTAAAACCAACCATCTTCTCTCAAACTCTTACTGGTACCTATCGGATCCTTGAAATAACCCAACAAAATCGACCCACCTCGCAAAACAATCTCACCCAGGGATAATCCGTCCTGTTTTACACGTAAACCCGACTCCGGATCCAACACATCAATTTCAGCCATTCCAATTGTTCTCACTCCTTGTCTTGCTTTCAGCCTAGCCCTTTCTGTTGCTGGTAATTTATTCCACTTAGATTTCCATGCACAAGATGTTGGAATTAAATTACAATATTCGTAAGCAACTGAGGAAAAATACTTAGCTTGCACTGATGTGTTATTGTTGTACCGGAGATGCACTGATGATAATATCAAAAAACTTAGTAGAGGCACGTATAAATACGCTGAGCTAAAGGTAATATTGCCTGCTACTCCTCTGAGATGCTATAGCAATTAGCAAATCACCTCCAGGATACAACTATCGTTAGTTCTCCTCTATGTGTAGCATACACAAGAGAGAACCCTTAGAACTTGGCACCGTAAAATGAAAACAAAAATCACAAATCGAAACTACAACCAGTTTCAGAGAAATGTAAAACTAATTTATGTTTCTATAAAGTATGATGTTTCTGTAAACAAAGTTTCTGTAAACTACAACTTGTTTCAGATAAGAACTCGATTTTATGTTTCTGTAAACTTAAAAAATTGTTTCTGAAAGCATAAGAGAAGAAGAAGAATTTCAGAAGAGAAGAGTTCTGAAAGGTATGGTTTTCAAATGAAATTCTTCTCTCGTATTTATAGGTGGAAAAAACAACTCGAACGTTAGACAACATGCGAGACAAGATCCGTAAAACACGCGACAGACATAATTTTTCGAACGTTGCGAAAGGTTAGGTAAAAGCAGACGTTAAAAATACAGTAAAAAAATTCTTTTGTCGGACATTTAAAAATCTCGAGATTCTTCTCGAGGCACAGGTGTCAAAAGCACCATGTGACACGCGTGAATGAAGATGCTTCTCAAGGCTGTCGGATATCCAAAAACGAGAAGGCAAAGAATTAAAATTCTTTACATGTGTGGGAGAAATGTGTGGAATATTTCAATAAAAAGATAGGGTCGGGTGCACCCACACCCACACCCACACCCACTCCCAAGCCCACGCCCACGCCCGAGCCCGAGCGAGCGTGCGAAGCACCGCGCGAACGGGAAAGGCAATAAGAAATGCAATAAGGTTTAGGAAACCTTGCCATAGTCTAGGGATTTCCCCATACACAAAGGTCTAAAGACCCAAAGGGACATGCCCTTAAGGCTAAACCCATGGTATTTAAGTCTAAAACTCTAAGTGTTTTAGTCTATATGGGACTAATGTTTTATTCATTCACATGAAAAAACATCTAGGGAGCAATAGGTCTTGGGATCAAAACATGGTCCATGCATTTTTTATTTTAATAAAACATTGTTTTTTCTAACAATCCCCCACATGAATAATAAAACATGTCGATAAAACACGAGAAAACATAAGGCAACAATATAAGCTAAGGTGTCCCAAAGATTGAACCTTAACTTAGTGAGAGGTTACCTGAACTGCTTGTTGATACGGTGAATGCAATGTATTGAACCGCCAACAATGAATGCAATTCAGAAATAACAGCCACATTTGATGCCTCAACCGAAGAAAACAGCTGCCAAGCTCTTGCGGTTGTGCCCATTTTGGCCGTGGGCTAAAATCCCGGACTTAATGAATGTCTCTAGAGAATCAGCTCAAATTCTCATAGGAAGCGGCCCCACTTCCAACATCCACAAAGGTGAGTCCATAAAGGGTGTCCTGCCACACCCCGCTTTAATCAAAGCCATGGTACTCATTAAGATCGCAAAAGATCATCCTAAAATTCTGCAGGCAGCACTATCGCATGGTTACACCATAGGGAGGGACTAAGATAGTGCTTTCCCAATATCACCATAAATTAGTTGTCTCATTGAACCTTGATCTTGGAAATCCAATCACAAGGTTGAGTATCCTTCATGGTGATTTATTCTATGAGCTTAAGTCCCATCCCCCTCGATGTAAATTTAACTTCCTCTCTGGTTAAGCCTTTCGTCAAAGGATCTGCAAGATTATCTTTGGACTTTACAAAGTCTATCGAGATAATACCAGTAGAGAGTAGTTGTTTCACCGTATTGTGTCTTCTTCGTATATGTATAGACTTCCCGTTGTATACATTGTTCTTTGCGCAACCAAGAGCAGCTTTACTGTCACAGTGGATTGCGATTGAAGACACAAAGCTTGGGGGAGTGGAATTCCTCCTAGGAAACATCGTATCCATTCAGCTTCCTCTCCAGCTTTTTCCAAGGCTATAAATTCAGACTCCATAGTGGATTTAGCTATACATGTATGTTTGGTAGACTTCCATGAGACAGACGCACCTCCGAGTAATAAGATGTACCCACTAGTAGATTTGCACTCTTTTGAATCTGATATCCAGTTGGCATCACAATACCCTTCCAGTACAGCAGGATACTTCCCAAAACTTAAGCAATAGTTTGAGGTCCCTCTCAGGTAACGTAAAACTCTCTGAAGAGAGCATTCCAGTGATCCCGCCCGGGTTGCAAGTATACCGCTTAATCTACTCATAGAGTAAGCAATATCAGGTCTTGTACAGTTCATCAGATACATAAGACTACCAATAATGCGAGAATACTCAAGTTGATCAATTCCCTTACCCTTGTTATGTTTCAACTTACAAGTGGGATCAAATGGAGTAGAGGCAGGTTTAGCACTTTCATAATTAAATCTCTTTAGTACGGTTTCAGCATAATGAGATTGACTAAGACTATATCCATCAGAAGTCTTTCTGATTTTCATCCCTAAGATTACATCAGTAGGGCCTAAGTCTTTCATGTCAAAATTATCTCTAAGCATGCTTTTAATGGTATTAATAATATCAAGGTTACTACCTAATATGAGCATATCATCAACATATAGGCATACAATAACATGAGAATCATCCACAGATTTAATGTAAACACATTTATCAGATTCATTAACCTTGAAACCATTAGTTATCATAACATGATCAAATTTTTCATGCCACTGTTTGGTTGCTTGTTTTAAACCATACAGAGATTTGTTCAACTTGCATACTTTGTTTTCACAACCTTTTACAATAAAGCCTTCAGGTTGGTCCATATAAATTTCTTCATTCAATTCACCATATAAAAATGCAGTTTTAACATCCATCTGATGTATATGAAAATCATAAATAGAAGCAATAGCAATCAACATCCTAATCGAGGTGATTCTAGAGACTGGTGAATAAGTATCAAAGAAATCTAATCCTTCATGTTGTTTATAGCCTTTAGCTACCAACCTAGCTTTATATTTATCTATAGTTCCATATGTTCTAAGTTTCCTTTTGAACACCCATTTGCAACCTATGGATTTACTTCCAGGAGGCAAGTCTACAAGCTCCCAAGTTTCATTTTCTTTGAATGGACTCCCATTCATTTAATGAAGCTTCTTCCCAGAAAGGAGCTTCTGGAGAAGTCATAGCTTTGTAGGTTTGGGGTTCAGACTCTACCGTAAGAGTCAAAAAATATGGGCCAAAACTTGTTTCAGTTCTAACCCTCTTACTTATTCTTGGTTCAGTCTCATACTCTAAAGTTGGGGTTTGACTAGTCGATGGAACATCCGAGAGGTCATCATGGACCCTTTTCCGAGGTCCAGACCTTAAAGAAAATATGTGTTCATAAAACACAACATCTCTAGATTCCAATATGGTGTTCAGACCAATGCTATTATGGTCAGAGCTGATAACCATAAACATGTGTGCATTTGTATGCTCAGGATATCCTAAGAAAACACAGTCAATTGTTTTAGGACCTAATTTAGTTTTCTTGGGATGAGGAATGGCCACCTTGGCCAAACACCCCCATACTTTAAAGTATGCATATGAAGGTTGTTTATCATTCCACAATTCATAGGGAGTTTTATCTGATTTTTTAAATGGAACTCGGTTCAAAATATAGCATGCCGAGAGGATAGCTTCCCCCCACAAGTTCAAAGATAACCTTGAACTTGTCAACATAGCATTTACCATATCTATGAGCGTTCTATTTTTCCTTTCAGCTACACCATTCGATTCAGGTGAATATGGTGCAGTTGTTTCATGAATTATTCCATTATTTTTACAAAACTCTCCTATGGGTATCACATACTCACCGCCATGGTCTGACCTAAGAGTTTTAATTTTAACTCCTTTTTGGTTTTCTACTTCAATTTTATAAAATTTGAAGGCCTCTAAGGCTTCATCTTTACTTCTAAGAAGATGAACCTGACAATAGCGTGAGTAATCATCTATAAAAGTGATGTACCATTTTTTACCACCTATTGTTGGTGTTGATTTCAAATCTCCTAAATCCGAGTGTATTAGTTCCAAAGGAACTGTTTTACGTTCAATCCTTTTATTAAACGGTTTTCTTGCATATTTAGATTCAACACAAATTTCACATCTTTGATTTTTATCAAATTTTATTTTAGGTATGCAACCTAAATTAGCAAGTCTTTCTAGAGATTTGAAATTAACATGCCCAAGTCTATCATGCCAAACATGTGAGGAGTCACAAACATAAGCAGAAGAAGATGCATTAACATTCAATTTCAAATCAGATACACTAAGCTTAATCATGTTATCGGTAACATAACCTTTTCCTACGAATTCACCATGCTTGGAAATTACAACAGTATTAGACTCAACAACAATTTTAAAACCTTTTCCTAGTAAGATGGTTTCTGAGATAAGATTTTTCATATGTCTGGGACGTAAAATACGTCATTCAATGCGAGAGTTTTTCCTGAAGTTAGATTCAGTTCGACCTTGCCTTTCCCCACCACTTTCGCGGTGGAAGAGTTTCCCATGAACAATTTCTCATCATCTCCTACTATGGCATAGGAGGAGAAAGCATTTCTAAACTTACAGACATGCTTGGTGGCTCCAGAATCAAGCCACCAGTCTCTCACATTGGTCATACTAGAGACAAGGTCGACTTCAGACATCATGCCAGTAAAATATCCAGAATCCTCTACTATGTTTGCCTTATTTTTCTGTTTTGGATCATATTTGATCTTTTTAGGGGCTTTACTGGTCTTTAGCCATATGTCCAGGTTTACCACAATTAAAACGATCGCCTTTGATGGTGTGCTTAGTGACACCACCCCTAGGCTTAAAATTGTTACCTCTGGGTTTTCGACGTCTGTTACGTCTATTACCCATTTTGCTGGATTCTCCAGGACTTTTCTTTGAAGCAGATTTATCATCCAGAACATGTGCTTTGTTGGACATGTTTTTACTCAGCATCAGGCTCTTGTCCTTGCTGCACATAAGCTCCTCAACCTGGATCTTTTTGCCAAGCTCCACCATGGTTATTTCACGAGTTTTGTGTCGCAGCCTCCTCTTGTATTCACTCCATGAGGGTGGAAGCTTTTCAATCACAGCCGATACTTGTAGAGCTTCATCAAAGTGCTGGCCTTCAGCAAGAATCTCGCTGATGAGGAGTTGAAGTTCGACGAACTGTTCTACCACAGGCTTTTCGTCAGTCATATTGTATTCCAAGAACTTAGCCATCAAGAACTTCTTACTTCCAGCAGCTTCAGCATGATATTTTTCTTCTAGAGCTTCCCATAAATCAAAAGCAGTAAAATTTTCTTTTGAATTATAGAAGTCATACAAAGAGTCATCCAGACAGTTAAGAATATAATTCTTGCACAAGTAATTCTTCTTATTCCATCTATCCAATTTATCTTCATTACCATGGTGATGAAGTCTTCTCGAGGGTCTATTTAAAGCAAGTCCATCTAACCTTAGGTCGTTTAGGAAGAATAACATTTTAGACTGCCATCTCTTAAAGTCCTTACCACTGAACTTTGGTGGTCTTTCTACAGTATTTTTTCCCATGTTCTTACAACAACAATTATATAGCAACAAATATTACCTTTAGATTGTTGGAATTAAATTACAATATTCGTAAGCAACTGAGGAAAAATACTTAGCTTGCACTGATGTGTTATTGTTGTACCGGAGATGCACTGATGATAGTATCAAAAAACTTAGTAGAGGCACGTATAAATACGCTGAGCTAAAGGTAATATTGCCTGCTACTCCTCCGAGATGCTATAGCAATTAGCAAATCACCTCCAGGATACAACTACTGTTAGTTCTCCTCTATGTGTAGCATACACAGAGAGAACCCTTAGAACTTGGCAGCAGAAATGAAAACAAAAAACACAAATCGAAACTACAACCAGTTTTAGAGAAATGTAAAACTAATTTATGTTTTTGTAAAGTATGATGTTTCTGTAAACAAAGTTTCTGTGAACTAATATTCTGTAAACAAAGAAGTAGTTATACAAAATTATGTTTCTGTAAACTACAACTTGTTTCAGATAAGAACTCGATTTTATGTTTCGTAAACTTAAAAAATTGTTTCGAAAGCATAAGAGAAGAAGAAGAATTTGAAGAGAAGAGTTAAGAAAGGTATGGTTTTCAAATGAAATTCTTCTCGTATTTATAGGTGGAAAAACAACTCGAACGTTAGACAACATGCGAGACAAGATCCGTAAAACACGCGATGCATGAATTTTTCGAACGTTGCGAAAGGTTAGGTAAAAGCAGACGTTAAAAATACAGTAAAAAAATTCTTTTGTCGGACATTTAAAAATCTCGAGATTCTTCTCGAGGCACAGGTGTCAAAAGCACCGTGTGACACGCATGAATGAAGATGCTTCTCAAGGCTGTCGGATATCCAAAATCGAGAAGGCAAAGAAACGTGTGGAATATTTCAATAAAAAGATAGGGTCGGGTAAACCCACGCCCTCGCCAGAGCGAGCGTGCTTCTGTGAGAAGCACCGCGCGAACGGGAAAGGCAATAAGAAATGCAATAAGGTTTAGGCAACCTTGCCATAGTTTAGGGCTTTCCCCATACACAAAGGTCTAAAGACCCAAAGGGCCATGCCCTTAAGGCTAAACCCATGGTATTTAAGTCTAAAACTCTAAGTGTTTTAGTCTATATGGGATTAATGTTTTATTCATTCACATGAAAAAACATCTAGGGAGCAATAGGTCTTGGGATCAAAACATGGTCCATGCATTTTTTATTTTAATAAAACATTGTTTTTTCTAACACAAGACACCACAAGTCCTGCAGTTTCAGTTAACCCGTAACCGTGACTCACTACGAACCCCAACGATTCAGTTCGAAAGAGAACAGGCGCAGGTGGTGGTGCCCCAGCTGTTAGAATTTGAACTGGGTTTGGTAGTGGTTCTTTACCCTGCTCATTTGCTAACATGTTGAGCACAACTGGTGCACCACACATATGAACTGACTTAGCATCAAATTTACGCAGACAAATATTGGTACCACCAATTGCAGCCATTGGCATGAAACATTGCTAAGGTCCACAAAAATACAGGTTGTTTCGGAACGGACCAATCGATCAAAGAATCAACGGTCATAATGAAAAGACCACCTACACATTTCGGAGCTGATGTAGTCCCTGAAGTATAGTTCAACACCATCGGATCCCACTCACTTTCCGGTCGAACCCACTTAAAATCTGGATCACCTTTCTTTAATAAACCCTCATAAGTAAGATGAGGATCAACGGATGATGATAAATTCTCAGTTTCATCATCTTCGGTGATAAGGATGAGCATAAGAGGTTTAATTTCAGATGGAAACAAAGAAAAAGCTTCTAGAATTGCTGAGTGAGACAAAATATCAACAAATATAAGCTTGGATTCGCTGTGACAAAGGATTACCGAAATAGTACGACGTGTATTGATGTTGTTTAATATAGCCCCACTCATTGGCACAGCAAAATGAAGTTCATACATAGCAGGAAGATTTGGTGATAAAACTGAAATAACATCTCCGCGTTGAATACCCATGATTGATTTCAAAGCTGATGCGAGTTGAAGGCATCTGATGTTTGTTTGATTCCATGTGTAAGTTTTATTGTTGTAAATGATTGATGTAGAATCACCATATACTGTTGCTGATCTCTCTAGAAATCCTAGTGGGGTTATTGGTGATGAATTTGCTGGACTTGGTTTCAGTAACTCCATCACAAATAGAAAATGTTTAGATCACTGTGCTCTGGGTATGTCTGTCCCTAAGATCAAATCAGAAAAAGAAGTTAATTTAACATAGCCAGCGCACAAACTACAAAGTGAATAAGAAATGCACAAAAACAAGAAACACTCAAATCCACCAACGCAACAAAAATAACTTCTTCCAACCATGAAACTTACCCTGATTTTGACTTGTATAGAGTTTTTCTGTTCAACTTGCGAATAATATAGCCAGGTTTGTACCACCGGGATCGGAAGGTTGCCAAACTTCCCTTTCCATTTCAGACCACCAATCACTACCACCACCTTCATTACCAAATTCAGTTTCAACCACCAATGCAATAAGAAACAGAAAATTTAACCAGCAACACCAAAAACCATGATACATGAACCTGAGATAAATGATAAGAATTTCAGATCGGAATAAAATTCAGAATTTGTAAATGAAACACCAATTTGAATTCCACAAAACACAGTTAAACTAATCGAACCCAATTCAAATTATTATCTTGATTATTAGTTAGCCTTGATTTTCAAAATTCCCCAAAACAATTCACAATGAAAAACCTAATTTTTGATGGATTAAGAATTATATGATGTCACAGACCTTTGCAATGAACCTTTGATGGATTAAGAAGTTGAGATGGTGGTGGTGGTTTGAAATCAGATCTGTTGGCGTAATAAGTTGGTGAAGAAATATTCAGCTAGCTCACGTTGATGGTGGTTTCAGTGATGGTGAGCTGTGTGGTTTCAGTGATGAAGGAAGAAGAAGAAGATGAACGAGATGTGGTGGTGGTGGTGTCTACAGACACGGTGATGAAGGTGCCGCGGGAGACGAGGGAGGAGGAAAAAAGAAGAAAAGAAAAATAAAATTGTGGAGGATACGAGTAGGGCTGTCAAGTAACCGGACCCGCCTAATTGGGTCCGGTTCTGGGTCCTAAAGTTGGACCCATTAAGATTTTGGACCACGGGTAATTACTCGATTGCAACTGTTAACGGGTCCAAACGGGTAATACCCGTCGGGTACCCATTTATTTAACCTTTTAATCATCTTTTTAGCAAAATTATAGTTATTTTGCAAGTTTCGGCTTTGAATTTTTTTGATTTTTGATTTTTTTCTTACATTTAATCTTTATTTAGTATATTAATAAAGAAATAATAATAATTTTTTATAAAATTAATTTATATTCAAGTTAAAAAGAGAAAAAAATTAAGATTTTAAGATTTTTTAATAGCTTTTTAATAACCAACGGGTACCCGGGACTTTAAACGGGTCCGGTTCTGGGCCAACACATTATGGAACCGGCCCCGGAACCGATGCTGATATGACGGGTCCGGTTCTGGGCCATGTACTACCCGGGAGGACCCGGACCCGTTGACAGCCCTAGATACGAGTTTGGGGAATGGATAAACACAAGGAAAGATAAAAAAAAAAAAAAAAAACTAGATTACTGCTGCAGCAGTGGGGGTCGACCTAAAATTCATTCTCTTATTAATCCGTCAAACGGATCTTCAAAATTGAGATTTTTTTTCTTTTTTTGGTAATTTGAATGAATATTGATGAATCTGATCGATTTAGTGGATTATTTGAATGATTCTTAACTGATAATTTGTTTGATTGACTGTATTTAAAGGAAATTTGTGATCAATTCGATGAATTATGTGACAAATATTCTTAATTTTTAGAAATTGTGAATTGTTAAAAACCAATTTTAATTTTTTTGAACAAACTTTGTGACTGACAAAGTACACTGAAGTGACCATATAGAGGTCTCCCTTCGGTCGACCAATTAAAGGAACGGTTAGAGATTTAAACAAATTAAAATGGATGGTTAGAGATTAAAATTTCTTACATTCCTTTCGCAACTTTTAATAAAGGTCGTCCGTAAAGGTGCAACAATTGTTTTGTCGTCCTGCTAAATTTTATGCCCTTATGTTATATTTTTTTTCACTTGTGCTAAATTTTGTTCATTTCTGCTAAATTTTTATTCACTTCTTCAAAAAAATTCTTTATTCTGCTAAAAATATTTTAGTATGCATTTCTACTAAATTTTTCTACAGTCTGCTTAAAAAAAATTGGGCATAAACATTAAATTCTAGTAACTTAAGCTTTTTGTGATTAGGTAGAAATATTCGTACTAAAAAAACTATTTTGGGCATAAACTATTTCGGTAGAAATATCCGTCTCGGTAAAACTATTTTGAGCATAAAAATTCTAGTTTGTATGTTGTTATACCAGTTGTCAAGTTCGAATCGACACAAAACTTCATCGTCGAAGACAGATTTTGAGCTTGGAGCCAAGTTCGGTGTCGAAATTGACGAAAAGGTGTGTTTAAAGGTTTGGTGGATATTCCGGTCGAATCTTACCTATAGATGGGTAGATTCATCGTTCTTACGACCTTTTCGACTTATAATACTCCACTCTCGGCCAGGTTTCGATCTCAGAGTGAGGTTCAATATCGAAGTTGACGAAAAAGGGTGTGTTTAAAGGTTTGGTGGATATTCCAGTAGAATCTTACCTGTAGATGGGTGGATTCATCGTTCTTACGAAGTTTCCGACTTATAATAGTCCACTCTCGTCCATGTTTCGATCTCAGAGTGAGGTTCAGTATCGAAGTTGACGAAAAAGGGTGTGTTTAAAGGTTTGATGAATATTCCGATGGAATCTTACCTGTAGATGGGTGGATTCATCGTTATTACAAATTTTCCGACTTATAATAGTCCACTCGCGTCCAGGTTTCGATCTCAGAGTGAGGTTCAGT
The DNA here is from genome assembly GCA_023529315.1 of Papaver bracteatum. Classification (NCBI taxonomy): domain Eukaryota; kingdom Viridiplantae; phylum Streptophyta; class Magnoliopsida; order Ranunculales; family Papaveraceae; genus Papaver; species Papaver bracteatum. Next base: position 72,112 of record JAJJWX010000149.1, read on the forward strand.
ATCAAAGTTGACGTAAAGGGTGTGTTTAAAGGTTTGGTGGATATTCCGGTAGAATATTACATGTAGATGGGTGGATTCATCGTTCTTACGAAGTTTTCGACTTATAATAGTCCATTCTCGGCCAGGTTTCGATCTCAGAGTGAGGTTCAATATCGAAGTTGACGAAAAAGGGTTTGTTTAAAGGTTTGATGGATATTCCAGTGGAATCTTACCTGTAGATGGGTGGATTCATCGTTCTTACGAAGTTTAGGACTTATAATTGTCCACTCGCATCCAGGTTTCGATCTCAGAGTGAGGTTCAGTATCGAAGTTGACGAAAAGGGTGTGTTTAAAGGTTTGGTGGATATTTCGGTAGAATCTTACCTGTAGATGGGTGGATTCATCGTTCTTACGAAGTTTCCGACTTATAATAGTCCACTCTCGTCCAGGTTTCGATCTCAGAGGGAGGTTCAGTATCGAAGTTGACGAAAAAGGGTGTGTTTAAAGGTTTGATGGATATTCCGGTGGAATCTTACCTGTAGATGGGTGGATTCATCGTTCTTACGAAGTTTCCGACTTATAATAATCCACTCGCGTCCAGGTTTCGATCTCAGAGTGAGGTTCAGCATCGAAGTTGACGAAAAGGGTGTGTTTAAAGGTTTGGTGGATATTCCGGTAGAATCTTACATGTAGATGGGTGGATTCATCGTTCTTACGAAGTTTCCGACTTATAATAGTCCACTCGCGTTCAGGTTTCGATCTCAGAGTGAGGTTCAGTATCGAAGTTGACGAAAAAGTGTGTGTTTAAAGGGTTGGTGGATATTCCGGTAGAATCTTACATGTAGATGGGTGGATTCATCGTTCTTACGAAGTTTCCGACTTATAATTGTCCACTCTCTGCCAGGTTTCGATCTCAGAGTGAGCTTCAAAATCGAAGTTGACGAAAAAGGGTGTGTTTAAAGGTTTGGTGGATATTCTGGTAGAATCTTACATGTAGATGGGTGGATTCATCGTTCTTACGAAGTTTCCGACTTATAATAGTCCACTCTCGGCCAGGTTTCGATCTCAGAGTGATGTTTAGTATCGAAGTTGATGAAAAAGGGTGTATTTAAAGGTTTGGTGGATATTCCGGTAGAATATTACCTGTAGATGGGTTGATTCATCGTTCTTACGAAGTTTCCGACTTATAGTAGTCCACTCTCGTTCAGGTTTTGATCTCAGAGTGAGGTTCAGTATCGAAGTTGACAAAAAAGGGTGTGTTTAAAGGTTTGATGGATATTCCGGTGGAATCATACTTGTATATGGGTGGATTCATCGTTCTTACGAAGTTTTCGACTTAAAATAGTCCATTGTCGTCCATTTTTCGATCTCAGAGTGAGGTTTAGTATCGAAGTTGACGAAAAAGGGTGTGTTTAAAGGTTTGGTGGATATTCCGGTAGAATCTTACCTATAGACGGGTTGATTCATCGTTCTTACGAAGTTTCCGACTTATAGTAGTCCACTCGCAACAAGGTTTCGAGCTCGGATCCAGGTTCAATATCGAAGTTGACGAAAAGGGGTGTGTTTAAGGTTTCGGGGAATATTCTGATGGAATGTTTCCTGAGTTTCATATTTATCGATTTCGATGATGTATCATGCTATGTTGGAAGTCAAAACCCACATGAAGCTTATTGGTTCATAGTTTGTTTGTCGTGATACCACATATGAAGTTCAGATCGACATTGAGATTCATATTTATCGATTTTCGATGATGTATCACGCTAAAAAATTGAAGTCGGTACCCACCCGAAGCTTCTTGGTTCATAGATTGTATGCTGTTATATCACATTTGAAGTATATGACCTGTATGACTTCTCAAAATTGCTTCATGACTTATGTGATTAGTAAAAATTTAAAACGGAAACACAAAGAGAAAGCACAAAAGCACAAAGAAACACACAAATTACCGAATTCATTTATTATTTTTTAGCTTCATGCCCATATATTTTTCGGAATTTTTTAATAACCGAAGGTCCATAATTATATCTTAAATTTAATGATATATTTTTTGGATTTTTTTCATAACGAAAATTGATAATAAAATCGAATACACGGGTATATAGTAGCACAAAGAAAGACACACAAAATTCTCAATCCGAATGAGCATTCCAAAGCTAATCTACACCGTCCCACAATGTTTCCAATCCGTATGCATTCCTCATCTATGGTCCAAAATTATATACAAAATCCCATAATCCGTACGTAACCAATGTTTCAAAATTATCTCTAATCTAATGGTCCTAAATATTTTCACACGGATCAACAAAACAATTTCATTTCTCATAGATACCGTTCGATTTTATTTTATCTACGGTCTCTGTCAAGCGGATTGATGACATGTCCAGAATATTCTAGAGATATTCTTTTACTAGTTTTGTGAAAGAAAAAAAATTCAATCCCAATAGTGGTTTAATCAAATTTCCGGGAAATATTCTTTTATGTAGAAGAACCCTAGGAAGATCTGAATCTATATCTTTGAACAACCCTTTTAAACAAACAACCAAATAAACAACCCTAAAACAATATCCCCCTTTTTCTCTCACAAATTTTTTTTGTGGGTCCCGTAGGCCCCGCGGAAGCTAGTAGGGGGTCCCGCCATTAGTGTTGGTTATGTGTGTGGTTGTTTTAGTGTTGTTTTTTGTGTTGTATGTTTAGAATTTTTGATCTTTGAAAGATATATAACGTGCTGAACTTTTAAAGGTCTAATTTCAAATTATTATTATACTCGGTTGCTTTATCCATTGATGCATAAAGTATATATCCTCCTAGAGTAGTCAATCAATAATAAGGAATCTCAAATGAGTTTTGGAATTGATAAAGTAACGTGGACTCAAAAATTATGAGTTCACTTTATTTTAATAATGGTGGGTTTGTTCACAGAATTAACGGTTTCCAAGAATTTATAATACGATGCGATTATAAATTCTGGGATTCATACAAATTCATTATGTGTTTGGTAACTTAATTAATTTTTTTTGGATTTATAGAGTTTTCTTATATTAAAGTCTTTGTACGGTTGGCACCACCCTCAAATTTTAAAATTGCATATATATGGGATTTAGAGTTAAAAAAAAGTGGGTTCATAAATCCCTTGATAAGTTTCCCAGCAAATCTTAGGGGAGGGGTCGGACTCCATATGAAGGATTTGCTGGAAAACTGAATCCCCTAGGAAACGTGATTCCAAGGATTTGGACAACCAAACATACAAAGGGAAACGTAATTCTACCAAATACCCTGGAACCATAAATTCCTTCTTTAAAATTCTACATCCAAATCCACCATTAGTTACTTTTTTTTTCCCGTATACCCTAGGAGCAGGTCAAACCCCATTCCATTCCATTCATTTTCATTATCTTCTTCTCTTTTATCTCGGCGGCAGCAAACTTCTTTTTTCATTTCACATAAACATATCTTTTAAGGAGGAATCATCAAAATATCTTACCAAAATCTTCATCCTCTTCTCTCCCGGCGGCATATCTTTCTTCTTACAGTGTTGCATTAACGATTTATTGGTCACCGTTAGTTAAGTCGATCAATAAATCAAACACTGGTTTCGTTATTTACATAAAAATTTGTATTATGTTGGGTACTAGATTCTTAATTAATAGGATACGATGAAAAAAAAACACGAATGGATTGTTTGTTGGGTATCAGATCTGGATTACAAAAAAAATTTTGACTTCTATTCAGAAAAAATCGATTTACTAGTCTTATCGGTGAGTAATTGGTTCCCTCATTTAATATTTTATTATAGGAATGATTAGTTCCTAGAGTGAATAATTATTTCCTGCATATGTATAATTTTTTTCTCTGATTTTGAAGAGTGAAAGATGAATTGTTGATGATGGACTATTGTGCTGCTGAGAACAGAAGGTAAATCTACCGATTCCTGTGTCACTTGTTTTAGATCTGATTTTTCTTCTGTTGTATTTGCAGATGTCAAGTTCATATTTTAAAAGAAAGAATCTAGATCTGGAAATGATGTGTTTCTTCATTTTAGATGTAAAATTGAAAAATGATGTTTCCTGTGCTTTGATGAGATAAAAATAATTATCAAAGAACAAATTCTAAAAATTCAATTTTGTATTTTGTAAGAAATAAGAAATTGTAAAATTCAATTTTGTAATTTTGTAAATTGAATTCATCAGAAATAAAAGTTAATTTTGGTTTGAGTCTGTATCATATTTGTCTTTTCAGTGATAATTTTAATATTAGTTCCGCACCATTGAGAGAAGCTGTGTTATGGACTTTTACTACATGTATCAAAGGTTGTCCACACCTTTTAGAGAAGCTGTGTTATGGACTTTTACTACACATATCAAAGGTTGTGAAAAAATGTATATGAGTTGTGTAATTTTTTTCAACCACTCTAACAAGAGTAGTAATAGTATTATTCACACCATTCAGATAAGTTGTGTTACAAACTTTGACTACACTTATTGAAGATTGTGAAAGAATGTATAACAATAGAAATACTAGTTGAGCAATTTTTTTCAACAACCCGAACAAGAGTAGTGACATAACTATTCACAATCATAATATGAGTTGTGAAAGAAACTCTACAAAATTATGTAACAATGAGATTTTTTTTTTTTTTATTTTTTTTTAATATATCAATTTTTTTTAATTTTTTTTTAATCATCATCATTCTCAATTACAAGAGAGTTGGTTGGTAGCCGAGCAACAAGCTGGTTGTAGATCAACTACGACAACCTTACTGGTTGTTGTGGTCAAGTTTTCTATAATACATATAGGTTGTTGTGGAAGGATGTCATACAATTCTTGTAGGTATAGTGAAAGACGGATTTACAACTCTTGTAGAAGTTGCATTAGGCTTCCAAAATAAAATCAAGAGAGAATCACAACTGAACTATGTAGAAACTTGTGGGGAGTTGTAGATCAACTATGTGGGGAGTTGTAGATCAACTATGTAGAAACTTGTGTCGTTGTAGATCAACTACGACACTTGTGGGGAGTTGGCGAAATATGTTTTTCCCGTAGTGAGTGAATAATTAATTTCCTGGAACTCATTTAAGTCTGCTTTACTAGATTTGTGTGATGGAATAAACGTTTTCTTTTTCCTTTTTAGGGGATGAATGTTGTACGTACAACACCTTGTTGGTCCTCAACTACACATAAAAGTATAAATTAGTGGATGAAAATGATAAGCAGGTTTCAAATGTGAACATGTATTTTACATTTTTTTCCCTCTCTTTAGGTTTCTCAAGTAGCCTGCTATGTGCTTATGTATTCATCAATAGTATAAAGCAAAGTTTAGCTAACTTTGCCTATCTGAGTGGTGGTCATGATTTATTCTTGGCAAAGATAAATCAAAGGTTGTGGTTCTCCGTGCCACACCATAAAAGTCGCACACGTGGTGTTCATTCCAATATTATGAATTAAAAATGAATACTCAAGTCAAGATATGGAATTTCAAAAATTATAACGGGGAGGTTCGAACTCATGACCTATTGTGTCATAAGAGTGACCTCTAACCATTGTTCCACCTTGGTGGGAATTGATAGAAAAGATAAATCAACAGTGGTTGTTTGTTCAACTTAAATATTGATTAGTATAAGTGTTTTATTAATTAGTATAACTGATTTATCTAGAGAGAAGATAAATCTACGGTTATGGTTTGTTCAACTTAAATATTAATTAGTATAAGTGTTTTATTAATTGATGTCTCATTAATTTCACATGATAAATGATTTATTAATTTTATATCATAAATATCCCTTAATTGATATTAATACATATCTCCATCAATAAATAATAATTTTGACAAAAATTATTTCAATAGATATTAGTGGTGGTGGTGGTAGTAGAGGAAGAAGTAAGTGGTGGAAGCGGTGGAAGGTGTTACTAAGTGGTGGAGGCGGTAACATTAGTTTTGGTGGAAGAAATAGTGGCGCTGGATGGTTTTAATGGCGGTGGTATTGGTTTTTTATTTTTGAATCAAAAATAAAAAAATAAAATTACATGACGGGTAACATTTTATTGTGAAAAGTATAGTTGGTTGTTTTTGACACGATCATAAAAGGCGGATAACAAATACTTTTGGGTTGATACCAAATCATATAAGACAAAATGGTTGTTTTTGGTATCACTGCTATCTTTGGTAACCGTTCGTACTCATGATTTTCAGTATTAACAAAAAATATATAGTTGAATAAATTAATAGACGACCTAAGTTTGTTAAATCTAAAATTTATACATCACATGTGAGACTAAAAGTTATAAGTGTGCCCAATATTCTACGAGGGATGGAAAATGGTGGTGGTGTAGAAAGAAGTGATATCTGGTGGTTTGTGGTACTGGCCGGTTTTGATGAGTAGTAATTGACTATGTTAATTATGTACTGCTACAAAAGGATAACACTATAAACTAGAAATGTGGTTGATCGTCTTAATGCTAATATAAACTCGGTTAAAATACATAAAAATTAAGAAGAAGAAAAGAACATTTGGATGTCACGTTATATAATAAATAACACTAAAAACTACATATTTAATATCAAGGTTTCTCCGTCCAATAGATAAATCTAAGGTTGTATTGAGATCCCATAAGCAGAGGGCGAGTTGGTCTTGGATTTCTGAATGATAATGTATATAATGAAACGCTCCCTCTCGGTTTCTCCAATGAAAACCGAAACTTTCTAAAAAAAATAATCAATCAAACAAAACTTAGATGGAACGCATCACCACCAGTTTAAATCTCTGAATTGCTACATATCCAGTGAAATTTCTACAGATTAATCTGGTGATTTCTTCCTACCGTAGTTTTTAACGAGGCATGCAATTAAATCTCTAATAGTGATTTTAAAGGTATTTAATAATTACAAAATTCTCTTATAAGTTTTGTTTATGCAAGTATTGATTTAACTTGGGTTCTTTTATATTTTTGTGTTAAGTTGATGACTTTTTAATTTGAATACATGTTTGGTTAACAAACTTTGATACATATAGGTATTTTCTTTGTAGAACTGATGTTAGTCTCTCATTTTTCCCGTTAGCACTTTGTTTCGATCCCGTATTTGTAGACATTATTTGACTAATGTTGGGGTATTTGTTTAATCTCAAGGCCGATTAAACCCAATGTGTGTTGTATACATTGAAGGCGACAGAAGTTTGTGTCGGCTCTACCTTGAAACTAATATTTTTTCTTCGAAAGGTTAGTTGAATTTATGTAGATACAAATATCAATATGACTATGCTCTTTAAAACTCCAAATTACTTGAGTAACACTAGATGTGAGAACGTCATTCATGCACTACTTAGCATATTTGGTGTGAAATCTTTTTATCCACGAATTTCTTCAATTTTATGTTATCAATATGATTGAGAAAGAATCTTACACATGTTTTGATTTACTTTTCAACTCACATGTGTATATCTCAGCCTTCCAATATCCAAGGGTTCTTCATTTTTATAACTCTCACATTTGCAATAAATAAATAAATAGTGTTTATCTATAGTAGGGAAAATATTATGGGTTTTTGCTTCACTCCTTAGAGCCTTAGTTATCAATAATTTCGGAACAAATGTATTCATAAACATCATGGAGTTGGATTGGCAGTTTAGGTATATGTACTGTTAGATGAAATATTATATTTGAAGTTTGAAATTATGGTATGATGGAACAATAAATGGGGAAATATTTTATTTACTGTATTTTTTATTTTATTTTCATGTTGGCACAACATTATTACTCCGTCCAGATAATAAATTGGAATAACATGCTTAAGTAAAAAATAAAAAGATCAGGTAACTCATTTTGTTTCCCAAAACCTATTTGAATATCAAAATAATTACTCACGAATAAAATAAAGCAAGAGGAATGTGAACAATATCGTATTAGAGACAAAACATCCCGTGTCGTTACGGCACGGGTTAAGATATAGTATAATTATAATCTACATAGTTAGCCGGTATTGGGTCTGATTTCTATACCGTTAAAGTGATTGTCATATCCGAACTTGATTCAATTACTTTTAGGGACTTGGGAAAGGAAATGATGCAAAAAATTTGTGCAAAGTTTTTCTGCATATTGTATCCCTCATCTAGTATTTTTTTGTCTTGTTAATAAAGTCTTTGTTTGGTTTTACGGTTTGTTGTACATTGTAAGATCTAACATTAGCCTTATTGGTTGTGAAATCTAACTATTTCTCATGCTAAGGTAGAGCTTCACATTTATAGGAAAACAAAATTATAGCTGGATAGTGTTATATTGATAATAACTTGAATAGTATTACCCTTCCGGTATAATATATAGAGCATGTATGGATTTATTAAATCTTAACTTTTTATATTTGGAAGGATCTATCCAAACATGTGTTTCAAATTGGTACTAACAGGCTTTATTATACTGCAATGAGGATGTGATTTCTTTCTAATCCACCAATCCAAGCTACCATCTAGGTTCAAAACATTGAAGAGAAGTGGCTGAGGAGGGTAATAGTCCAGTTTTGAAGCATCTCGGTTATTCCTTCTCTGATATGTTGTTACTCTTTTGTTGTTATGAACTATTGAAAATGTAGATTTTGATGTTGAACATGCAGATGTTTGGGTTGTAAATTGTTAATTGAATTCCAAGTTAATTAATAAAATGGTTTCAATTTTTTATCTGAATTGTAAATTATATGTTCAGATTATTTTGAATCAAAATCAAATTATTCTAAATTCGAACGTATACTGAACCCGATTTATCTTTTTCTTTTCTTTCCAAAATTTAAATATGTACGTGATTTGTTTTAAAAGGACAAACCATAATAATTATTTAAATTATTATGAAATCACACATATTTAACAAATTAAGCCTGTTGTTATTTTAGGACAAAAAATATTTGTACCAAATCTTTGATTAGAATCATCAGTCCTTTAAGAAATAGTACACCAAAAATATGACGCACTTTAGGACGAACCAAATGTGTAGTATGACCATGTTTGGTCTGTCCTATTTTTCAGGTTTTGGACTAGTAAATCAACAACTGTTATTGATCTAATTGATGTGTCTAATCTTCTTTAACTCTGTTGATATAACTCTTCGGGACTTAAGAGAATTTCCTACTTTTTCCAGTGTTTCTCCATCACCTCTTGTAATCATTAATGAGCACTCCATGAAAACAAGAGGAAAAATGGGAATTTTTAAGCCAAAATTATTTTCCTATGAAGTTCAAACAACTTGTGAAGGTATCATTGTGCCTACTTTTTATTCCGAATCATGTAAAGATCTTAAATGGAGAGATGCAATGGATGAAGGAATTAATTCCTTACTGCATAATGGTACTTGGGAATTTTTCTTTCTTAATAGCATACAAAATGTTATTGGTTGTAAATGGAAAGAAGATGGGAGCATGGAGAGGTATAAAGCTATATTGGTTTCTAAGGAATATAATCAAGTGGAAGGCATTGATTATCAGGATACATTTAGTCCAGTAGTTAAACCAGCTACAATGCATATGATTATATCTATTTCACTCTATAAAGGATGGAAAATATGACAACTTGATGTTAAGATCATGTATTTTTAAAAGGAAATTTAAAGGAAACTGTTTACATGGTGCATCCTCCTGGATATTTAGCTAAATTACTTGCTTCTCATGTGAAGGCTCTTTATGGACTCAAACAAGGACCTAGGGCTTGGTTTGAAAGGCTTAATATATTCTTGTTGTCATCTGGATTTAAATCCTCCAAAACTGACACTTCTTTATTTTACCGAGTAACTGCTTTTGCTACATTATACACTCTGATATATGTATATGACATATTAGTGACTGGTAGCTGTCAATATGAAGTGGATCACCTCATTCTTGCTATGGTAAATGAGTTTCCCAACAAAGATTTTGTCCCTTTACATTTCTTTTTGGTATCCAGGCTAAACCTACTCCTCATGGAATTCTTCTTTCATAAGAACAATATGTATCTAATTATCCAAGAAAAAATATGGGTATGTCTAAGACTTGCTCTACTTCTTTTGATGTTGCTTGTTCTGATGATCAATCTCCAGCATTTGGGGATGCTATGATATACATAAGCACATTTGGTGCTCTACAATATGCTACTATCACTAGACCAGACAAAGCTTTAGCAGTTAATAGGGCTTGTCAACATATGCAAGCTCCATCTGAAGCAAATTGGGTGGTTGCAAAGCGCATTCTCAGATATTTGCAAGGGACTGTATCCTTTGGGTTAGAGTTCAAGAGATCATCATTTTTACAACTAAAAGCCTTTTCTGATGTAGATTGGGATGATGATCTTAATGACAGGAGATCCACAAGTGGTATGGCTGTATTTATGGGTCCAAATCTAATCTCCCGGTGCTCTAGAAAGCAGAAAATAGTCTCCATATCCAGTACATAGGCAGAGTATAGAGCTTTAGCAGATGATATTACAGAGTTAGTTTGGGTGTTATTCCTTCTACCAGAACTGCAATTTCCTTCCCCCAGGAATCATGTTATCTGGTGTGTTAATATGGGTGCAACTTACTTAACTGCAAATCCATTTTTTCATAAAAGGATGAAGCACATTGATATTGCTTTTTTAATTTGTCAGAGAGCTAGTTGTTGCTAGGTGCTTGGAGGTACGATTTCTCTCTACTCAAGAACATATTGCTGATACTCTTACAAAATGCCTATCGACTAACAGATTTCATCATCTACGCATCAAGATCAGGGCCCTGAACCTCCATACACCCTTCACTTGCGGAGGAGTGTTAGAGAATGCTAGGTATTTGTCAGTTATTAATTGAGTCAACTATTGTAGTTGATACAGTTCTGTATGTATCAACTACTGTTGTTGATCCACTAATTGTATGAGAATATCATGTGTCTCATGTGTCATTTTGTGTGTGTCAACAATCGTTGTTGATACAGTGTCATGTGTTTCCTGTTACTTTTGTGATGTAAGCGCTTATGTCACTAAGTGTGCAATGCAAGCATGTGGTAACCGACACTTGGTAGTTAGAGTGTACGGAACCAGTGACCAAACAGTGATCTACCAATTCAGGTTTATATACCTAATCTTTGTTTTAGAGTCTGTAAGAAGAAAGAGAAGAAGAATAATGAAATTGTGTTTTGAGAGATTGTCCAACGACATTGTATCTTACAAGAAATAATGTCGTGATCTCGAGCCATAGTAAAAGTCGGATGGCGGATCTCTCATTCACAACATACACAATTAAGTAATTTAGTGTAAAGTTTATATTGTCATTTAGTTAATGTATTTTTGTTTCCCTTTTTCTTCTGCAAATGGTATACTATGAATCAAAATGTACAAACAAGCAAAAAATGGTCATTACATGGTATGAACCACGGGTTATTATCTAGTTGCCTATGATATATTGTCATGAATTAATGGTCGGAGTATTGTCACGCACCACATCTATGAGCCTTGGTGTAGTTATCTCATTTGCCCTGATTATTTTCAACAATGAGGAGGATTCATCTTACAAACAAATTGGAAAAAATGAGACAGTCCAGCATTAATACCCAACTCCGCGTCATTCTTGTAGTTATACTTCTATTCAAATATGCGACAATTTATTTCTTTCCAAATTACCTGACAATTGCCACCGGAATGAGACCCCATATGTGGTGACCCGATTATAACTTGATCAACTGGCAACTGCTACAAATTAGGCAAACACGTTAACAAGTTGTATCGGAATGCTCTCAAGATGACTGGGCTTGTTGGGCCTCATGTACTTGATCAGGTCGTAGGGTTTAGCAAGAACCATTTTTTTGGGACCATGGTTTTTGTGGGGGCCATGGTTTTATTTTGGGTAAGACATTAGAAATAAATCTAGATCACCCATTATCTAGATATTTATATTAATACCTAAATTACCCTCATGATTAATTTTGGGTAATAATTAGTTAGTGTTAATAATAATTGGTGTAATGATTAAGTTAAAGATAATTAGTGAGATTAAAAAATCAGATGGTTTTTTTTTTCTTAAAGAATTAGAATTATTGAGAGAGTAAAGTTAGACAAGATGAAGAAGAAAAATATGGATTTTACCAACCACAACCGGAGGAAGAGTATTTGGGTACCCAGGTATGCTTCAAACTTAGATAATGTTAGTTGAATTGATCAATCAAAAAAATGTAAATTTTTTAAGTAGATTTGGGCTTGTTTGGTTACCTTATATGAAGAACAGGTAACCGAACACATCTGAAAGTGTAGTTCGGTTACTTTTTCCAAACACGCAGGTTCCCAAACTTGCTCTTAATGGAGGTTTTTAGTCGTTCGGTTAACACGCAGGTTACCGAACTTTGTTTATAGGATTTATAGAGTAATGTTCGGTTTTCCCGCAATGTTGCCGAACTTTAGGGTCTAGAAGTTCGGTTGGTTCGCAACCTATATCTAACCGAACTTCGCGTTGATTAAGATTTTACCAACTGTACAAAGTTTGGTTGTTTCGAAAAATTCATACCAACCAATGTCTAGCTGAACTACACGCAATTTGTGAAGAGTTCGGTTTGTCAAGGTTTTTTGCGAACAAAATGAACATAGTGGGACAAGTTCGGTTAAATTGAAAGTCAACATTGTGGGAAAAATAGAACAGTTCGGTTACATTGGAATTTTTTTTTTTTTTTTTTGTAATATTGGTAAAGTTCGGTTTGAAAATAGTTTTATCCTTCTTTGCGAACCAACCGAACATAGTGGGCAAAGTTTGTTTAAATCAAAACTCAACATAGTGGGCAAAATAGAACAGTTAGGTAACATTGGATTTTTTTTTAATATTTTTTTGTAATATTGGTGAAGTTCGGTTAGAAAATAATTTTAGACTTTTTTGCAAACCAACCGAACCCAACATATTGATTTTCAGAAAAGGGTTCAGTTAGCAACATATTGATATGCGAACCAACCGAACTTTGAGTTCGGTTAAGAAAAAATTAATCCTTGATAACCGAAGTGTTCTTCGTGTTCTTGGTTTCAGAATGTACGGTTAGCAAACTAGTTTGTTTTTTAAGCTATTCCTAACCGAACATGCTACTGTAACTTCCATTTAAACCATATTATGATGATTGCTACTCAGTTTTCTCAATAAAAACGAATTAAAGGTGACCGATTTTTCAATCGAACGAGTAACGTCAAGGAAAGAGAGAAGAAGCAGAGAAGAACTTTTTTTTTCAAAACTAATTTTTTTTAATGCCCTTGCTATCTCTGTTTTTGTTTTTGATTTTGGTTAATGATTCATTTAAATTAGATGTATATGATTAGATTTATATATATGATTAGATTTATATAGTTATTAGGTTAGTTTTAATTTAAATTAAAGTAAAGGATAAATGTATAATTGTCTAACTTTAGGACACCCCTCATAAGTATAGGGAGGTGGTCCCAAAAAAACCAATTTTTTTGGGACCACCTCGATATCTCTTGGTAATTAAATGTGGTCCCAATTGTCTAGATATCCCTCGAGATTGGTATACCCCGCCGGCTGTTAAAAAATACCTTGCCGGCTGTTAAAAATACCCCGTCGGCTGCTGAAAATACCCTGTCGGCTGTTCAGAAGCCGACAAGGTTTTAAAAAAAATACCCCGCCGGCGGGGTATAAGCCGGCAAGGTTTTAAAAAAATAACATGCCGGCGGAGTGTTGGCCGGCATGGTCTTCATAAAATACCATGCTTAAGCAGTTTAAAAATTTACAGCCGTCATGACTATTATGAAAAGTCGGGAAGATATGCATGTTCCGACCTTGCCGGCTGTATTGGCCGGTAAGATCTTCAAAAAATACCCTGCCGGCGGTTGAAAAAAATTTACAGTGGCCATGGCTGTTATGAAAAGTCGGCAAGATATGCATGTTACGGCCTTGCCGACCAAAAACACAGAAAGCGCAATTTTCGATTTCTAACCTAATATAACAGTCAAATCACACAACACAATGATGGGTTTGAGTTTAAACATCATTTATAGTCTTCTTTTCGTCCGTAAAATCGACAATTTTTTTGGAAAATCAATGTTGAAAATTTTCATTTGATGGAAGAAGAAGAAGGGGAAGAGCAGAGAAATTAGAGAAGAGAGATTAGGAAAGATTAAAAGTTTTTAAGTTTTTAATTTTAAGGTTTAATTTTAAGTTAATTAGTTCAAGGGTATTGAAGTAAAATCATCATATTTTGTCTTATTGGGTATACCCCAATCTCGCCAGGTTCTTTTTTAAGTCTTGAGTAGTTGAGTTAGATGTAAGAAACAATTTTACATATTGGGTCTGTGGCTCATGGGCTTGATAAGGTTAGCCCTTAGAGTTAGCAAGATGAGCACTGTATAAACTTAGGAATCTCCATCCACTCTCGCCAAACAGAACCCTCCGTCTCCACTCTCTCTGTCTCTGACTCTGTAGACTAGTAGATCTACACTCCGTGAATTTTCGGTCTGCAAAAATTATGAATGAGATACTGGTCTTCCATCTTCCTATACTCATCACCGTAAGAATACTAAATTCTTCGATTTCAGGATACGATACGGCAATCAACACTAGCACTATCCTGGCGGGGAGTATAGTACGGTGGTGGAACACCAGTATCTTGGTTTCAAGGTAAAGAATGATGAAACCATCCTCTGCTTCCTTAGACATAGTGATATTAACCTAGAACTGGTTCAATACAACCCAATTAGGAAGCATTTGACAAGAAAAAAATTAGTTCTGCTAGGAGTTTCATCAAACGGTTTACACGCATGTAAAAAAAATCTGCTAGTATGGATGAAATCGACTCTCTATTAGTGCAATTGGTTCATAAGTCCTTGTTGGTGAGAATATTGTTAAATTTCCTTTTCCTGAAATGGGTTACATAATGTCATTTCTGATGGAGTATGGAAAGAAATGAGGGCTTTAGTTTAAGTTTGAAATGTTGTTTTTTTTTTTTTGTGGATGAGTTTCAGTTCACATGCTGTGGTTATTTTCAATTTGTTTGATAGGTGCAAATAATCAGAGCAAAGTGGACGTGGGAGAAAAATGGAGGACTGGGTAAATGAAGTTACTGCGCTAGACGGTATATCAGGGTACGTATGTGTCAATTTCTTTGTCCCACCAATGAATATTTCTCTTTCGTTTTGATTATTCTTTCAATGCACATCCACAAAAAAATGATCCATGACTTACCATTGAGTTGATGGGTAGAAAAAAATGATCAATCCCAATTGCTTTCATTTTCACTTGTTACTTCAAAAACTTACAATTAGTCCAATCTACCCCATTTCTACAGTCACGCATTAAGCATTTCTCAAGGAAATTAAAAAAAGAATTCTACAAGTTTCGTCAAAGAGTTTTTGTTCTACATTGTAGAGAACACCAATTTGTGACTGGTTACTAAATTACAAAGACTGTACCACATATCGACTACCTATCTGTACAGGGTTTGCATTCTAGGACTTATTATCTAGTCGATGTGTTATGTTAGAGAATGGGTTGGGTGCATGCCAGTGCTTGTCCAATTTTCTGAATTTGTTTATAAGCGGAATCCTCATTGCTGCAAGGTGCAAATAATCAGAGCAAAGGAGGTATGAGTAGAAACCAACTGCACTGGGTGGCATATCAGTGTGAGAGTGTCTAATTCTTTCTTTTTGGCCCAACAAGTGCGTTGGATCATCGACACAAACCACCAAAGAAAAGTCGATGACTTGCATTCTATTAAGTGAATGGAGGAAAAAGGTTGCTTATTCTAACTGCTTTCCTTCATTTTGAGTATTCTGGAGACTTTCAAATTTCTACTTGTTGGTCGAGTTCTTTTCAACACGGAGACTGTCATTCATACCAAGTAGCTGCTGAATCTGAGTCTTATATGGTATTAATATATGTACATTATTTGTTTATTTTCTTAACATAACCATCTTCTTACCAAAAAAAAAAAAAAAGTATTCTGGCATAGCCTGATTATTATTTGTGCAAGGATGGATACTCTAAGAAACAATTCATGGCTTTTTCTTTCTGTTCTTGTTTGTTGTGTTGTCATGTGCAGTAAACTCCATCATACAACTGCTGCGGATACAGTCTCTTCTGGTGACTCTCTAACTGGAGATCAAACTATTATATCGAAGGGCGAAATTTTTGAACTTGGTTTCTTCAAACCAGGTAATAAGTCTCAGAATCACTATATAGCTATTTGGTACAAATTCTCAGTTGAAACTGTTGTTTGGGTTGCTAACAGAGATGCACCTATTACTGATCCATTTACTTCAAAATTAACACTTTTAGATGGAAACTTAGTTTTGCTTAATAATACAAGTAAAACAGCAATTTGGTCGACAAATTTAGATTCAAATACACTGAATATAACTCAACTAGTTCTTGGTGATGATGGAAATCTGGTTTTAAGAGATGGTTTTAATCCATCAGTTGTCATTTGGCAAAGTTTTGATTATCCAACCGATACATGGGTACCTGGTGGAAAAATTGGGTTCAATAAAAAAACTAACCAAATTCAGCAACTTACATCATGGAGAAGTCGAGAAAATCCGGCCACGGGAATTTACAACTATGTATTAGGACCAAATAGAACAATTCAGTTTGTTATTAATTGGAACGAGTCCAAAGAAATCTGGAAATCTGGGGAGTGGAGTGAAACATCAAAAACTTTTATTTTACTTCCTGAGATGAGATTAAATTGCCTTTTCAATTTTAGTTTAATTTCAAATGTGGATGAGAGTTACTTTACTTATTCAGTTAACAACAAATCTACTATTGTTAGAATTATTATGGATGTTTCCGGCCAAATCAAGCAATATACATGGTCGGAAAGCAAGCGGGCGTGGACTTTGTTTTGGGTTCAACCTAAACGATTGTGTGATGTTTATAATATTTGTGGACCTTTTGGCAACTGTAACCAGGGTACTCAGAAGTGTGAGTGTTTGCCGGGTTTCGTTCCACGATCTCCTACAGATTGGAGTCTCCAAGATTCAACGGCCGGGTGTGTCAGGAAAACGCCTTTGCTATGTGGGAATATAGACGGTTTTTCTTCAATCCCAGCCTCAAAATTGCCTGATAAGCCCCTGATTGCACAAATCGATGGCGCCCAAGAATGCGAACCAGCTTGCCAGGGCTCATGTTCTTGCATTGCTTATGCTTCCGTCAATAATGGATGTCAGTTTTGGGAAGAAGATATTATAAATTTAAATCAATTTACACCATCTGGTGGACCAACAACTTTCCATCTCAGACTTGCAGCTGCTGATATTCCCAGCACTGTTCCGGTCTCTAGCAGTCCCGTGCCCATCTCTACGGTTAAAGGTAAGCAATATATAGGTCATTGTGATGTTTTATCTCTGTGCCTAGAATGAAATATTATGTGCTTACGACGTCTTTAAATTTAAATTTATAGCTAGAAAGAGAAAGGCGGCAGTTAGGAAGATCGTCATACCAGTCTTCACTTTGGTGGCTATCATGGGCGTCTTAGTATACATTTATCTATTCAAGAGAAGTAAGGCTAATAAAACAGGTATATATGAATCTTCTTTTCTTTTAGCACGGAATACTGCATCATACCAGAAGGCCACTCTTAATGTTGTTTTCGGGACTGTAGTTGTATATATGAATTATGTTGGTTTATCACCTCTTCACTTTCTTCTTCTGTTCATGAATACCCAGGAAGATTGAAGGGCCTCCAAGGGGTGTTGGCTGAATTGTTGAAATCCAAGGTTATCTACAATGACTCTCCGGATACAAAAATGTTCCATGACGATAAAACAGAAGGAGAAACACAGGAATTACAAATATTCAACCTTGCTTGTTTATCCAATGCTACAAACAACTTCTGCTTGGAAAATAAGTTGGGACAAGGAGGTTTCGGGCCAGTTTATAAGGTAAGTTTACGTGTGCTTGATTATCATAAGAATAGTGGACATTCAATCATTATATGGGTGGTGCTTTTCAGGGTAAACTGCAAAACGGACAGGAAATAGCAGTGAAAAGACTATCTACAAACTCCGGACAGGGGATTGAAGAGTTCAAGAACGAGGTTTTATTGATATCCAAACTTCAACACCGTAACCTTGTGAAACTGTTGGGTTGTTGCGTTGAAGGAAAAGAAAACATGTTGATTTATGAGTACATGCCCAAGAGAAGCCTGGATGCATTTCTATTTGGTTTGTTTCTTTTCTACTTTGTTATTAAATATTTTTGAAGCCTTGCATGTAAAAACATTTCAAAAAATTTATTCAAACTAGTTTGATCTTCAATATATGTTTTCAAAGATATCCATACTGATGGCAGATCAAAGGAAAAGAACACTTTTGGATTGGTCCAAGCGCTTCAATATTATCGGAGGAATTGCTCGGGGCCTTCTTTACCTTCACCGAGATTCTCGTTTAAGAGTTATTCATCGAGACCTCAAAGTCAGCAACATTCTATTGGATGAAAACATGACCCCAAAAATTTCAGACTTTGGAATGGCACGGATATTTGGCGGTGACCAAATTATTGATAATACTGACCGTGTTGTTGGTACATTGTAAGCTCCATGTTCTCTTAATCATCCTCTTGGATTTCATTAAATCGTCTCCCTCATCTACCTAATGTATAACATGTATTTACGACAAAATGCAGCGGTTACATGTCTCCAGAGTATGTAATGGGAGGCACATTTTCAGAAAAGTCGGATGTCTTCAGTTTTGGAGTATTGATACTTGAAATTGTGAGCAGCAAGAGAAATAACAGCTTTTACAATCCTGAACAACCTTTGAATCTCCTTCTGCATGTAAGCATTCTTATAATTTCAGCAATAGATTAATGTGTTATGAAGTATTAGCTTATATAATTTGTAATTTGTGTTTCAGACTTGGAGGCTTTGGAATGAAGGAAAATGGTCAGAGGTTGTCGATGAGGGATTGGGTGATCTGTATTCTCCACTAGAATACATATTGGTCTTTTATGTGTTCAGAATAGAGCATACATATCATGCTCAACTATGAAACTGATCGGCCACCTCCGAAAGAACCTCCGTACACTTTCCCAGCATCATCAGATAAGCCAGGTTCCGAACCAATTAGCTGCTCAAATAACTATGTTACTTTCACTGCAGTTGAAGGCCGATAGGATGCCAGATCTATCGTTCGAATATTGTTTTATGTTATAAAAGTCTGGAATCGCATACCAAGTCTGATTTAAGTAATTCATTTGCTTCATCTTATACACGGTAAAAAATAACATAGTAAAAAAATTCCGGTTTTAACATATTTCGAATCCAGCCTAGAAATAGTTTGTTCAATCTACCCCATTTTTACAGTCACTTAACTAGCAATCATAAGAAAAAAATAATTAAAAACTGTGATGCGAGTTTGATTAAACAGGCAGGTTGCAAATAATCAGAGCAAAGTGGACGTGGAAACAAAATGGAGTGCTAGGATACCTGTGTCAATATCTTTGTCCCACCCCTAGTTAGTAAGTTCGAGTATGTCTTTATTGACGGTATCCGTACGTGAAATCCCGACTTAGATTCGCGAATTTCCAGCGTAAAACGAATTATACACGTATTTACGAATTACCGAACCATACGGTCTGTATAATACTTTGCCGCATCGTCACTAAATTATCATTTTTTATTTACATTTTAAACTTTTAAAATTTTATATACACCAATCTGATTCCAATACCATCAGCGTACATGTTATTGGCTGATTGTAATAAAATATTATATATATAGTTCATGTCAAATATTAAATTATAATATTTAAGGAGAGATTATATTAAAAATGATATTTTAACAAGTTAATATATACCGAATTTTATATGACGAACTCATATCTCTAAAACGAATTATACACGATTCTTATTACTGCCGAACCACGAACTGTTGATCGGATTTGACTTTTACGAATCCGTATAACACTCGTATATATCCCGTTCCGAACATTTCTCGTATCCCGAATTGCTAACTAGGTTCCCACCAATGAATATTTCTCTTTCGTTTTGATTATTCTTTCCGTAAAAACTGATAGTTAAATGAGCTGTCACTAATATTAGCTGTCGAGTCTAGTCACCTGCTGACTCGGTCTTGTCGAGTCTTTCCTTTTGTTCTTTCTTGTATAAAAGCCTCAATCTTCTTATGGAAATTATGGAGAAAAGATTAGCGCATTTTTTATAGTATCACCATCACCTAAAATCCAGAAAATCAAATTTTTCTTTCAATTTCTCTTAAACAAAAATTCAAGATATTCATCATATTTAATCAACAATGACTACATCAGGATTTTTTGTTCCCAACTTATTGAAGCTTAGTATTTCTCCTCCTTCAAAACTCAATTCTACTAATTTCCTTCTTTGGAAATCTCAGATTGTTCCATTGTTAAAAAGTTTAGATCTATACAACTATGTAGAGGGATCTACACTAGCACCAACTGAATTTGTTCCTGATTCGATTACTCAAGCTACAATTGAAAATCCAGATTATCTACAATGGATTCATCAAGATCAACTCCTTCTTTCTTGGCTGATTTCTTGTCTGTCTGATGAAATTCATTTAACTGCTTGGTAAACATTGGAGAACAACTACAACTATTGTGTAAAATCTCGATTGATGCAACTCAAGAATGATTTACAGCATCTATGTAAAGGTAATGAATCTATTCAGAACTATTTCAGCCGTGCTAAATCAATTGCTCATCAACTTTCTCAGGTCAATCGTCTTGTTCTTGATGAAGATCATGTATTTCATATCTTGAATGGTTTACCATCATAATTCAACGCTTTCCACATATCAATTAACACTCAACAACTTAAAAGTCTAGAATCCATTACATCCAGTGATATTCTTAGTCCACTTTTAAGTAAAGAGCACCAAATGGTTGATTCTACATATGAAGTTCCACTAGAATATGCTAATATTTCTCACAACACCACAACCTCTTCAGATCCATCAAATTTCACTCCTTCTCCATCTAATTCACGTTTTAGATTTCTTCTGATTGGAATTTTATAACTCCTTATTTTTCTTTTTGAGCTCGTTGCGGTGGTAGACATTTCTCTAGTTTTAGAGGAGGAAGATCTGATCGTGGAAATACATATGGTGGTTATAGAGGAGGAATACATTTCATTGTGGATATGGTGCTAGACACAATAATTTCATTTCACCACTATCCTCATCATCTATTGTTTTTCAAATTTTTATTACATCTTGCACCTGAATGTAGATATAGGTACAACATAGGTGTTTCTGACTATTCTCAATCTCACAATATCTACTTTGATGATGGATATTATGAGAATTCATATGATGATTACTGGACTCCTGATCCTGAGGCATATGAAATTTACAATGATGATTATTCTTCTTATTTTCCTCCAAGTACTAGTGATCACTGGACACCAGTTTCTGGAGCCACTAATCACATTACAAATGACTTCATGAGTAGTCTCAACCTTCACTCTGAATATCAAGGTACTGAGCAAGTTAGAGTTGGCAATGGTTAAGGTTTGTCCATTAATCATGTTGGCTCATCACATTTTGCTTCTGGTTCTTTTAATTTTACTATGATTAATGTCCTTCATATGCTTGATATCTCTAGGAAGTTACTATTTGTTCTTCAATTCGTTAGAGATAACAATTGCTACTTTGAGTTTCATCCTTATCATTTCTGTGTTAAGGTTTTTCAAACACATAAGGAGTTGCTACAGGGAAGTGTTAAGAATGGGTTATATGATCTCAACTTTGACTCCAGCACATTCAAAACTTTTATTACCACTACTGCTACTTCTACTGATTGGCATAGAAAACTAGGACATCTATCCTATAGGATATCGAAGCACATCTTATCTTCAGTTGATGAGTCAATTTATGTTCATTTAAGTCCTTATATTTGTACTGAGTGTCAGCTGGCTAAAGCTCATAGTTTGCCATTTTATAGTTTAGTGAATAAAACTGCTTAAGGTCCTTTAAACCTTATACATTCAAATATTTGGTGTTCACCAGTGAAATCTGTCAATGGTTTTAAGTACTATGTCATCTTCAGTGATACTTTTAGCCAGTTTACCTGGTTGTATCCTCTTTCTTATAAATCGGAAGTGTTTTATATTTATCACACTTTCAAGACTCATGTTGCAAATTACTTTGGTACTACCATAAAAATGGTGCAAACTGATTGGGGTGGTGAATACAGAAATGTCTCTTCTTTCTTGACAAGTTATGAAGTTCTTCACAAAGTCATTTATCTTCATGAGCATCAGAAGAATGGTATGGCAGAAAGGACACACAGGCACATAGTGGAATCTGGTCTTGCTTTGTTAAATCATGCTTCTATTCCTTAATCTTACCGGTCCTATTCTATTGAAACTGCAAACTATCTGATCAACGGCTTACCAACTCCTTTTTTAGGTAACTCTATACCTTTGGAGTCTCTTTATTCTTCATCTCGAGATTATAACTTTCTCAAAAAAATTGGTTGTGCATGTTATCCATGCATTAGACCTTATAATAAACACAAATTATAGAACATATCAGTTAAATATCTCTTTCTTGGCTATAGTAGCATGCAAAAGGATTATATATATATATGTCTCAACTATGTCAACAATAAGCTCATATACCATCCACTCAAGCTTCAATTCCCACTCTATCTGACTTTCCCGTCATTTTTCATGTCCTTGTATCTAATGTTTCTGCACCTGCTCCTGTGCTATCATCTTCTGCTCCTGCTCATCCTATGATCACTAGAAGCAAGAATGGTATTTCAAAACCTAAGACTTTTACTGTTATTACTGCTAAGTCCATGGATAATCCTACCACCTTTGCTGAGGAAAATAAACTACATGTTTGGAGAACTGGTATGTGTGAAGAAATTGATGCTCTAGTACAAAATGAACTTGGGACTATGTACCACACAGGCCAGGAATGAATGTTGTTGGGTGTAAATGGATTTTTAGAGTCAAGAAGAATGTTGAGAGGTGCCAACCCAGGTTGGTAGCTAAGGTCTCCAACCAAGTGGAGGGAATTGGTTACCAAGACACTTTTAGTCCTGTTTTCATGCCCAGTACAACCAGAATCATGCTTTCTGTTGCTCTTTTCAAAGGCTGGTCTATCAGGCAGTTAGGTGTAAAAAAATGCTTTTTTACATGGTTTTCTTAATGAGGAAGTGTACATGCAACAACCTCCCGATTTTATTAATAAGCAGTTCTAAATCATGTTTGTGCTCTTAAAAAATCTTTATATGGCCTTAAACAAGCTCCTAGAGCTTGGTTTGAGAGACTCACTCAATTCCTTTTATCTCAGGGGCTTGTTTCTTCAAAGATTGATGCTTTCCTATTCTTCAAGGTCTCTTATCAAGCTTCTTTGTATGTGCTTATCTATGTTGATGATATTCTAGTTACATGAAGTTTCGATGCTAGTATTCACTCTCCCGTTGCCACCTTGGGATCAGAATTTGCTATTAAAGACTTGGTCCTTTACATTTATTCCTTGGTATTCAAGCAGCTTATAATTTTCCAAGAATTCAGTTTAATCATCAACAATATGTTACTAATCTTTTAGAAAAGACTCAACTCTTATCATTCAAGCTAGTATCTACTCATATTGCTTTATCTAATACTCATGTTGCTGCTTCTCCAAATGCTTTTCATGATCCCGGGTTATATAAAAGCACTGTAGGGGCCTTGTAGTATTTGACTATCACCATACCAGATATTTTCTTTGCAATCAACAAAGCATGTCATTCTATGCATAATCCCTTTGAGGATGATTAGAGTGCAACCAAGAGGATACTATGCTATCTCAATGGTACTAAATCTCATGGTCTGCAATTCAAAAGAGCTTTTTATCTTCCCTTTCAAATGTTTTGTGATGCTAACTTGAGAGGTGATCCTGTTGATAGAAGATATACCAGCGGCATGGCTCTGTTCCTAGGTCCTAATTTGATCTCTTGGTGTTCAAGAAAGCAGAAACCAGTCTCTAAATCCAGCACTGAGGTTGAATACAGGGTCATGGCTGAAGCTGCTTCTGACCTGTTATGGGTTCAGTCCCTTCTTGCTGGATCTCCTATTCAAGTTTCTAGTACGCCTATTCTCTGGTGTGACAACATGGGTGCCACTCATTTATTATCCAATCCAATTTTTCATAAGCGAATGAAGTATGTGGAGATTGCTTTTCATTTATTCAGAGAGCTAGCTGTCCTTAAAGCTTTATAGGTTGGACATATCTCCACCAAGGATCAACTTGCATAGACTCTCACTAAAGCTTTAACATCTGCTGAATTTGAATTGATTCGGACCAAGATGAATGTAACTGCTCCAGATGTCATTAGCTTGCAGGGGAGGGGGTGTTAGGACAATAAGAATGCAACCATTTTATCCACTGCATAACAAATTATGCATTTGGATAACAAAGTTATGCATCTATAACAAGTTATATTACCATTTTTTAGTTGATTTTAGCGCGTACATATAAAAAATTGATGCATAATGCATTATGCAATCATATTTTCGGATGCATAACATGTTATGCATCAGTTTTCTCGATGCATAACGCATTATGCAACAATTTTCTCAATGCATAACGCATTATGCAGTCATATTTTCGGATGCATAACAGGTTATGCAACAAATTTTATAGATGCATAATAGGTTATACATCAATTTTCAAGACTGCATAACATGTTATGAATCAATACATAACTCGTTATGCATACTATCTTTCAGGGCATAACTCGATATGCATCTTGCCGATTTATTCTCCATTCCATTCAACCACATTCAAGTACATCCATCACAAATAACCCATCATTTGGCCTTGAATCAATGGCAGCAAAACTAGATCTTCTCAAAACAAACCCAATTCGAATCTGTGCTGAAAAATCCTCAACTCCATTGCTACCGTTGTAGTTCGATTCCATCTCCATTTTCGGCTACAACTGTGTACATTGCCACTGATGTTGCAATTCTTCATCTCAATCAGCTCCGAACCGAGCTCCATACAGCCATTAATCGATGGCAGTAATTCACTTCCCAGCAGCTGCCTCTTGAACTGTCCCATCAATAACAGCTCCTAAACTCATGAAAATAGCCACACCATTCAATTATTCTCCACTGTCAAATTACCCCCAAAATTTGTTGATGTTTGAGCAGCAGCAAATCAAATCTGGGACTGATCGAACCCCATAAAAAACCTATCGAACCAACCATCCAGATCTGCTATTTGATTTTCGTATTGAATTAAACCCAATACCAAATGAACTCGATCTAATCTTCTTCTCCTGGATTTCAGCTCAACAGAGCTTCCATTTTCCATCTGAGCATCACCTCCAATTTCAGTTTACACCAAATCCGAAATCTATTGCCTTCAATAAGAATTGACAGTTAAATGAGCTGTTATTGGCTGTCATTAATCTTAGATGTCGAGTCTAGTCACCTGCTGACTCAGTCTTGTCGAGTCTTTCATTTTTTGCTTGTATAAAAGCCTCAATTTTCCTATGGAAAATTACAGAGAAAAGATTCATTTGTCCACCCAATTTATGTTTCTAACACTTTCAATGCACAACCACAAAAAAATGATTCATGACTTACCATTGTCCATTGTGTTGATGGGAAGAAAAAATACCTTTCCTATTTGCTTTCATTTTGATTATTTCGGATTTTTCTGATTGTTGTTTTATCTCCTTATCCTTAAGAATTTAAAATCGCTCAGGTTATTCATAACAATCATGTAGCGATTTTTTCAGGTTATGGGTTCATTTTCTCTAATCCATAAAAAATTATGTAACAATTTTTTTATTTCAATGCTAACAAGTGAGTGATTGTACAATGTGTTGTGCAGTATTTTCTCGACTGCATAATAATTTATGCATTCATCTTTGTAGGTGCATAACATGGTATGCATTCATTTTTAGGTTGATTTCAGTACTAACATAAAAGTTGATGCATGACGCATGACACGTAATAACTAAAATCATATTTGCAGCACAAACCTAATTAACCTGAATCTGTATTTGTTCACATTCTTAATTACATATCAGATTTCAATCAGTAAAAAATTTAATTCCACTGGATTCTAATTAATTTCGGTTCAAACCTAACCTTAATTTCTCATAAAACCTAGTTCCCAAATTCATAATCACAGTATCAAAAAAATAGAGTTTATTCTCAATAGCCTCTGGAAAACCAAATCGAAACAAAATGAAATCATAATAACTTCACATAGATCTGAAATTATACATAGAAAACCATTGAATCAACTCTACTCGTTGAAAATTGAAATAAGATCACAGATTTAAAACATAAAAACGGAATCGCTCTAAAGTATAAACGAGAAAATAAAAATCGATAAGAATTAAAAAAAATCAAGAAACCTGAGGAGAATGTCAATTTCCGATAAAAAATAATCAGATATTCTCTTTTCAATTCACTTTTATTCCTGTGAGAGTAATTTCACTTTGAAATAATTCACTAGAATTATGATATATCACAAGGACTTGAAGTGACTTGGAATCTTCTTCAAAAAATCGTACCAATTAACAGAAACAAGTGAACAACATGATTATCTTTGATTAATTTCACAATATTCTCTCGGCAAAAAATGGCAATCATGAAAAAGAGAGCGGAACTGCTACACATCCCGTGGGTTTTAATCCCGTAATTAATCCCGTTAGAGAGAGTGGGGTGGGACCCCTCCCAATATGGAGGTTTAGTAGGGGTGGGTTTAGTGTGGGTCCCACCTCATTCTCTCTGTCGGTAAAACCAGTCGGATTCAACCTGTGGGATGTAAATTATTTTCGAAAAGAGATACGAAGGATAAGAGCATCTCCAATGGACTATGGGTTTAAAAAAATATTGATGCCACCTAGGATATTAGAAACTCTCAACAAAAAAAATCTCTCCAGTAGTGGTTGGATAATAAAAATTTGATACGACGTGGAAGTTTGAGTTTGGAGGAGAGTACGAGTTTTTGGAGACTCCCATTGATACCCACGCCATCAATTTGTTATTATTTTAATTAATTTTCTAGATTTTGAGAACTATTTTTTTCTATAAATGAGCGACAAGAATATAAAAATAGATAAGTATACAACTAGCGTTGGAGATGCTCATCAAAACAAGATTTGGATTTGGATTTGGATTTAAGTTATTAAATACCTTTTCTTTAGGTCTCCACATATGATAAAATACTCTTATACTCATTGGAGATGCTCTGAAGAAAATCATGAATCAAAAAAGGATAAATAAGCGAAAACATAATTTTAGACAATATGGATGTGAGGAAAATTTTAATCCCGAAATGGGTGCACACATGAAGTTTCCTCCCATGAGTTCCATGGAGAAAAACATCTGAGAAATAGGTTTGACACTAGTTTTCACTATTCTTAATTCTTTAAGAACATTATTTTAGGGACCACCCTTTTTTGGGGGGACCATTGATTTTTAAGGCACCCTAACCTAAATTGTTAAGGGCTGACCTAAAAATCCTGAGATTACTAATTTAGCCCTTACACTAATTGAAATTAACCCTAACCTAATAATTGCAATTGACTTAATCTAATATAAAAACAAAAGCATCTAACCTAGCGGCCACCTCCGGTTATCACCACCACCCACCACCGCCCACCACCACCACCACCACCACCACCACAACCACCTCCGATTATTGAGTGACTAAAGTGATAGAAGAAGAAGAAGATGGAGAAATTTTTTATTTTGAGATGGGTGAATATGGAGAAAAAACATCATCTGGGTGCTAAAGTATGCTTGTAACTTAGTGAATGTTTCTATAAACGGCCTAACATATCTTGAAAATCAAAATTGTAACAAAAAAATTTCAACCATGTCAACAAAGTTCGGTTATATTATATGAAGAACATGTAACCGAACTTTCTGCAAATGCAGTTCGGTTAATAAATCCAAAATCACAGGCAACCGAACCAGAGCTTTAATGGAGTTTTTGTTTATTCGGCTAGCTGATGAAAAATCAAATGTAACCGAACTACTATGCTTGAGTTTATAGAGTTTTGTTCGGTTCAGTCGACTAGACCACGTTGTAACCGAAGTTTAAACAACAAAGTTCGGTAAGTTCGCAGATATTTTTTTTTTTGCGATTAAACCGTACTCAACATTTGGCTATATAGAGAAGAGTTCGGTTTTGAAATTATTTTTGCGAGTTAACTGAACTCATTTACCTATGTTCGGTTGGTTCGCAAACTTCAACGCAATCAAGTTCCCAGCCGAACTGCAGGTTAAAAGTAACCTAGTATTAGAAGTTCAATTGGTTCGCAAACTTCAACATATTTTGCGAATCAACCGAACTGAGCTTGTATATGCATATACACAATTAGGCAAACGTTCGGCTAAAGTAAAAACTTAACAATTTTTGAGATCCAACCGAACTGCACTTGCAAATGCATAAATGGAATTAGCCCATAGTTCGGTTAAAAGTATTTTTTGTGAATGAACCGAACTCATAGTTCGGTTCAGAAAAAATTAATCCGTGATAACCGAACTCTTAGTTCGGCCAAGACTTTTTTTTGCGATGTAACCGAACATGTCTCTGGAGAAAAAAACCTCTCTGCAACTTCCATTTTCAACTCATTTTGATACTTCTCATTTTTTCAACCAAAAACGAATGACAAGCAATGAGTTTGTGAGAATATCTTTGTTAATGATTTAAATTAAGCTACATATATAAAGGTGGTGGTGGTGATAATCTGAGGTGGTGGTAGTGGTAATCGGCGGTAGTGGTGGGGGTGGGAGGAGGTGGTGGTGGTGGTAATTGGAGGTGGTGGTGGGTTAATATTATTTTTTACTTAATCATTTCACTAATCATAACCAAAACATAATCAAAGGATAGTTTAGGTATTAAGAAATTTTTTTGATAAGAGCACCCTACCCTAAAATAGACAATGGTCCCCCCAAATATATCATGGTCCCAAAATAAGGTTCTTCTATAAGTGCTAGTTAGTAGCGGGCCTGGGCCTCATGGGCTTGATCAGACAGTTCCACTATATGAGCTCCCCATCTCGCGTAACAGAACTTTTCCGTCGCCTCCACTTCTGTCTCTCTCTCTCTCTGTACTGGATCTACTCTGTGATTGATGAAATTTTGGCTCTGGGAAAATGATAAGAGTAATTGAAATACATGTTGTGAATGAGAAATTGGTATTCTGGCCATACTAAACTACCTACCAGAATGCTAAATGTTTCAATTTGAGAATAAAAGTGCTTATTCTAATCGCTTTGTTTCATTTTGATTATTCATTCTGGGTTAGCCTGATTATTGTTTGTGTAAAGATGTAAACAACAAGAAACAATTCATGGGTTTTTCATCTTTGTGTTCTACTACTTTTTGGTTTTGTCATGTCATATAACTGCTGCAGAGGATACAATCTCTTTAGGTTATTCTCTTACCGGAAATCAAACACTTATATCCAGTGGCGGAAATTTTGAACTGGGTTTCTTCAAACCAGGTAATACGTCTCAGAGTTATTATATAGGTATTTGGTATAAATTCTCAGTTCAAACTGTCGTTTGGGTTGCAAACAGAGCTGCACCTATTCTTGATACATTTTCTTCAAAATTAACACTTTCGAATGGGAACTTAGTTATATTCTATAATGAGAATAAAACAACAATTTGGTCTACACATTTTGTTACAAATACTCGGAATACAACAACTCAAATAGTTCTTGGTGACGATGGAAATCTGGGTTTAAGAGATGGGTCTAATCCAAATGTTGTGTATTGGCAGAGTTTTGATTATCCAACTGATACTTTGTTGCCTGGTGGAAAATTTGGGTTCAATAAAAATACAAACCAAAGTCAGAAGCTTATTTCGTGGAGAAGTCAAGAAGATCCGGCCATGGGATTTTATAAATTTGTATTAGATTTAGGTGGACCAAGTGGAAATACTCGGTATCTTATATATTGGAACAACTCCAAACTATTCTGGACTAATCCGGAGTGGGATGAAAAATCAAACACTTTTCCTTCAGCTCCTGAGACGAGAATAAATTACAGCTATATTTCGAATGCAAATGAGAGTTATTTTACTTATTCACTTTACAACAGTGCTATTATGTCTAGATTAGTTGTTGATATTTCTGGCCAGGTCAAGCAATTTATTTGCTCAGAAAGAATGAAAAATTGGTATGTGGATTGGGTTGAACCCGAACGGTCGTGTGATGTTTATGGTATTTGTGGACCTTTTGGAAACTGTAACCAGGATACTCAGAAGTGTGAGTGTTTGCCTGGTTTCGTCCCACGATATCCAACAGAATGGGCACTCCATGATGCATCTGGAGGGTGTGTAAGAAGAACTCCTTTGCATTGTGGGAGTAAAGATGGGTTCTCACCAATCCCAACCTCAAAATTGCCTGATAAACCCCAGCTGTCTCCAGAAATCTACAATTCTGAAGAATGCAAATCAGCTTGCGAGGCTACATGTTCTTGCAATGCTTATGCTTTTGACCGCCATTGTCAATTGCGGGATGGAGATATCATTAATATGAGTAATATAACATCATCTCGTTACGCTTCAG
The DNA here is from genome assembly GCA_023529315.1 of Papaver bracteatum. Lineage (NCBI taxonomy): Eukaryota > Viridiplantae > Streptophyta > Magnoliopsida > Ranunculales > Papaveraceae > Papaver > Papaver bracteatum. The sequence continues at coordinate 102,572 of JAJJWX010000149.1, forward strand.
CAGTTTTCTAACTCAGACTTGCAGCTTCTGAAGGTAAGTAATATTTAATGAATTTTCTTGGTGTAACCATGCGGAGTGTGGTAATATTAGTGTATAGAATGTTTTCAGCACAAGGTGAAGCTACTACCATGTTTAACTCTTAATAGTGATGATTTTGGAGCTGAATTTCTACAATGAGAAGAAGATATATATATATATATATAGACAACTGTCCACCGTATTTCTAGAATCATTTGTGCTAACTACAAGCTCAGCATTTTCAGGCAGAATGAGAAAGCTGATAGTCTGGGAGATCGTCGCACCTGTTTTCATCTTTGCGGCAACTATCATGGGCATCATAGGATATATTTATCTGTTCAAGAGAAATAAAGCTAATAAAAGAGGTAGATATACCTTTTGCTTCCTTTTTGGCAGAAGATGCTGTATACCATATTAAAACAATGCTGTTAATGTGTTATTGTGACTGTCATCAATAGGTTCAGTGTAGCTGTAAATTATATTTCCTGTTCATCTATCTTCACTTTCTTCCGTTGTTCATGAATACCCAGGAAGATTAACCAAAGCACTCCAAGGGGTGTTGGCTCGTTTTTTCAAATCTTGGGCTGCTTTCAACCACGTTCCAAATACAAACATGTTTGATGATGGTAAATCAAAAGGAGAATCACAGGAATTGCAAATATTTAACTTCACTTGTTTATCCAATGCTACAAACAACTTCTGCGTGGAAAATAAGTTGGGTGAAGGAGGTTTTGGGCCAGTTTATAAGGTAAATTTACATGTGCTTGATTATTGTAACAAAAGTGATTAACTTTCTGGACATTCCTAATCACTATGTCTGCATTGGAGGATTGTTTTTAGGGAAAATTGCAAAACGATCAGGAAATAGCAGTGAAAAGACTGTCTGAAAGCTCTGGACAGGGTATTAAAGAGTTCAAGAATGAGGTTGTATCGATCTCCAAACTTCAACACCGCAACCTTGTAAAACTGTTGGGTTGTTGCATTCAAGGAGAAGAAAACATGTTAGTTTATGAGTACATGCCCAAGGGAAGCCTGGATGCGTTTCTATTTGGTTTGTTTCTTTTCTACTTTCTGAAAAAAAAATTCAAATTTGTTCCATCTTTCATATGTGTCACATTTATCACGAATCAATTTTCCACCATGGCTAACTCAAGATTCTTATAACTGAGGACAGATCCAAGGAAGAAACCACAGCTAGATTGGGATAAACGCTTCAATATTATTGGAGGAATTGGTCGGGGCCTTCTTTACCTTCACCTTGATTCCCGCTTAAGAGTTATTCATAGAGATCTCAAAGTCAGTAACATTCTAATAGATGAGAGCATGACCCCAAAAATTTCAGACTTTGGAATGGCACGGATATTTGGTAGTGACCAAATTATAGCTAATACTAACCGGGTCGTTGGTACATTGTGAGCTAATTCCATGGTTCCTTAATTAGTCGTCCTCTTAAGTTTCAGTTACTCGTCTTAGTTGCCTAATCTAGCTCTATTATATAACTTGTCTTCACAATCAAATGCAGTGGTTACATGTCTCCGGAGTATATAACGAGAGGCATATTTTCGGAGAAGTCAGATGTCTTTAGTTTCGGAGTGTTGATGTTAGAAATTGTGAGCAGTAAGAGAAATAACATCTTTTACAACCCTGAACAACCCTTGGATAACCTTCTACTTCATGTAAGTATTTATTCATTAGTATACTAATGTGTTGTGAAATACAGTTTCAGCTTACATAATTTGAAATTCTGTGTTCCAGACTTGGAGACTCTGGAATGAAGACAAATGGTCAGAGGTTGTTGATGAAGGTTTGGGTGATTTGTATTCTCCATCAGAAGTGATAAAATGCATACATATTGGTTTGTTATGCGTTCAGTAAAAATGCATGATCCATAACTTACCTACCATTGAGTTGATGGGTAGAAAAACTGGTCATTCTAATTGCTTTCATTTTGGTTGTTTCGGGATTTGCCTTAAGAATTTAAAATCAACATTCCGAGTATTGCTAGTTTTTGGATTTCACTTGTTACTTCAAAAACTTAGAATTAGTCCAATTTACCCCATTTCTACAGTAAACGCAGTAAGCAGTTGACAAGAGAAAAAAAAAACAGAATTCTACAAGTTTCGTCAAAGAGTTTTGGTTCTACGTTGTAAAGAATACCAATTTGGGACCAGTTACTAAATTACAAAGACTGTACCACATGTCGACTACCTATCTGTACAGGGTTTGCAGTTGTCTAGGACTTATTATCTGGTCGATGTGTGTTATGTTAGAGAATGGGTTACGGCGCCGGTGCCACTGTAGTACAGTGGTAAAGTCACGGGGTGATGATACAAGTGACCTGAATTCGAAACTCGCTAGCACCAAAAATTCTTTACCGATCAAGAAAAAAAAGAGAGAATGGCATAACCTTCAGGATGTTCTCTCGGGATACAAAGCATTTTCGTATCGAGTTTGCTTTAACTTCAACACTTTCTGTAAGTTATGAATTTTTATGCTCTTTGAGCTTCGATTTTTATTTTTAATATTAATTTTTTTAACTGATGTTTGCCTTATTTCGACCAATAAAAAGTGATGATTTGCTCACTATTCCACCATGTTGGAGCTTAATTTGTCTAGGTTTTTTAAGTCTTGAGTTAGATGTAAGAAACAATTTTACATAGAACGATTTTTTTGGGGACTACTCAAAAATGGAGGGGACTGCTTTTCATTTTTTGGGTGGATATTTGGAGTAATTTTGGGTCACCCTTTATCTATTTATTTTTTTAATACCAAACTTTCCCTTGGTAATTAAATTAGTTATTTTATTGAATACTTAGTGTTAGTGTAATGACTAATTAGTGAGGTTAGATTAATTAGTTGGATGTTTTTAAAAGAAATTTCTTTTTGAGAAGAAGGGTTTCTTTTAAGATGGTTGATTTCTAAATGAGGGTTTTGGGTACTTTGGTATACTTCAAATTTAGTTACTGTTGCTTGAATTGGCAAAAAAATTCGAAAAAATAAAAAATTTATAAACTAGTTTCGAGCATGGAAATAAAGTTTGGCTATGACATCTGAAGAACAGGTAGCCGAACCCATCTGCAAGTGTAGTTGGGCAAATTGTTCTGAAGACACAGGTAGCCGAACTCAGCTTTAATGGAGTTTTTGCTTTCAGAGAAAAGTTCGGCTAGGAAAAAAAAGTTGCGACGTAACCGAACTAAAAGTTCGTCCGGGGAAAAAAAAATATCGACGTAACCGAACTCAATATATAGGTTTCCAGAGAAAAGTTCGGTTAGGAGAAAAAAAAATGCGACGTAGCCGAACTAAAAGTTCGACTAGGATTATTTTTTTGCGACGTAACCGAACTTTTCTCTGGAATAAAAAACTCCATTAAAGTTGAGTTCGGCTAGTTCGACAAACTGTTTCACATAATTCCTAGCCGAACTTCTCTCTGCAACTTCCATTTTCAACTCATTTTGATGATTACTAGTCATTTTTTCACAAGTAATGGGTTTGTGGAGTTTTTTTTTTGAATCAAGATGATGAAGCGGATAGAAAAGAAGAAAATGAACCCTCTAATAGTAACGGATTTGTGAAAAATTAAAAATAATGGATTTGTTATATTTTTGATTTTGATTTTGTTTCGTTAATGATTTAGATTAGGTATATATATATATATTTATAAATTAGTTTTAATTTTAATTGGGTTAAGGGTAGGTTAGTCATTTTCATACTTTAGGATACTCCTTATAAGTATAGAGTAGATATTCCTATTGGTCCCTCTATTTTTGAGTAGTCCCAAAAAAAGAATCATTTTTTGGGGACTACCCAAAAAAGGTGGGGGACTACTTTGCGATAGAAGTGTCCACCCTACAATGATAAAGGGTGTCCTAAAATGTGGAAATGACTAACCTACCCTTAACCTATATGTATATTACCACCTCCTCCCATCACCACCACATATATATATATATATAACCACCTCCTCCCATCACACCCGCCGCTCACCACCACCGACCACCACCGACCACCTCGAACCACCACCACAGCCACCTCTATATATAGCTTAATTTAAATCATTAACAAAATCAAAATCAAAATCATAACAAACCCATTACTTGTCATTCGTTTTTGGTTGCAAAAATGAGAAGTAATCATTAAAATGAGTTGAAAATGTAAGTTGCGGAGAGAAGTTCATCTAGGATTATGTGAAAATCTTTCTCGAACTAGCCGAACTCAACTTTTAATGGAGGTTTTTTCTTTTTTTCCAGAGAAAAGTTCGGTTACGTCATAAAAAGTTCGGTTACGTCGCAAAAAGTTCGGTTTCGTCGTAAAAAGTTCTGTTACGTCACAAAAAGTTCGGTTACGTCACAAAAAGTTCGGTTACGTCGAAAAAAATATTCGGTTACGTCACAAAAAGTTCGGTTACGTCGCAAAGAATTCGGTAACACCGCAATTTTTTCTCCTAACCGAACTTTACTCTGAAAAACCTATATATTGAGTTCAGTTACGTTGCAATTTTTTTTCTCATAACCGCACTTTTCTCTAAAAACATATATATTGAGTTCGGTTACGTCGCAACTTTTTTAATTTTCTTTTCCCAGTCGAACTTTTAGTTCGGTTACGTCGTAAATTTTTTTTCCTAACCGAACTTTTCTCTGAAACAAAAAACTCCATTAAAGCTGAGTTCGGCTACCTGTGTTTTTAGAAAGATTAACCGAACTACACTTGCAGATAAGTTCGGTAACCTGTTCTTCAAATGTTGTAGCCGAACTTTGTTAACCAAACGGAAATCAATTTGTAAATTGTTCATTTTTAGGAATGTTTTGGCCAATTCAAGCACCATTAACTAAATTTGAAGTATCCATGAGTACCCAAACCATCATACTCTTGTTGTGGCTCTTAAAGAAAAAGATCTAAGGTATCATCACATGAATCACTCATATCATAATTACTAAACTCAAAAAAAGATTTTTGGGTTCACCCATCTTCTTCTTCCTATTTCCTTCTTCTTCTTCTTATCTCTCAATAATAATGTTTATAACAAAACAATCCCACTTATAAGTCACTAATCACTAACTAATCAGTTTTTAATCATTAGACTAACTAAGTTTATCATCAAGGGTAAAATTGGTATTAAAAAAAAATTTATAAGGGGTGACCAAATATTACTTCCAATATCCACCCCTAAAACTTAAGAGTAGTCCCCAAAAAATTATTCAAAAAAAAACGTTGTTTACATAGTGGGTATGTGTCTCATTGGCTTGATAAGGTTAGGCCTTAGAGTCAGCAAGATGACCATTGTATAAGAACCCTATTTTGGGGCAGACCCAATAATTCTGGGGCATTCACCATTAGCAGGCACCCAACCAAAATTTATAAGGGCTGCCCTAAATCTTGTTAAGTTACTATAATAACCCTCACTAGTTTAAATTACAATAATACCCTTCCACCTAATTAAATTCTAATCCTAAAACAATCCCACTAATTAACCTATCCCACTAATTAACCAACCACCCACTAATTAACCCATCCTAAATTCTAATCTTAAAACCGTTACTTAATTAAAATAATAATAATAATTAAGTTTTAAAACCCAAAACCCATCTCTCTCCCTCTTCTTCTTATCTTCTTCTCCAAAATTTCTGAAAATTTCTTCCATTAAGTTCTCGATTAAACACACACATGGCACCTCGTGTTAAGTGATGCTCTAGAAATACGGTGCCGAATCCTTCTCTAGCTTCCGTAGCATCTCAATCTAGGAATTTTGAAAAAGATATAGATGAAGTGGATACCGGATCGATTGGTGTTGGAGAGGGAGAACTAGAGGATGATTCTTTAAAATTTCACATAGAAAGGTATTTCCAACAAACCCATTGTTTATTTTTGCGTATTTCGTTGATTTATGACCTGTAATCGATGATTCTTCTAGGTTATTGTTAGTCTCAGTGTGATGTTCGACATAAATTTTGCAGCCGAACTTGCTTTTTTTACACAGATGAAGAACAGTTCGGCTCAGAATTAGTAATATTTTGAATATCGTATTAGCCGAACTTTATTACCCTTACTTCTGGTTACATGGTTCGGCTCATTGTAATAAAGTTCGAATGTGCCGAACCTATGTCTGACCAAGGTTAACATTGTTGTGCATTTTTTTCGGCTCATATTGATTAAATTCGTATGTGCTGAACTTGACACTGTTTATGGCCCATAGGTTTCTCTAAACTTGTCCAGTTATAGGTGAGTTATGAAAATGTGTGGTAGAATCATATTTATTTAATTTGAAAAACTAATTAAGGTTTGTCATTTGTTTTATAACCCATCCGGGAAAATTCAAGGACAAGCTTAAAAGGAGAACAATGGAAGTGACTCCTTCTAACTCAAAAACTCCCAAACCTCGAGGTGGTGGCACAAAGAACTTACATGCAGGCAAAAGGGGAATTGACACGACATTCTCTTTTCCCGTAGAACAAGAGGATCACAATGATGATGAAGAAGGTGAGGAAGGTCAAGAAGAAGAAAAACTAGAACAAGGACAAGAGAAAGTTGTTAAATCAAGGGAGACAGGTAAGCACATTCCTCATTCGGATAATGTTATACGTCCTCGCAGTGATGGTTTTCCCCATGGTCTCCCTGAAGATGGTGGAAGAGTGTTGATTGGCTACAAGGAGTTATGGGCCAAGAGAATTTACGAGACACCGTATCACAGGGATGCAGTACGCGTACTTAGACACCAAACCGCTGCACATTGGGATATTTTCAACGTGGCTCTTGAGGTGGTGGATTTAGTACAAGGCTCTGGTTTATGGCCAGCTATTTTCTATGCCCAAGATGAATTTGATGCATTTACAAACTCAGCCTTTTGTGAGAGATTTTTTCCGGAGACTTACACATTTCATATCCCCTTTGGCGAGATGTCAATTACTCCAGATGATGCACAGAAGATTAGTGGTCTTAGAACGCATGGGAAAAATGTGTACTCAGCGGTTTATGAAATTACTTGGGATGAGTTATATGTACTTGCTGAGGAAACTCTTGGTTGGCGAAAATACAAAACATAATTGGAGTTTGCCTGCGCTACTAAAGAGGTGAAGTTTGTGGATTCTAGAACAAAGAAGTTGAAGAAAATCAAGTTGACCGCTTTGAAAAAGTGTTTTGGAGATACAAATGAGAAAATTTCAAAGGGGGAGTTGGTTATGGACGAGTTCACAGCTAATCGCACTGCTACCGCGTATTTGTTGTATACTTTAGGAAGTGTTATATTTCCTGATAACAGTGGGAACAAGGTTAATTCTCAATACCTCCAATTGTTAAGGGATTTGAAAAGCTGCCACAAGTACTCTTGGGGAACCGCGGCCCTTTCTTTCCTATTTGAGCAACCTGGAACTGCATCTAGGTTAACAAGTAGAAACATTGGAGGTAATTTCACAATGCTTCAGGTAAGTTTACACATTGTAGTTCCATTTTCAAGAAAAACTCGTCTTTCAATTTTGGTTTTAAAGTAAGCCGAACCTATTTTTCAAAAAACTCGACTGTTTCGAAATTAGTTTATTTAGCCGAACTTAGTTGGTCGTCTTTAAACTTTTTTTGAAAATAAGCCGAACTTGCTTCTGTTTCCAAAAGTTTACAACCTCCATGATCCAATTCTACTAATCCTAATAAATAATTTTTGTGTTTTGTTTTTTATATTGTTGGTGTAGGTATGGATATATGACCATTTTCCGGATTTGAATTTAGCCAAGGAAGATGAGAAATGGGTAGACACATTCCCTACCTCAGGCAAATGGAGTTTCAAGGAAAATAAGAAGAGGAATAAAAAGGAAATCTTGATAGCTTTGAGAGAAAAGTTAGATTCTTTGAATGTTGAACAAGTTGTATTTCAACCATACAAAAAGGATGAAGAATATGATGAAGTTGTTGAGGATGAGGATATGCCATGGGGATGTATTATGGGACATTGTTTTATCCCTAAGGTTTTACAGTGTTTGATCCCCGTCGAGTACTCCGTCAATATGGATTTATCCAAACGATTCCGGTGCTAGAGGAATCAAAGTTCAAGTTGTTTCCCAAGTGTTCTAAGGGAACAAAGAGTACGGAAAGTTCATGGAATGCCGAATATGATCCCGATCCTACCATTGAGTGTTGGAATAAATTGGAGGATAACAAATTAAGTTGGGTTGACTTAGAAGAGTTGCGTGAGGATCCTTGTGAAGTTGACCCGGCTTATATAGATTGGTATAACCAAATCTCACATCCTTTAATCATTAATAGGGAAAGTCAAGCTTTGGTAGACGGTCAGAGGGGAAAGAAAACACAAAAGGAAGTCGATCCGAAGACGAGGAAGAACACAAAGGGCATGGTTGAAGATGTTTCGAAGTCTTACCGAACTATGGTATATTGACTGCATACTTTTAAACTTGTTTTCACTATTTTGGTCTATTGTTGCTTATATGTTTTAACTACATTTTATCAGATGGCTGGGGGTAACGACGTGTTGAAGGATATGAAGAAGAAAAATGATTGCAATGTGGATATGGCGGTGGAAGAGCAAGAATATATGTACAGTCATTGGGATGGAGTAATCAACAAAGGTGAAGGTACGAGTGGAAGGGGTGCTAAAAAAGGGCGTGGTGGTGGAAGAGGCGGTCGTGCTCAATAGAGTATTATGTTAAATTGAAGTACACTAGGTTTTAATGGTTTAGTTTTTAAGTAATGTTTGATTTTATCACAATTTTATTTACTTGAAGAAAACAATGTTATGTGTTTGGTTTTAGATACAATGTTTTGATGTTTAACTACAATGTTATTCTTTTATGTTTAAGTGAAATACTAAGGTTTGAGTGCACTGCGATATGCAAGTTACAGTTCAAAGTTTGTCTTATTAATATGTTTTACGTATTAGCCGAACCTGATACTGACCTTCAACAGTTTAGTTAGTTAAAAGCTCGGCTTATTAGTATTTAACGCGTATCCGCCGAACCTTAAACTGTTACACACCATATTTCTCTGAAGAGTAAGTTAGGCAGTAATTTCCATGTTACTCAATCGCCGAACCTTGTAGAAAAGTATTAGAATTGTATAGAAACTTGTAAATTACTATACTACCCCCTAAGTTGATATAAAAGAAAAAAATTCTCTTTGGGGTCAAAGCATAAGGAATATCAATTCGGTTCTTCTCCTCTTCTCTATTCAAACCAATTCGGAGAATTAAAACCATATTTCATCGCCGAAATTGATCGTCGATTCATAAAAATTTGATCGTCGATTAAACACAACTACAAAATGGCTCGTAAGAAACAAAAAGCAACTGGTAGGCGGTCCAAATCTTCTTCTAATCTGTCGATTGAAGAGCAAGAACCGTTAGAAGGAGTTGAAACTGAAATTGGCAAATAAGTTCAATCAAGTGAAGAAGAAACCCCGGAAACGAGGATTAGAAGGTATGTTATACAAACCCCACCCTTTAATTTGTTGATTAATGCATTTTATTGTATTCTTAGACTCGGTTTAATTGAAAAAACCTAGGTTTTTAGAATAGTTTTCCGAAACACAGAGACAGGTTCGGCTCATATTGTTTAATGTATGATATGCCGAACCTTTAACCGAAGAACAGTTCGGATGGTTTAGATAATAGCCGATCTTTAAGTTTCACTGGTTCGGATCTTTATGCTGGCGTTCGTATACGCCGAACTTTGTCGTAGTATTATGCTTATTTATGTTTTTGTTCTATGCATAGGAACCTAAAGGGTAAAATGAAAAGACGGGAAGATCAACCTGATGTGGAAGATCAACCTGAAGTGAAACAACAACAACCAGAGAATCAAGAAGATACACCTCATGTTGTTGGGTTTCACATTCCTGATGATGATGATGTAATAAATCCGAGAGCTGATGGTTTACCACACGGTCTTCCAGCTGACGGAGGCAAGGTGTTGATTGGTTACCGAGAGTCTTGGGCTAAGAGGATTTATGAGACTCCTGACCATTGTCGTGAGGTAAGAGTTTTGAGACATCAAAGGGATTCACATTGGGATTTTTTTAAAGAGGTGCCTGAGGTGGTTGCTATAGTGCAAGCCTCTAATTTATGGCATGCTATTAAATATGGTCATCAAGAATGTGATAGAGTGACAACCTCCGCCTTTGCCGAGAGATTTGTTCCTGAGACTTACACATTTCATCTCCCTTTTAGCGAGATGACAATCACTCCTGACGATGCTTTTAAGATTACGGGACTTAGTGTCACCGGCGAAAGCGTGGATGCCGCATTTTATAATATGAGTTGGGATGAGTTGTATAAGTTGGCCGAGGAAACTCTAGGTTGGCCAAAATCGAAAACCGAACTAGAGTTTTGTTGTTCTATGAGAGATGTCACTTCTACCCATGATGATAAATGTGCGCCTAACAAGAAAAACAAGAAGTTCAGGTTGGTGAGGTTAAAAACCTATTTTGAGAAAACAGCGGACATGGTTAAAGATGGAAAGTTGGTGATGACTGAGGAGTTAGTGAAAAAAACTGCAACAACATATATGTTGTACACTCTTGGAAGAGATATTTTTGCAGACACTTCAGGGAACAAGGTGAATGCTCAATATCTCCAATTTTTCAAGGATGTTCACTCGGTTAATACTTATGCTTGGGGGACAACGTCACTTTCCTACCTACTCAATCAACTCGCACAAGCATCTAGGTTGGCGAGTACAAACATTGGAGGAAATTTTACTATGCTCAGGTAATAATCTTCATTAAATTTGATTTTGTTATTCAAATTATAATTATTCAAAACAAAACTTTGGTTCCTCAGGGCCAAGTTCGGCTTAAAATTTTGCATATGTTGTAGCCGATCTTTCTGAATAATGGGTTCGGCAGGTTTTTTGTTTTTCGTGCTCTGCCGAACATGCAAAAATCATAGGATATTTTGAGAAATCTTGAATTGTTTATGTAGGTGTGGGTATATGACCATTACCCAGAATTGAAATTTACCAAAGTACATGCTAATTGGGATAAAAGAACTCCAACAACGAATCGATATGATATGGAAGCCAAGAAAGAAAGAAATACGAAAGATGTGTTTATTAATCTCAGGGAGAAAGTAGACTCTTTGGATTAGAGTGATGTCGTATTTGACCCATATTTGAGAGATGTTCGAGAAGATTATGTTGTTCAAGATCATTTTGTGCCGATAGGTATGTATTATGGACCTTTATTTTATCCGGGTGGTTATGTAATATATGATCCTCGTCGCGTTCTACGTCAGTTAGGAGCTGTCCAACCGATCCCGGTAGTTTACAATAAGTTCATCTTGTTGCCATTGGGTAGCACTGGGACTAAAAGCAGCACCTCTTCGTGGTGCCCCAAATATGATCCAGAACCAAGCTTATAGCACTTAGAATGTTGGATGCCAACAAGTTAAATATGAACCACTTGTATATTTTGGATGACGGTCCTCCACGAGTAGAGTCATGCTATATGGATTGGTATAATGAAATTTCACATCCTCTTATTATCAATAGAGAAAATCAAGTTGTAGCTAACAGGGACAAGGCAAAGGTTGCCAAAAAGAAGTCCAAGGCCGTTGACATTCAAAAGGCATATAAAACAATGGTAAGCGATGCCATCAATTTACACTTGTTTAAGTGTTACTTCTTAAATATTAAAGTTCTTGTTTAACTAACCGTTACCTTGAACTAGGTTGTGGCGGGTAAGGAGTTGTTGAGAAATTTGAAGAAAAGAATTTCTTGCAAAACTAAGATGACGGTGGGGGAGCAAAAGGATTGGTACAACCAGTGGGATGTAGTCATAAACAAAGGGAAATGACCCAATAAACCAGAAAAAAGGCCGATGAGCAAGAGGCCACGGCAAGAAGGTGAAGGCTCAAGTAAACCTGCTAGGGGAAGCCCAAATGCTGAAGAGGACGAGAATGTATGTCATAAAGGGAAAAGAGGTCGTGGTGAGTGAACTATAAGTTTGGATGGATGTGTCGTGAAGTACACTTAGTTTGCTATATTTCGTTAGGAGCTGTTAAACACACTATTTTTGTTACGAGTTGTGAAGTACACTTGTTAGGTACCTTAAATCACATGTTTTAATGTAATTTTAAATGGTTTTATATGGTTTGTTCGAATGTTAGGTGGTGTTTCAAAAAACAAGAAAGTGACTGGTTCGGCTTAAATTACAATTAGTGAATTTGCCGAACCTCGGACCTTCAACCAAATTTTGTTAATGTTTTGGTTCGGCGCACTCGACCAGATACGAATTAGACGAACCCTTAAATCAACAGGTTCGGCTAATAAAGTAATCATTCACATGCGCCGAACATTAGACTTTCTTCTTAAAAAAATAGATCCGTTGTGGAATTTACTATATATAGTGTTTCTATTCATAGCATTAGGACTTCTAAACTCATTGTTTCCGTCTATACTAATTCATGGAACCATTTACCGTAGAAGATGATAAGTTTCTTGTTAGAGCTTTCATTCGGACTTATCGTATTTATGGTGAGCATTATTCGATGTTTTGGAAAATAGTTAAAGAATACCATTTGCGGTTAGATGGAAATCTTAAACATCGTACGCGTTCGGAATTAGCCGAAAGATTCCGACAAATCCGTTATATGATGAAAGATTACATCAGAGTATTGGGTTGGGTTAATCAATATCATCACAGCGAAACTAATAAAGAAAAAGTGAGTAATCCAAAAGCGCAGTGTTCCATTATAGAGTTGTTTATTTTTCTTTTTATATAACTAACCTTGCATTCAATTTTATTTAGGAAGCTAGAATTCAAAGGATTTGGGCTATACTCCATATAGGAAGAAGATACGAGCTCAAAATATGTTACACATGGATGAAGAGAAGAATTCCGAGATTTATTAGAGACCTTTGCGCTGAGATTTACTAGATTGTTGAAATTTGTTCAGGTTCGGCTGTTCAATCAAAATGTATGTCTGCCGAACTCAGAGTGGTTTTTAAAATTTGAAAAGTAGCCGTTGGGAATGGTACGTTATGTGTAGTTCGGCTTGTAATATAAATGCCGAACTAGATAGGTTTAATCAACATTTTAAAATATAGCCGTTACAAATAGTACAATCCTTCACTCATATATATAGCCACATATGATATCTCATTATCAAAGCACAAAATGGCAGCGTCTAGTCCTAAGTATACTCTAGAAGAAGATTTATCTCTTTTCAAACATTACGTAACTTACTATCCGGAGAAGGGTTCCGAGCGATGAGTAAAGGGTTTAATGAGTATATACTACTTGGTGAGAATTCATGAAGCATTCACCAATGAAACGGGTAAACCAAACAACCGGGATAGCGCTTCCATGTTTTGTCGAATAGAAACAATTAAAAAAAAAGTTCGGGACTTCATAGCAATGATTCGGATTGTGAATCGATATAGGCTTAAAGGTGAAACAAAAGATGAGGTTGTTGTTCGAGCTCTAGAGGAATGGCGAAGATGGAAAGGCAAAAATTTCAAATACCAAGCTCACTACAACATCCTTAGAAAGTTTGTCATAACTCGTTTTGGTTATTAAATGCTTGTAATTTTTCCTTTGTAATGGGTTGTGATTTTTTAATGGTTAATTTGTAATGATGATTTCAAACTATTTCAAACAATTGGTCATTTGTAATGTTATCCGGATTGGCTTAATAGTGAATTTTTTGAATAAGCCGAACCTTACAATGAGGATTTAATACATATAATCACTCAAGTTCGGCACATTAAAATTGTCAACTGTTAGACGAACCAGACAATGTAAGGAATCTTATTACGATCAGCTTATTATTGAATACATCGAATAAGCCGAACCTTTAACTGGTTGTTGAAATACAAAGTAAAACTAAAGTTCGGCACACACAAGTCGTCAAATGTAAGCCGAACATGTTACTGAAAGTTCTTGTTCTTCCATTGTTTGCACCAAAAAACAGGTTAAAAAACCAAAAAATATTATCAATTCATAAGATGCGCTTTAGGATACATTATGTAGCATTCATAATCTCATATAAACCTAGGCATCCGACGAAAAGAAAATGCAAAATAATTATACATATTAGAACAAGTACTAGGGTGATCCCAACCTCACAACATCTTCTTCGTCATCTTCAAAAACATCCTCTTCATCATCCTCGGAAACGTCTTCTTCATCCTCATCATCCATTACAAACACTAGTCCGAGTGACATAGGTGGATGTAAACTTCTCCAAAGCTCCATCTCCATTGCGTAATTTGCACACCAATCCATAGCATAATTTTCTTCAAAAACAGGCCAAAAGGATTCAGAAGACAATGGAGGTATTGGGCAACCGGGTCTAAGCTTAAGATTGATATAATGGCAGCCTTGAACAAACGCAATGACAAGTCTTCTATCATTCACACTCTCATTGCAAGGCTTTGTTGCCGGCGCATAGGTGGAAAAACTTCCGTCCCTCGAAAATGAATGAACAACACAATTAAAGGTCTCCGCGATTAAAAATCCACATATCGGCATTTGCATCCAATGATCACGTGTGATGAAGGCATCCCCATGTAAACGCCGTTAAAAACTAATGAACTCTTGTGCGACCCCGTGGTCTCGGCCACCTCGCATCATTGACTTGTAGAAGTCCCTATTTCGACGTAGAGTTTGTAACAAATCTTAGACGAATATGATTTACTTCATCCCCTTGGGCAACCGGTTGATTCCCATCCTTAAAAGGTCCTAGTTGTTCCGCGGTGACATGGAAACCACAATTTCCATCCCCTTAGACATCGTCCATGGATATAATAAACTCATGAATGTCTTCGGGTAGGTTCTCCAAGTAGTTTCTGTAAATCATATTAGAAGGTCTCAAATACTTCCCCAAACTATCCCTTTTAGGAGCTTTCATTTTCCCTTCCGCATATATGGTTTTTTTTCTCCTTTTTCTTGGGAAGAGTCGTTGTCTTTGTTGTTTCCATTTGTTGAGATGGAAATATCTTACCTTTAAGCTTTACGTCTCCTTCCAATGGGGGAGGACATAGAGGACCACTATTCTTAACATCTTTTTACTTGTTTCACCTTTAACCTTGCTCGGTCGACCACGTTTCTTTGATAGATTCACTTCATCCATCTTGTCTAACTTCTCTATTGCCTTCTTCTCTTCTTCGTACTTTGCATCATGGTACTCCACCCCGCATGCATCCCTTGTGGTAGGTGTTGGTTTTTTGGTAATATCATATGCTCTTGCTCTCTGCTCTTGTCGGTTCTCTTTCGTGGGTGGCCTACCTTTTTGTGGTCCCTTTTCCGGTTTTAATATACCTTGTTGGGTATGAGGATAAAGGATTGGCATCATGTTTTCCCAAAAGATTCGTTTATGAGGTCGGAACATCCCACGATACATTTCAGCCAACCTTTTTCCTTAAGGTGTGTCCCAAATCTCTACATCATCGTCCTCGTCGGGCATTGTATCACTACTCAATTGTTTCCAATGAGAATCAATAGCCTCAAAAGGTATCCTACAATCCTTGTACCTAATTAGTTCATGCCGACACAGAAGTCCCATGCTTTCCCTCATTTTACAAACACACTCTTCTTGGGAGTTAACGTCCATTTTGTCCATCAAATCCACTTCCTTCATTATAAGTTCACGGCACAAATGAAAGACCATATGGGTTAGTCTCCGGAGCCACTTATCATCAGGGAATTCATCATGCTTCATCATTAGATTTTTTTCGAATAACGCTCTAATTCTTATAACATCACTCATGAACGTGTCCACGCACCCAATTAGATTCTTCTTCAAACGATAGTGAGCCAACTCTACCATACTTGTAGCTTGGTTGTCAAAGTGCTTGTTCTGGTTTTTAAATGCACTAACAAATCTATGTGCGTTCGTATCCAAGAATTGCTTCCATAAATATATAATGATTTCCGGGTATTTGGCGCCCCAATTCGCAATGAGCTTTGCAACATTTTCTTCAAACACTTCTTCGGTGATGGACCAAGTCAAAGCTTCCCAATCATTGTGGAAACATGCCTACATCCTTTCATTAGACTCATATGCTTCCTTGAATTCTTTCTTCTTCACTTCTCGTTCTCCATCCGGTAATGTAGCAATCTTCTCTAGCTCTTTCGACTTCAGCGGTTGGATTATCCCTTGGAATTTCTTCCTAACATTATTCCATACATGAAAGGTACAAAGAAAGTTTTGCGCGTTCGGAAATACCTTCCTTATAGCAAACATCAATGCCGCCTCTTGGTCGGTTACCATGACCTTTGGAAGAGCATCCTCCAGGAAGATTAACTTCACTTGTTACAATGCCCACACATAGCTTTCTTTCAACTCATCATGCAAAAAACAAAAAGCAACGGTGAAAGGTGACTTGGTTGACGTATGACCAACAACGTTCATCAAGGGCATCTCATACTTATTGGTCTTGTAAGTGCAATTCAATATGAGAACTTGTGGGAAGCATAACGCCAACTTTACGCATTCCGGATGCGCAATAAAAAGGTATGTCACATGGCCGAATTCATCCAATTTCTTTTGGAAAGCATAGTTCTTATTTTGCGCCAACCACAATAATTGTTGCATCACCAACCTACCTTGCAAATCCTTTCTTCTCAAAGTACTTCTCGCGTTATAGATTTGTTTCAACGTAGTCTTGTTATTTTTATCATCCGCCTTCAACTTGCTAAGAATTTTAGAGGGAGGCATACGTGCTCGTGTCATTTTATCTACCTTTGCATATTCATGAGGTTTGAGTCGTCCGGCTCTATAATGTCCATGAAGATCCTTTGGACGTGGGTGGTTATGACGGCAATCCATATCTTTATTCATTGTGAAAATGTCTTCATCTTTATTCCAATTTAAGATGATCTTGAAAGGACAATTTATCTTCCTTGTTTTAGTCTTATATTTTTTCCCGGTCTTCCCAACATATGGCTTATCTTTTTTCTTCTTGCGTACTTTCTTCCCGCCCCTCTCACAAACCATCTCAACCCGCTTCTTTCGGCTTTGTCTACCTTTAACTAGGACACAATTGATTTTCCAAGCATGTTCCTCAACCCATTTACCAGCTTCTTCTTTGGTTTTCCACGTCTACATATCCACAAGTACAAAACTTTAGTTTTATTAATGATTTTGCATACAACATAGTTGAAAATTTATAAAACAATAAACTACGTTTTTTACCTACCAAGTAAGTTTGGAAGTGATCTCTAGTATCTTCGTGAATTACATCAACATGCGGTGGTTGATCCTCCATAGTTTCCATTTCAGCAACAATCTACAACAATAACGCACAGGTTTTGGGTCAGGTTTGACTAACACGAACAACAATATGAAAGCCGAACTCAATGTTCGGCTGATTCGTGTTTGACTTATAAAGCCGAACCACATTTAAAACATGGATTCGACCTATTTGGGACTAATCTTATAAGCCGAACCATAACACTTAAATTTCAAAAAAAATCTGAAAACAAAAATTTTATGTTCGGCTGAAGAACGAGTAAGCCGAACATTACACTGTAACTCGTATGTTTTGAAAGATATGGTTCGGCTACAAATGTTACCTCAAATTTGAGCCGAACCATGAACTGTGTTTTGGCGCTAAAACAATTGAAGGACAGATCGGCGCACATTTTCCTCAATCGAATAAGCCGAACTGTTCTTATTTTCCATGGTTCTAAGACAATGTTATCTTCATAGAACCTTGTTTTGTTTCGCCGAACCGGTTGCAAAAATCATAACTTTTGGTGAAATCAAGCTACAAAACGGACATTAAACAACTTATACAACCATACATGTGTATTATTAGCATTGGGTTCCTCATCTATGTACTCATCTTCGGGATTTGGCTCCATAAAGGAATCATCTCGAGCTTGAGAAAAAAGTTGAGTTTGGGTAAAATCATTTTCATAATCCAACAAAGCAGCCATTTCAGGATCTCCATCGTAATTGATATGTATTTTCTTAGCTTTACATGATGAAGATTCACCTTCCTCACTCGAATTTATATCACACATCTCTCAATATTCACAAAGATCACAAACAAAGAAAAAAAAAAGGTTTTTTCCCTCTTTTTTTTTTTTCTCCTCTCCTTCTTCTTTCCTCCTTCTTTTTCTAAACTCACTCACTAATTTAAACAAAAACTCATTATCATTAATCAACACTAAATTAATTTTAGTCATTAATAATTAATAAATTTTTATTATCACTAATTAACCACTAATCTAATGAGGGGTATTTTAGCATTTTTAAAAAATACAGGATAAGGGCCACCATTGAAATACTATAGGCACCCACGTTTTTGTCCTATATGTGTGCCCCCAAATTAATTGGTCTGCCCCAAAATATGGTTCTTGTATAAACTTAGGAATCTCCCTGAATTTTCGGTCTGCAAAAATTATGAATGAGATATTGGTCTTCCATCTTCCTATACTCATCACCAGAAGAATACTAAATTCTTCGATCTGAGGATACGATACGGCAATCAACACTAGCACTATCCTGGCGGGGAGTATAGTACGGTGGTGGAACACCAGTATCTTGGTTTCAAGGTAAAGAATGATGAACCCATCCTCTGATTCCTTACCCATAGTAATATTAACCTAGAACTGGTTCAATACACCCCATTTTTACATCCAATGATGATCTCAAAGTCACCAACATTCTATTGGATGAGAACATGATCCC
Source organism: Papaver bracteatum (assembly GCA_023529315.1). Taxonomy (NCBI): domain Eukaryota; kingdom Viridiplantae; phylum Streptophyta; class Magnoliopsida; order Ranunculales; family Papaveraceae; genus Papaver; species Papaver bracteatum. Next base: position 121,224 of record JAJJWX010000149.1, read on the forward strand.
AAAAATTTCAGACTTTGAAAAACTGGTCGTTCTAATTGCTTTCATTTTGGTTGTTTCGGGATTTGCCTTAAGAATTTAAAATCAACATTCCGAGTATTGCTAGTTTTTGGATTTCACTTGTTACTTCAAAAACTTAGAATTAGTCCAATTTACCCCATTTCTACAGTAAACGCAGTAAGCAGTTGACAAGAGAAAAAAAAAAACAGAATTCTACAAGTTTCGTCAAAGAGTTTTGGTTCTACGTTGTAAAGAATACCAATTACTAAATTACAAAGACTGTACCACATGTCGACTACCTATCTGTACAGGGTTTGCAGTTGTCTAGGACTTATTATCTGGTCGATGTGTCAGGGTTGGGCTCATGCCAACGCTTGTCCAATTTTCTGAATTTGTTTATAAGCAGAGGAGCAATGGGTACAAACGAACTCCACTAGCTAGTGTCGATTTTTTTCCTCCTTTTTTGACACTGTAATTGGCTATTTCTTTGACCCAACAATTACTTTGACCCAACAATTATTTTGACCCAACAATTACGTTCGTTCATCGCCGCAAACCACCAAAAAAAAAGTCGCATTCTATGCAGTCAATAGGAGAGAAAGAATGCTTATTCTAATTGCTTTCCTTCATTTTGAGTATTCCGGGGACTTTTTAATTCCGGAGACTTTTAAATTTCTACATGTTGGTCAACTTCTTTTCAACACGGAGACTATCATTTATACCAAGTACCAAGTAGCTGCTGAATCTGAGTCTTATATGGTATAAATATATGTACATTATTTATTTATTTTCTTAACATAACCATCTTTTTACCAAAAAATAAAAAAAAAAGTATTCTGGCATAGCCTGGTTATTATTTGTGCAAGGATGGATACTCTAAGAAACAATTCATGGCTTTTTCTTTCTATTCTTGTTTTTTGTGTTGTCATGTGCAGTAAACTCCATCATACAACTGCTGCGGATACAATCTCTTCTGGCAACTCTCTAACTGGAGATCAAACTATTATATCCAAGGGTGAAATTTTTGAACTTGGTTTCTTCAAACCAGGTAATAAGTCTCAGAATCACTATATAGCTATTTGGTACAAATTCTCAGTTGAAACTGTTGTTTGGGTTGCTAACAGAGATGTACCTATTACTGATCCATCTACTTCAAAGTTGACATTTTTAGAAGGAAACTTAGTTTTAATTAATAACTCAAGTAAAACACCAATTTGGTCTACAAATTTAACTTCAAGTACTCTGAATACAACTCAAGTAGTTCTTGGGGATGACGGAAATCTTGTGATAAGAGACGGGTCTAATCCATCAGTTGTCATTTGGCAGAGTTTTGATTATCCAACTGATACTTTGTTACCTGGTGGAAAAATTGGGTTCAGTAAAATTACCAACCGAAGTCAGAAACTTACTTCATGGAGAACTCGAGAAGATCCAGCCACGGGAGCTTACATCCAAGAATTAGGACCAAATAGAAAACTTCAGCTCGTTATATATTGGAACAAGTCCGAAGAAATCTGGAAAACTGGGGAGTGGAATGAAACTTCAAAAACTTTTCTTTTACTTCCTGAGATGAGACTAAATTTGGAATTCAATTTTAATGTCGTTTCAAATGTTAACGGGAGTTACTTTACTTATTCACTTTATGACAAATCTACTATTCATAGATTTGTTATGGATATTTCTGGCCAGATCAAGTCATTTAAATGGTCAGAAATCAAGCGTTCGTGGGATGTCTTGTATGTTCAACCCAGACGATTGTGTGATGTTTATAGTGCTTGTGGACCTTTTGGCAACTGTAACCAGGATACTTGGAAATGTGAGTGTTTGCCGGGTTTCATCCCACGATCTCTTACAGATTGGAATCTCCAGGATACAACTGGCGGGTGTGTCAGGAGAACTCCTTTGCAATGTGAAAGTAAAGATGGTTTTTTAACAATCCCAACCTCGATATTGCCTGATAAACCCCGATTTTCACCAATCTATGGCGCTGAAGAATGCAAATCAGCTTGCCAGGGTTCATGTATTTGCATTGCTTACGCTTTCTTCGGAAATGGATGTCGAACTTGGTATGAAGATATTATAAATTTCAATCAATTTACACCACCTGGCGGACCAAAAACTTTCCATCTCAGACTTGCAGCTTCTGAAATTCGCAGCATTGCACCCATCCCTAGCAGTCCTGTACCCGTCCCTATTGCTCAAGGTAAGTTATCATCCCACCCTAGCTCCTCAACATATTATGATGTTTCAACCTTTCCTAGAATGAAATATTATTAGCTTACGACGTCTTTAAAATTTTCAGCCAGAAAAAGAAGGGCGATAATTTGGAAGATCGTCTTACCCGTTTTCATTTTGGTGGCAACTATCATGGGCATCCTAGGATACATTTATCTGCTCAAGAGAAATAAGGCTAATAAAAGAGGTAAATACACCTTTTCCTTTCTTCTGGCAGGGGATACTGCATCATATTAAAACAACTGTGTGAATGTTGTTTTTGCGACTGTCACCAATAAAATTAGCCTAGTTATATTTATAAATTATGTTGTCTAATCATCCAGCTTCACTTTCTTCCTTTGTTCATGATATACCCAGGAAGGTTGAAAGGACTTCAAGGGGTGTTGACTGATTTGTTGAGATCCAAGTCTACATACAACGACTCTCCAAATACAAACATGTTCGTCGATGGTAAAACAGAAGGAGAAACGCAGGAATTGCAAATATTTAAACATGCTTGTTTAACCCTTGCTACAAACAACTTCTGCTTGAAAAATAAATTGGGCCAAGGAGGTTTTGGGCCAGTTTATAAGGTATGCTTAGTTGTGCGCTTGATTATTATAACATTAATGGTCAAGTTCTTGCACGTTCCTAATAGCTAGAGCATTATATGGACGATGGTTTTCAGGGAAAACTACAAAATGGGCAGGAAATAGCCGTGAAAAGACTGTCTACAGACTCTGGGCAGGGTATTGAAGAGTTCAAGAACGAGGTTGTATTGATCTCCAAGCTTCAACACCGCAACCTTGTGAAACTGTTGGGTTGTTGCGTTGAAGGAAAAGAAATTATGTTAATTTATGAATATATGCCCAAGAGAAGCCTGGATGCATTTCTATTCGGTATGTGCTCTTTTCTGGTTCTTTTCTGGCATGTGAAGCATTCTGAATTTTTTTTTGAAATTGGTTATATTTTCTATGTATGTTTACATTAATCACAAATCAAATTGCTAAGGCGGATAATCTAGGGATATCTGTACTGACGGCAGATCCTTGGAAGAAAACACAGCTAGATTGGGATAAGCGCATCCATATTATTGGAGGGGTTGCTCGGGGCCTTCTTTACCTTCACCGAGATTCTCGTTTAAGAGTTATTCATAGAGATCTCAAAGTCAGCAACATTCTATTGGATGAGAACTTGAATCCAAAAATTTCAGACTTTGGAATGGCACGAATATTTGGTGGTGACCAAGCAATAGCTAATACCAACAAGGTTGTTGGTACAGTGTGAGCTCCATATTTCCTTAATCCTCTAAAATTTTGATAAATTATTTCACTCATCAATCTGTAATATAGCGTGTATTCACGATCAAATGCAGTGGTTACATGTCCCCGGAGTATATAATGGGAGGCACATTTTCGGAAAAGTCGGATGTCTTTAGTTATGGGGTGTTGATACTAGAAATTGTGAGCGGTAAGAGAAATAACAGCTTTTACAATCCTGAACAACCTTTGAACCTCCTACTTCATGTAAGTATTTACATATATCTATCAACTCTTTAACAATGGATTAACGTGTCATAAATTCTTGTCTTACACGATTTGAAATTTGTGACTCAGACTTGGAGACTTTGGAATGAAGGCAAATGGTCAGAGGTTGTTGATGAATCTTTGGGTGATTTGTATTCTCCGTCAGAAATGCTAAAATGCATACATATTGGTTTGTTATGCGTTCAGAATAGAGCAATAGATAGGCCAACCATGGCTGAAGTGGATAACATGCTCGGAAATGAAACAGATCGTCCAGCTCCGAAAGAACCTCCGTACAGTTTTCCAGCATCATCAGATGAGTCCGGTTTTCAGCCAATTCAATGCTCAAATAACAGTGTCACTATAACTGAGGTTGCAGGTCGGTAGGATGTTTCAAAAACCGGACAGATTCATCTCTTAAATTTTGTTATGTTACATAAAATGTTTGAATTCATACATTTACATCCAAATTGTTACATCCCACATTGATTACCCTATGTCAGAATTTAGCAGCAGCTTGACAACAATAGCTAAACTTTTGCATTAATGTTCTGTAATTCGATTTTTATTTTTTTTTGTTCATTTTTCTTTTGGTGACTCCGCCATGGATTTTATTTCTAGCCTACCCCAATTTGTTCAGACTAATGGCTTGGTTGCTATTGTTGGCTCTACATCTCAAGAATTCACAACAACCAAATCATAATAAAAAAATTTAATATAATAAATCAAAAAATTACAATAGTAAAAAGGTTCTATATACAAAAGAATGCTGCTAAAACCATTAGAGAAATTGAAAGCATGGGATTTAATCTGTGTCCTCTTAAACTAAATGATTTACTACTAGCTGAAGAAGTAGTTTCAGACTGTAAGAAAGAAGTTAAACTGAAATTTGGATTGGAACCATAAAGGACCTGAACACCATTAACATCATCCAATCTCAGGTCTACTTTTTTACTTCTAGGATTCAAACTAGGATACATGACAGCTTCTTTAACAGATGAATGACCCAACCCTAAGACATGTCCGATTTCATGTGTCGCAACAGATTCCAAATCAATAGCTACGCTTGATTTTTCCGAGTCGAAATCAACAGACCAGGTTTCAGCTGCATCAAGATGGAAACGACCGCTTTTTGGCGAAAATGCATGGGCTAGCACTCCAAGTACCCCATCAAATGGTTCCCCATCTCCATGGTCTTTATTATAAAAACCAATTTTGATATCAGCTTGTTTATAGTCTTGAGTTTCTGTAAAGTTAACCGGAATAACTGACGCCCATCTCGCAAAAGATCGGTTAAAGACAGATCGAACGTCTGATATTTTTACGTAGTCGATGAAATCATTTGGCGAAAACGCATAAGTTAACATCAACGGTGTGGTTCTACCCCAACTTGGTCTACCAGGAAAATACGTGTAGTGTTTTGTTATATGTAACTTATGATCATCGTTGTCGCCTACACCACATCTAGGCGACATAACTTCAGATAACGTAGTGGAATCGAGTTTACCGGTTACAGGTAAACCAAGTTTCGATTGATATTGAGTGACAGCGGATTCTAATCCTTCATCAAAGACATCGCTGAAGTTCGTATCATTTTCCGGTAGGTATCCGAAACGATGGAAGTATTTCTTTAACTCCGACATGCCAATGATTTCACTGCCTCGACGAATATCTAAGAACTTATGAAACGTGCTCCATGTGTAATTCATATCAGTAGGATTGACAGGTATAACGGTTACCAAATCAGGGATGTTTCTGGCGGGAATTGAAGGAATTATTGTAATAAAGAGGAAAACGAAGAATGAGACGCACTGAAACATTTTTTTTTTCTTGCGTTTTGTTTTCCGATGGGATTTGGGGTTGGATTACATGAAGAAGAGATGAAGGTTTTAGTTTGTTAAATAAGAGAATAAGTTTGATTGTGTAGATAAACTTGAGAAGACTGAATGAACACGAAATGATGTTTAAGTTTTGAAGAGATTCTTTCTTGTGTTTGTGTTTTTATATTAAAAGATTCTGGCTTTCATCGTTTGGTTATGGTGGGTCAGCTGCCTACTAGTATTGCTTCTTGCTATCATTTTATGTGTATTTTTGTTACAAGGACGTTTTTTATTTTAACTTCTTTTATTTACACATATATTTGATCGATAAATTTTTTCAACGTTGTTGGTGTCACCGGACGATTTTAGTACACAAGTTACTGATATCATCACCCGTCACCCAATAACAGATTCATGGTATATATCATCATTGCTCAACAACTTTACTACTGTATTACAATAACATATGCTACGTATTGGTCGATATTAACACCTAGCTCTAAAAGCTAATCACTGCTACATATAAAAAAAAAAATAGAGAATATGGGTTGGAGTAAATTTTTTGTCTAACTAATTAAATCTACTAGCTACGTACTTTTATTAGTTAGAAACCTTGAAATTTTGTAACTGTTTCGTTCAACTAAATCCTAACAAGAAACCAAATATGGTTGGGAGTTTCAACTAAAGAGATGACGATGAGTTTATTTGAAATATATTGATTTCAAGTTACAACTAGAGAAGTCTTCATCTGTTTGAGAAGTCAGCACTAAAGTCGACAGCTTGAGTTCACTTGAGGAATATCTATCTAAGACATGGTTTAAGTCACAATTTGTTGGAAGGTCTCACATCATAATTACATTATCTATTTATTTATTTGTTTGTTGAAAGATGCTCTTTGCCAATTAGCTCATTTACAAAAATAAAAATAGTAAATCTATGATAACACAATTTAATGTGATCTTCCTCATAGAGCAAGCATTGTCATCACCTCCTTTGGCTTGGCCACAGTTTGGGATTTTAGCCAAGGGTTGAAATAAGGAAAAAGCAAGCACTACCTTTTTTTTTTTCCTCGGCAAAAGTAAGAATATATTGAAAGGCTTACTGGGAGTAAGCGAAAACAACACCCATAGTCATACAAACAGACTCCCCAATTCAATTTTCGTCACAGCGAAAGAAAAGAGGAAGGAAAACCTCCCTAAAAACTAACCTGACAGAAAAAGAAAAAACCAATACGGTCCACAATAGGGCTTTAATTTACAAAAAATTGCCCCCAGTTCGATTTTACATTGTCTAAAGAAATGCTTTTCAGAGCTTCCACATTCCTACACCAATAATATGCCTGTGTTTTCACTTTTTCGATGACTTGCTGAACTTCCTTGTTTGGCAATTTTGAGAATTTTTGAGTCCCCGCCCAGAAGTTTGGGTACATGACAGCTTCTGGGCGTATACTCGGTCCTTGTTTGGTAATTTTGGGACCGAGTACCCGCCCAGAAGTTTTTTGAGTTCATCATCTACAAATCGGAAATAGAGACTAATTAGTGGTAGACCTTAATACTTTGCGGATACTGTGAGCTCTATCAAGGAGAAATGAGAGAAGTCTCCCCCCATAATAGTTGCACCTGGCTGGATTCAAAATGATACAGATGGAGGACCCAATATGTTACTTTACTGATATGAAAAAAGTGTCAGTTCAAAACTGTTGTTTGGTTGCTAAAAGATATGCACCTATTTTTGATCAATTTACTTCAAAGTTAACATGCATTTTGGAACATTGCCGATGTAAACATATTGTAACTAAAAGTAACTTTTTTTAGTCGTTTTGAATGGTTTGACATAGAATCAAATATTTGAAAATGTGGGTTCAAGTGTCATTTAACTCATTTTGCTCATTGCTCAATGCTTATGATATCTTTAATCTTGAAGTGCTATCGAGTACCAGTCCTGGGCCTCATGGGCTTAATCAGGTAGTTTCACACTTCCACTAGAACCCACTAATATGAACTTCTCTCTACGTGGATCTACACTTTGTAATTGAAATTTTTGCTCTGCAAAAATGATAGTAGTAATTGAAATACGAAATTGGTCTTTCGCTCTTCCTAGATTCCCCATCAGAAGAATATTCCGCACCATTATTCTGGTTGGGAGTTTAGTACGTGGTTCATAAAATAATGGTTGAAATGGACACGCACGTTAAAATAACGGCTTTTCTTAAATATAGCCCACATTTTTATTCACCATAGGCCATTTTACTTTAGTCAGTTTTTTTGACCAAATTTTAGAGTTTGACTTTTTTTTATTGATATTCATAGCCCACAAATAGGTTAGCAAATCATCAAATAGGAGAGAGACTCGATTTAAGTTTTTGTTATGGCTATCACAAGGAGAAGTAAAATATTTTCTTATTACAAGTTCTGATCGTTGAACCATTAGTTGGATCAAAATAAACTGTTGCTTGCCTTTTTTTTTCTCATGTTCGATATATGTACGAAACATCCATATTCTACTTTGTCTATCACTCTGATGTTCGAGAACATGAAATGCTATAAAGTTTTGGGTTTTAATTTAAAAAATAAGTGATTCTTTCCCATGATGATTTAATTGACTAATTTTTCAATAAAATTTTGAAAATTAAAATCTTAGGGTTCAGGGTTAAAGGTCTGGATGAATGGTTTAAAAGATGAAAGGGAAAATATTTAGTTTTCATAAGTGAATCAACACAGCGGGATCAGCTGGATCCGTTATATGACAACTCCAACGCACCTAACTAGCTATAAATTCCTTATAAGTCGGTGAACATATTTTGGGTTATGATTTGGGCTATTGTTAATAAATTGAAAAATATTAGAGGGATGTTTTTGGGCATACCAAAAAATTATCGGGCATACATTTTGTCTAGGTTCGGCTCACAACTTGTGAGCCGAACCTAGCAAACCTAGGCAAAAAAAAAAGTTGTGAGCCGAACCTTGAGTATGCCCGGTAATTTTTTGGTATGCCCAAAAACATATCTCTTAGAAATAGCCTCCTTCTTTTTCATTGACACAATTTAATGCAAGTTAGAACAAGTTTTGGTGGGACAAGTTGTCTTCTTTGACCCATTATTTGACTTTTCTTAAATGTAGCCCACACTATTATTAACCATAGCCCATTTTATTTATAATTATTTGACTTTTCTTATATCTGCTGCAGATACAATCTCTTTAGGTGATTCTCTTACTGGTGATCAAACTATTATATCAAAGGATGGAAATTTTGAACTTGGTTTCTTCAAGCCAGGTAAGTCTCAGAATCACTATATAGGTATTTGGTACAAAAAAGGCTAGCACATTTAGGGGCGACTCAGTCGCAATTAGGGGCGACATTAAAAGACAAAAAAGGTCACCCAAACGTAAAATTGAGCTACCCCTTATCCGCGATTTTTCAAAATGGCAACTATACCCTTTTATAATCAGTAGCCAAAACAACAATCGGTAGGTTAGTTTGTAATCGGTAGGTTAGTTTGTAATCGGTAGGTTAAATCGAAAATATACCTACCGATTATTGTGTAGATACTTCGGAAAATAATCCTTTGTTTACTCAGTAGCATATCGAAATTTTAAGGCTACCGATTATAAGGAGCCCCTTATATAACCTTGGCCAAATCCCGGAGGTTCTGAGGGGTGCAGAGCCAACCATAACCACTTGGCTTGGGCTGCGGATTTATCTTTAATTGGACGGATAATATGTTAAAAGCCTACCGATTATAAGTTTCCCCAAAATGATATTATTTCTAAAATCCTTCACGTAGAGAATTTAGAAATCTTCGATAATCGGTAATTTAAACAACTACAAAACCTACCGATTATATCGAGCCCCAGATCGTACCTTTTCCATATTTTATAGGTTTTGAGTGTACACAGCCAGCCATAACCACTTGGTGCGTGTTTTGGGTGCAGCGGTAATCGGAAGTTTTATATATTACAAAACCATCCGATCATAAGTAGCCCCAAAATGATTTTTTGCGAAAATCCTTCATGTATTGAATTTTGAAATCTTCTATAATCGGTAGGGTATCTACCTTAAAAAATTTCCGATTATGTTGTTATTTGGTTCCAGGAGAAGTGGGTATATTTTTACACTACTTACGATTATAGATAGCAAACTTCCATAAACATGAATGGGTACGAAGAAGTACGTGAATTTGTTGAATTTTAAGATTCATTACCGTTTAAAGATGACGATTTGGGGTATTTATTGAATGATCCACACTTTGATGGAGATGAAACCCTAGAGGACGATTTAATGGAAGAATTTGGACAATCACCCGAAATCAAAGGTAACAATGCGACAAACAATCAGGTATGTTGTTAACAAACTCTAATAGCAATGTTATGTGTGCTTGTGTGTGATTTTGAACGTGAAAATTCGTCACCTGTTATGAATTGAATGCCATTAACGAATATTAATCGGTAGTCATATTATTATAATTATCTACCGATTATTTACAATCGAGAGTATTATATGTATTAACTTACCGAATACAATAAAAATCCCAAATTGAGATGTTCAATTTGTATTGATCGGAAGTTTTATAATTAACAAAACTTCCGACTATAAATAATCGGTAATGTGTGTTAGTATTATTTTACCGATTGTTATACAATCGGTTGTACAATCATAAAACTTTTATCCGACTATTAATGCGTAACAAGTTGTTGTGGTGCGTAGGATGACGAATATTATTTAAGGCCTGATACTGCCGCACACTATGAAAACGATCTGGTATGTTCATGAATTATCTTTTCTTTGTCGAATCATGTATGTTATATGGTTATGCTTATTTTGTTTTATACGCATTTAGATATTTCAAAGTAAGAAGGAGGCCAAGGCTTGGCTAATGAACAAGGAAAAAGAGAAAATGTGCGTGGTAGTTCAAAACCCTTGTGAGAAGAAGGGTCGGTTTGAAATGACTTGTGAGCGAGGTGGGGTGAAGAAGAGTCACGAAGGAAAGAATAGTAACTATTAATCAATATTTATATGGTGGTCACGGACTTCAGGAATTCATAACTCCCATCATAAGTGAATTCTTCGCCCTTTTCCACAAAGTACTGTCTTTTTGCGAGGGCCTCCTACATAAACAAACACAAAATAATGCCAAGTTAGTTTTAGTAAGTAGGATTAGACACCCGGTGTTAAAAATAAAGAATTTAAACCATACTTACAAATTGTTGGATTGAAAAGCTTAAGTGGCTAGTATTAAACATCCTCTTTTGTATCGTTATATAATCATTTACCCCTTTTTGGACAAGTCGGAAACAATCATGAACTTGTTGGAGTGATCTTTGCTTTGGATTTCCATACTCTCGCACAAATTGTCTATATACCCTCGACCAAAAGACTTCGACTGTTAACGTTCCCGCCATGACATCTTCACGTCTTGTTTCATGATACCAGGTTTTCACAATGACCAAATCTTCTGTTGCGTAAAACGTTTCCATGCTAGTATGTTGAGATATATAAGGAATGAACTAGAGTAGACGATGGAAAAGATATTTGTAGAATACACAATGTTATATATGTGTTGTTTGCTGCATAAATAAGAAGAGTTTAACCAGCTTATATAGATGACACTCCCAACGTCTCTTTTTTTTGGAAAATATGGCCGTTGATGCGTACTTTACAAGACTGTACTGAAGTTGCGTACAATTATTACACATAATCGGTAGTAAATTCTGTAACATAAGTAACCAATTATACTAACTCGGAACCTTAGGATCCTTGTTAAACTACCGATTATATACTGTTTTGTTAACATGGTAGAAAGTTTCATTAGGGAGGTATAATCGGAGGTTTATCAATATGTTTTCGCTACCGATTTTGTGTGTTTTCGAGGCTCGGCTTCAAAAATAGCCGTTGGAGTATAATCGGTAGTTAAATAAATAACATAAACTTCCGATTTTCTTGGTGTTTGGGAAATTCAGTACAATATCACCTCAACATCATCATAATTTTACGTTGAACTTCCACAAATTCTATTACAATATATTGTGATTAGCGACGTGGACATGTTGGACGAGTCCTAAATGGATTAAATCTTTCCATCGCCATAAGGATTCTAAAATGAGCTTTATAATGGAAGCTTGATCTTTTCCATATCCGCCATTCCCCGAGAGATTATTCTATAACCTCATCATTGGTTGCACCCCTCAACCGATATTGATTCACAAGATAAGTTAAATCGACAAATTCTCCGATGCGTCCGTTTATTGAACCAATTCGGCAGAAAAAATCAGTAGAGTGACGGTTGTTTGGGTTACCGGTGTCGGCGAAGAATTTTTCGGGAATTCTCCCCAAATAACTCATACTCATTATGCCTCCTTGCCTCCGTTGTGCTCCCCGTCTCGGATAGAATTGAACGTAGCGCCTATATAAAGATAAATCTTCTTCAATCGTGAACTCCGTTGGATTAATGAATGGTTGGGCCATTATGTTGAATATGAAGTTGGAGAGAGTTTACAGGTATTTGTGTTCCATAGAGGGTACAAGGATACAATCCTTATATAGGGTTTAGAGTTCCAACGGCTCTTTTTTTGTTGGGGAAATTGTATAATCGGTAGCCAAATAAGGAATTTATCTACCGACTATATAGTTGCCCCAAATTTTGTTTTGGGAGAAATCTCAAATTTACGAAATTGAGAACTATAATAATCGGTAGTTTCTATGACTACCGATTATAAGTTGCCCCAAATATTGTTTTGAGAGAAATCTCAAATTTTACGAATTTGAGAACTATGATAATCGGTAGTTTATATGACTACCGATTATAAGTTTCCCCAAATCTCTTCTTTGGGAGATACTATAATCGGTAGTATAGTGAGGTTATTATTACTACCGATTGTTATAGGACCAAGATTCACGTTTGGCACGAAATCTATATTAATCGGTAGTCAAATATGATTATTAACCTTCCGATTTTGTGTTACATAATCGGTCACAAAATTGCTTATATAAGGGCATTAACGTAATCTCCACGTTTTTTGACACCCCTTAACGTGGCCTCTGGGTTGGGAATAAAAAAGTCTCCCCTAATTGCGAATGAGTCGCCCCTAAATGTGCCAGCCAAAAAAGTGTCTGTTCAAACTGTTGTTTGGGTTGCTAATAGAGATACACCTATTCTTGATCCATTTTCTTCGAAATTCACATTTTTAGATGGAAACTTAGTTTTACTTAATAATGTTAGTAAAACACCAATTTGGTCTACTAATTTAGCTTCAAATACACTGAATACAACTCAAATAGTCCTTGGTGATGATGGAAATCTTGTTTTAAGAGATGGGTCTAATCCAAATGTTGTGTGTATTGGCGGAGTTTTGATAACCCAACTGATACTTGGTTACCTGGTGGAAAACTTGGGTTCAACAAGAAAACTAACCAAAGTCAGAAACTTATTACCTGGAGAAGTCGAGAAGATCCATCCTCGGGATTTTAAAACTTACAATCAGATTCAAGTTGAACAAGTCAGTATTTTGTATACCGGAACAATTCCGAACAAATTTGGAAAAGTGGAGAGTGGAATGAAGAATCAAAAACCTTTCAATTTGTTCCTGAGATGAGATTAAATTACATTTTCAATTATAGTTACATTTCGAATGTAAATGAGAGTTACTTCACTTATTCACTTTACAACACTTCTGTTAAGGATCGAGCAAGAGAGAGGAGAGCATAAACGCAGAAACATAAAAGATTACATTGATATTAATCTTGGTGTATCTTTCTCATTAATCTTCAAGCTATTTATACAATCACAAGACTTGGTTCTTACGACACAAGACTTGATTCTCAAGATATTCAATTCCTAATATAACTCACACCTTAAAGTGCATATCTCTTAAATATGGACTCTCATATATTATTTCCTATTACCCTCCCTCAAGATGGAGCATGTAGAACACGAATGCCCATCTTGGACAAAGAAAATTTAAACTAAGCTTTCTCTATCGCTTCTGCGAAAAAATCTTCACTAGTACAAATTTGGGGTTAGGTGACAGTTAAAAACTGTCATCAAAATACTTATATGACAGTTTTGAAAAATATTTGCACTGTCACCAAAGCCTCTGTTACGAAAAGTCTTTAAGAAACTGTTATGAAATCATGACCATAAGGTAACAGCTTCTTCATAAACATGTCATTGTTTCCAGATTAAGGTAACAGTTTCTTATTGAAACTGTCATCAGAAAATCATTATGTTGTATTAAGCTAACAATTCATAAATGAAAACCGTCATAGTTGACAACTTAATGTAACGTTTTCTAATTAAAACTGTCATCTTATACCCAATTTTTTCATAGCAGACATCTTACAGTAACACTTTCTTTGAAAAAACTGCCAGGAAATGCTATACTATGGGTACTGTACTATGGTACCAGTTTCATAAACCTGTTTAACAGATAACTTACGATAAATTTTTAATAAGTAAACTAACATTTTAATTGCTTCCTTAATTTCCAATCTGGAAATCTGGTAGATGTGTCAATCACAGATGATAGGAATAGATGCCAAAAATAGAGGAATATATTAATAAAAGTGTTTCTACAGACAAATGTTTCTACATATGCGTTTGTACAAACGACTTTTACAGTATAATAATATATACAAGTAACTACATCAACTATCAAACATTGCAAGCTCAAGACCCTACAAGACAACAAACTTGTAAAAACATACTCTTGCATAGTGGTTCTAAGAGAGAACTCAACACTCTAGTCAAAAGATGATTATACCTTGTGATCTTTGTTGCGCAATGGGTGTTTACTGAGCATCTTTAATGTTTCTTAGGTTGGAGAGTTCTGCTGTTAACTGGTTCAACATTACTAATTTTTTCCTCGTCAGTGTTTGCTGGAAAAATGAAACAACAAAGATGCTCTTTTCAATTTATCCTCAACTATCGATTGACGTTGGAGATGGTTAATGAGCTGATTCAGTAGCAAACTTGTACATGCCGGAATTACCATACATCTAGAGCAGCCATCACTACATTGTCAAAAGAAGCTAAATTCAGTACATTCATTCCTATACCGCAATGTACCTAATAATGGATTACTGAACACAATAACATCTATGTATTCTAGTTGACAAATTACAGGTCCCACATCCATCACCATTTGTGAAAAACAATATATAGGCTATGATTTCTTTGATTTATGTACTAAGCAAAAAAAAAAAAAAAAACTTTAACTTATGTACCACCTATAGGTCTTGGTTATTAGTACTTCCATCTGATGAACGACAGATGTTGTTTTCAATATTGTTCAGTCAAATTACTGGCGAACAGGCATGAGTAAGCCTAGTCGGCACACAAGAAAAAGACTACACAGTTAACCCACATGAAAAATGAAAAATAATATAAAGTAAAGGGTTGAGAAATATTAAAACATTTACAAAAAAAAAAAGAGAAAAAAAGAAGAAGAGAAATATTAGAACATTTATATATAACTTCTAGATAGTAAATACTCATTATGACCGTATTCTACTCAAACTATGGCTGCTTATTCTACTCAAACTATGGATGCTTAATCAAAAGCCCAAATTAACGATCCAAACATAATACTGGAGAGAAATAATACATTTTCACTTATGACATGATGGAAGCAGCGTCAATTACCACTTCAGAAAATAAATAAGAATTAATGGACATCAAACTATATATGCAGATAATAAGACACACACGTATCTGCGTATACAAAAGTGTTTTTTTTTCTCCCTGTAACTTCGACATTTAGATCCGATACTAAAACAAAAAGGAACTTAACCTGAAATACCTGCAGATTCTAGAATCTTCAAACATTATTATGTGCAACAGAGCGAGTGCAACAAAAGTGTTATATTACACAGTTGTTATGTACATTCCCCGATCAAGTGTCCACAAGTGTTGGGTTAGTCAAAAACGGTGGAAATCCACAAAACCAGCACGATGATTTCAAGATGCTGCAATTACAACTAAATAACGTTTCCTTTCCCCATCTGTTAATCACATTCTAAAGACGAGCAAAAATTGATAAAACCATGTAACTATTGTGTTTTTAGTGTTTTCATATTAAGAAAATAAAAAATGATATGCTAATTTTCACCCATGCAACAAACAGAACTAGTATTAAGATGTTGAGCTACCTATTGGGTTAGTTTAATCGTTGTATCTTATAGTGATGGTCCCATGGACAATCAACTAGCAGCCTTCACTCAGTTTTAGCAAACTCATATTGAGATGAGAAACTGGCATCTTTACGACAATGAAGACATTCAAAACTGCTCACTATTGGAAAAATTTCAAGTGAAACGCATCTCAGGATATAATTAACAATGTCAAAGTGTATATATAAGAATATTACCTCCTGATAGCCTGGTTGCATTTGACAGAAAGATTCACAAGCTCCTTGAACTTGTGGCTAATTTTTGAGTCAAGATACCATCCGTTTGTTACAGCATCAGCCTCTGTAATATCCCTCTCAACAGCTTGCGACTCCTTTTGATGCTCTCACAAGAAATCCAAGATGAGATATTTTACCCTTCAATTGTAGGACATCAATATATGCTCTCAACAACCAATTGAAGAAGACCAGCACTGTAGTAGGCGAATCTGCTGAAACCTGGTCAGTGAAGGTCTCCATAAACGTGCCTAACACTATCCCGAAGTCCAATATTTCCAAACTTCATGGATTCTTCATGCCACAACTTGAATATGATCACACAAAATATTTATAGATTCTTCATGCCACAACTTGGATCTGATCACACAAAATATTTATGGATTCTTCATGCCACAACTTGGATCTGATCACACAAATTATTAACGTCAATGAAAGTTAACATAAGTGATATTTGATCCACTATATAATTCAACAGTACGTAGACTATTACTTCATAGAACATCAATCATATAAAAATCACGATGAACTTAACCAATTTGCCAACAAAGATCAATCCGCATTAAAAAGGAAAGATATATCTAGATACACCAACAAATTGCACATCCATCAACTGTGTATCATGTACGCATCTGCAAATGGACAAAGACGTTCTGTTTCAACTCATATGAAAGAAGAGCAGCACACTTGTGGGTAGTGTATTACCACATTTGCTTTGTTAAAAGCAATACAGAAAGAACACAACAAAATCAGCATCTACGTCGGAGTAAATAAGATCCTTAACACACAAACACACTGAGATACTATGCAACGAACTACAAACTTTTGACATAACAAATGGTCTGTAATTTTTGTTACTGAGAATTCTAATTCTAATTTTGATAAGACAAACCTTCCATATTCCATCGTAGCTGTGGACCTTTAGCTCGTTCTCTAAGTCCTGGAACCTGTCAATCTCCTGTGAGTGGGAATAAGGAAAATAAAAAACAAAAACACATAAACCCAAATTTTGAAGTATGAATATTCTAGAAACATTCTATTATCAGCAATTTATAAATAGGGAAGTGCAATTCATTTAGACTCTAAAATTAGCTAATAATGACAGCTTTGACGGAATTTGCAAGAAGCAGAAGGTTACAATCGGTAAAACATTGATCATTGACATGGAAACCACTTAATCACTAACAAAATTTGCGAGTGTGTTTACCTTCGCACACTCCAGTATCAATTTCATTAACCACTTACAAAATCACACAACACTCTGAAAATTTTAAATAGCAAAGAAAATCTTAAAAATTACCTTAGGCGTGAAATACAAAGGAGATACACCGGTTGATGACAAACTTGAAATCCTTCAAAATCAAACAAAAAGACTCAACAATATTGATCTTGCTATCCAAAACTACGACTTCCCTAAAAAAGGATAAATAAACTAGGGATTTCAATAAAACAGAAAACTTACACCTTGTAAGAAATCACATACTTAAGAATCTTCGCGACCATCATCGAAATCCCAATCAACTAACTCAGAACCATAATTTTCTCGAGACAAGATGTCGAAAGATTCGTTTAGTTTCTAATGGAGAGAAAAGAGAGATCTTCAAAGCTCGGTTTCTGTACACAAGAAAAAAAAATGGAAAAATTCTCAGAGCAAGCGAGAGAGATAGTGAGGATCGAGTGATACGGATTGAAGCAAAATTCAAAACCCTAGATTGAAGTAAAAAATTAGATCCCAGTTTTTGTTAAGAGAAAAAACCATGAGAAGAGAAAGAATAATAATTGTTGAACGAGATTTGATTTTTTTTTCAATTTTTGTTTAAAATAGAGAGATGTATGGCAATGAGATTTAGTTGTTCTTTTGTGGTTTTCAAAAAAACTGAGAAGAGGAGTCCAGACTAGAGAGACCCACGAACAAAAAACAAAAAACCACTAACAGAACAGACCCACTACTCGTAGAGATAATGACTAATAAGGACTCAAACTAACAGCATGGTGCGTCTGAGTTGCTTTATGGTAGACTATATATATATATGAATAGAAGCAGTTTTGGATCAGAACTGTCGCTATAAATTGAAGTGGTGGTAGTTAGAAGAACTGTAATGAAAAACTGTACACTTCGATAACAGTTTTAATTTGGAACAGCTACAATAGCTTAAAAATAATAACAGTTTAGAACTGTTATTATATATTAATGTACAATAACAATTTTACATAAAAACTGTCACAGAACTATTTTTCGATAACAGTTAAAAAACTATCACTATTGTATCCCACTATTGGTGTCAGTTTTCTCAAGAAACTGTTGCATATGTCTCATAGCTTATTCTTTTGTGACAGTCCAGTCATGAACTGTCATGGTTTTGGATAGTGAACTGTCACCAAAGCCCATATTTGTACTAGTGCTTCCAATTGTAGTTTAAAGACGTTTCGGTCCCCTTCATAGTTTAAGGACATTTCGGTCCCCTTCGTAGTTTAAGGACGTTTCGGTCCCAATAGTAGTTTTAGAACATACAGGTTCCATCATAGTTTAGGGACATTTCGGTCCCATCTTCGTAGTTTTAGGACATATCGGTCTCATCTTCGTAGTTTTAGGACATCTCGGTCCCCTTCGGAAGTTTAAGGACATTACGGTCCCCTTCATAGTTTAAGGACATTTCGGTCCCATCTTCATAGTTTTTGGACATCGCGGTCCCGATCGTAGTTTTTAGACATTGCAGTCCCATCGTAGTTTTTGAACGTTTCGGTCCCATCATAGTTTTTGGACATTTCGGTCCCCTCCTTTGGTTTCTTCAGTAGAATACTTATGTACACCCTAGGCAGCATGCAAACTTGCATATCCCCTGTCTTCCCTACAATACTCGTGTATCATGGTAATATTCTCTAAGAAGCTAGAAACACAAACCTTTCTTGCGCTCTATCCACTTGATAGACAAACAAGAAACCAAGTTCTATTTTTATCCACCGAGCATCATTGCTCATCTTTTATCTTCTCTTCACATGTTTTCATATCTTCACGATCACAGCTTTCCACTGTTGTGACCTTCACATTTATGTTTGGAGGCATTTATACAAAAAACTTCTTTTCACTCCACTTTTTAATTCTTTAATTCTTTGATTTTTTTTTTAATTTTTTTTTCTTAATCTGTATCAAACACCCAAACACACCTTAACTTAACCATCGATTGCATATATCAACAGTAGTAACATCCATACCATTCTCTTCCGAACGAACAAGTTGCAAGAAGAATTCATGTCCATCTTGACTTCTAAATCACCAAAAATCAATAACTAACCACCACAGTATCAATTCTTCTCGTCTTCCCTGTGCTTTCTATTTCAGAAATTGATCCTTCGATCACCACAGACCAACAAACCGCAAATCCTTCCCAGCTGAGTGATGATTCTGTCCCAATTTCCAATCAAACACAAACCCAACCGTTTGATTCTTCTAACTCACATGATGCCTCTTTCATCTCCTTCTTTCTCGGGCTTCTCAGATTTCATGATTGCTGCAGCAGCGGCAGCAACAATTTCTTCTTCTTTATCACCTTTGTTCATCATCGACAACCAGTGGACCGAACACTCGCTGTCTTGCTTGCTTATAACTCCTGTCCAAACAACACCACCAACTCTTTCTCGCCGGACGCTCCAGAATATCCATCAAAGCCAACGACGCCATTTTTTTTTTTTTCCTTAATTGAACCCTTGACCTTTGGTGAAGACATACGCCATTTTTTTAATTTTTTTTTCCTTAATTGAACCCTTGACCTTTGGCCCTTCCATATTATATTTAAGTTAATTATTTAATTACTAGCAATGTGGAACTATTTGTCCTTTCACACGCCCCCTCACGTGTAAGGCCAGTCACTGGGACCTCACACGTGGACCTACGTACGAGTTTACCAGTCCATCGGTAAACATGTGCACACAGGTGAGTGACTAAATCAGAGGGTAACACCTCGGCCAGTATCGGCACTGGCCTACACCCCGGGTGTACATTAAACACTTCGGCCAGTAACTCGGCCTACACCTGTTTCTACTGCTGCAGGTAAGTAATACATATGTTATTAGAAGCAGATATATATATGCCAACAATATAGAATACTGTCCCACTTCCTGGGGTTTATATAGTGCACAACCACATAACACTCTAGATACTTAGAATGATAACACATCATAACCAACTATAACTGGCAGCAATCTGCATGTGAGGTAGTCCAACCCTAGCTCCTCAAAATGTTATGATGCCTATAATAAAGTTGTCCTTACTACGTCTTCTTAATTTTCAGTTAGAAAGAGAAAGGAGACGGTAATGAAGATCATCTTACCTGTTCTCATTTTTTTGGCAAGTGGGCGTCATAGGATCTGGGTTGCACAGATACTGGTACGGTATCCGATTCTAGTACGTATCCAAGAATCTGATTCGGTATCTCCGAAAATGGCCGATAAGGATACGTACGGATACTGCATACATAAATATTTGCAAATGCAATCTTATAGGACTCAAGAATGTATTAGAGCTCACAAATTCAATTTAATCCCAAAAAACAGTCATTGTACACCTATATATCACAACATTTCAGTCTCACATTGATAACAAACTTGAAATTTCCTCTCACAACCCTCATTACGAGGGAAGTAAACTCCTGCATTTTCTTTTTAAGTGTTTCTCCTCTTCACATGTACAAAGCACATGAAAGGAAGAGAGACCTTAAAAAAAAAAACTGAAGAAAAACCTTTAGAAAAAGTAGATCAGCCTTTTGGGAAGTATCCGAGGGTATCGGAGAATCCGATTCGTGTGCGTACATAATTCTCAAGTATCGGCGCAACCCAGCATAGGATACATTTATCTGTTCAAGTAAAATAAAGCTAATAAAAGAGGTAAATAACATACCTTTTCCTTCCTTTTGGCAGGGGATACTGCATCATACAAAACAACACTGTTAATGTTGTTTTCGTGACTTCCACCCAATAAACTCTTCTTTGTTGTTTTCATGTCTTCACTTTCTTTCTTTGCTCATGAATGCAGAAAGATCGAAAGGGGTACCAGGGTGTCGGCTGGTTTGTTGAAATCCAAGTCTACCAACAACGTCACTCAAAATACAAATATGTTTGATGATGGTGAAACAAATGGAGAATCACAGGAATTGCAAATGTTTGGTTTTACTTGTTTAGCCAATGCTACAAACAATTTCGGCTTGACAAATAAATTGGGAGAAGGAGGTTTTGGACCAGTTTATAAGGTAAGGTTATATGCATTTGATTATTATAACATCAGTGGTCAACTTATTGGACATTCCTAATAATTGAAATCAATACTTCTTTATATAAAGGAGAATCATTTAGGCTGAGGTGTCGACTCCATGTTCATTTTTAAGAATTCTAAATTATTATAGCGCCACATCAGCGTACAGTAAGCGCCACATAATATATTTTTCATAGACACTATTTAGCCAACATGTATGTCTTTTGGCAAAAAGGTTCTCATTAGAAAGGTATCCGAAAAGATGCGTCTTTTGGTTTAAGTTTTCCTTCCCTTCCGTATATGAGTACTTGTGAAAAGACACGACTAACAACGAAACAGTTGGGGATAAATAGCTTTAAATCGCCGCATATTTCACGAGGCTTACATTTTCTTCCCTCGCCAAAGCTTTTAGGTTGTTAATATAAATCAAAGAACACCGAAGTAAGAGACCGGAGAAGAACCCGCTGCTCTATAGGTAAAGATTAAAAAAGAAGAGATGAAAAATCTAGACAGGTGCGTAATGGTGATTTTTTTTGTTAATTTGATTTGAAATTCGCTTCCACCCTTCGGTAATACATTTATATGCCTCTTAGGGTTTCGTTTTCGATAATGCACAACTACGTTTAATGTTCTTCTTACAATTTATTATGGTATTGACCGATTTGAAGAAACTTTAATCAACTTGGTTTGTGTCTACATTTTCTTTGCAGTTGTTAATGCACTCGGGGGATTGAATAAGAAAGCGTCACATAAATAGCGATCCGCATTCTTAGCTGTAGGATGATTACGAAATCGAACCAAATGGCACTTCTCTAAGGTTATTGTCAAGGCAATGAAAGTTCTTCGGGTTTTCTAATACCAGAAACGATATTGAAACAACCATGTTGTGAACGAGGGGTGAATATAGAGGCATGTAGACACATGGCTGATTGAAGGATTGATGCTTTGTTGTTCTAATGCGTTGCTTTTTGGAACCTGACGGGTAAGGTTTGGTTTGATTTCATTATTATATATTTTGAATAATGAACAAACTTTAGTAGCCTGTATCTTCATGCTCCTTTTCTGAAACAACTATATTATTCGATTAAAATCTTTAATTATCGTGGTAAAGTACATAGTCACATGTTCAGTTGTTTCTGGTGAACTAAATTTTTAAAAGACACCCTCTTCCCAAGTTACGCCGAGGAACCCTGAATCTGATTTAGTTCTTTCAGACACTTTAACTTTAAATGCCTTGCAAAAGTGTTCCAAGGTTAGTTATTAGGTTGAATCTTATTACCTTTCGTGTGTCTTTCTTTCCCTATATGTTCACCATAAAATATCTACATATGCAGGAAATTGCAGACACTTGCCTGTTCTTAAGAAGAATAGGTCACTTACTATATCAAAGTGTTCATGTGTGCTGCTACTACACATCTCAAAAGAGCGGTTGAGAAGGGAAAAATAAATAAATTGTGGCGGCCGTGTTGAGACGCACAAATTCGAAAAGAATCAACATGTTATAAAAGGATAGTGACAGGAGCATGATATTGGAGACGTTTATCCAAAACACCACGGTAAAGAGTAAACGAATACTTCCAAACGTATTCCGCAGAGTATCCAAATGCTTTTAATGATGACATGTACTGATGTGGCTGTAACTAAACAATGAAGCCAACCCTGAAAAGATAACAAGAGAACCTGTAGATGGACAAACATAGGAATGATCTATTTTCTATCTTCGCCTAACCTGATCTCATATTTTTGTGTGTGTTTTGAAGCTTACGCTGTTCACATTGTCGAATGTTTTTCCAGTGGATAGAGATCGATACAGATGGCTATAATTGAAAATGACAATTACCGTACTTTGAACTAAGTTGTGTGAAGATGCTCTTTTGTAATGTAGTATATCCATTTTCAGGGATTTTCTTTGGCTCGATTCTACCAGAAAGGATAGGTTGAAACAATCATTTGTGAACGAGGGGGTGAATAATTTGCCTAAATAAAAGAAGAAGAAAAAATCATTGACAACTGACAAGTAACTGCCTAGAACTAATAATTGAACTAATAATTGCAAGGATACTACCACTAGAGAAGCGTGTACCTCGCCAACATGGTTTGAAAGCGTAGCGGGGACCGGGAAGATACATAATCTTCTTTTGTTGTTGTGGCGGCTTTTTTTGCTTCCTATTTTTGGCTTATAGTATTTCGGCTGCAGAGTCATCTTACTGCATCAATTAGATCCCATCTTTGACACTACTACAATAGCCAGGTCGGTTTCAATCACTTCCTTTACCAGTAACAACATATACGAATTCAAATATACGCCGAAAAGGCTTCTGTCCACAAAATTATATTCTAACCATAGTAATTATTTTAAGTTATCTTCTTAATCAAATCTATGATGAAAAGGGATCTGTAAGTATACTGATGGAGACCAACTCAATAACTTTTACATTTTCAAGTTAAAACGTTTAAGTTTAATCATTTTTACCGCATTTTTATGTTGTCCAGCACACGGGGATATTGTTCTTACATGGTAGGCATGTGGAGAGGATTTATCAGTTGAATCTGTAGAGAGTAAGAGGCCAGTATGAGGTCTTCTTCATGTTGGTCTTTTAAGAACAACGGACGCAACTACGTATTTGGTGCTCCCAATATAATAAGATAATAATGACCTCACTAATGAAGATATTCAATCATTTTTATCAAGGGCTTGAATTTTTTATTTTTATTTTTTTGGGTTACTCCGTTACTGTTAACATGCTGCCATAATCAATCATTTTTATCAAGAGGCATTGGATAGTGGACTCGATCAATGTACCCACCGTCAGGGGCGGAGCCAGAAATCTAACTAAGGGGAGCAAAAAAGCCCAAAAAATTCTAGGGGGTGCAACTATGATAAAATAGGGGGTGCAACTATGATAAAATAGGCTTAAAACCCCAAAAAATTGAAAAACTTGGGCTAAATTAGGCTTTGGAGCTAGTTTGGAAGGGTGTGCAATTGCACACCCTTGCTATACACTAGCTCCGCCCCTGCCCACCGTGTTAGGAGATTCGCCAGATTTAGAGGAAAAGAACTAAATACAGATATTCACCGTAAATACGCATCATCACGGGCATGCACGAGAGAGATTGATGATGAGAAAACTTCAAGGGCCGCAAAACCATATCTTATAAACACATCTATTATTGTAAACAATTGTATAAGCTCTCTTAACCCTATTAGGGTACTAGAGGAAAGTATTTATATTAAGCATATTGGACTTTAGCTTACAGGACACGTTACATAAGACCAACAATACATATGGACCGTAATATATGAACTATACATGGACTTCCATTCTACACCCCCCCTCAAGATGTACGCGGTGGTAAGCAACGTGAAAGCTTGCAACACAGGAAATCAAACCTCTTTGTAGAGAGACCTTTAGTAAACAAATCCGCAAGTTGATGTTCGGTTGCAATATAGCAAAGAATTAAACGACCTGATGAGATACGTTCGCGCACAAAATGATAGTGAATCTGGATATGTTTCGATCGCGCATGCTGAATAGGATTGATAGCAAGATACGTAGCACTGATATTATCACAATATAGAGTTGGAGGCTTTTGCTAAAGAGAAACCAAGATCTGTCAATAAATACTGAATCCAGGTGAGATCAGCGGAAGTAGATGATAGTGCACGGTATTCATCTTCAGTGCTACTAGTAGAAACTGTAGGTTGTTTCTTAGACCCCCATGAAATAAGATTTTTTCCCAAAAATAGACAATGTCCTGAAGTAGAACGAGAGGTATCATGATCACCTCCCCAGTCAGCATCAGAAAAATCCGTAAGCTCCATAGAATTGTTGCGCCAAAAAGAAATTCCATGACCAAGCGTCCCCTTTAGATAATGGAGAATTCGTTTAACAGCCATAAAATGAGCTTGTGTTGGGCGATGCATATATTGACTAACCTGATTAACCGCATAAGTAATATCAGGACGCGTCATATTGAGATATTGTAAGCCTCCCACCAAACTACGATACAGTGTAATATCAGAAAATAATGGAGCATCATTGGATGACAGTTTAGAGCGCGGCGCCACTGGAGTAGAAACAGGTTTAGAATCTGCAAGATCAACTCTTTTAAAAAGATCCAATGTGTATCTATTCTGAGTTAACACAAGACCATCTTTAGTTCGCGTAGCTTCCAAACCAAGAAAATAATGCAAGTCGCCCAAGTCCGTCATAGAGAATTCTGACTGAAGTTTTGGTAAAAGAGAATTAATACCTGCAGTATCACTACCAGTAAGAATGATATCATCAACGTAAAGAAAGAGAATCATAATCCCTACACCGGAGTGTTTAATAAACATAGAATGATCTGACTGAGAAGACTGAAATCCAATGGCAAGAAGAAAAGCAACAAAGCGATTGAACCATGCACGAGGAGCCTGTTTTAAACCATATAAAGCCTTGTGTAATAAACAGACATGATTAAGATATCTAGGATCAACAAACCCCTGAGGTTGTTCCATATAAACCTCCTGGTCAAGAGAACCATGTAGAAATGCATTCTTAACGTCAAGTTTCTTAATTGGCCATGAATAAGTGATTGCAAGACTAAGAACTAGACGAACAATAACTGGTTTCACGACGGGACTAAAAGTCTCATCATAATCAATACCATATTGTTGAGAATACCCCTTAGCAACCAAACGTGCTTTGCGTCGATCAAGAAAACCATCAGGTTTTTGCTTCACACGATAAACCCATTTAGAGCCAATAATATTCATACCAGGTCGTCGAGGAACCAGAGACCAAGTAAAATTACGTAGAAGAGCATTGAATTCTTCAAGCATGGCTGCCCACCATTCTTTAAACTTAGAGGTAGCAGTAAAACTTATTGCCTCCTAAGGAAGAGACGCAAACTGGGCTGTAAAACATTGTGAGATAGGATAGCGCGTAGTAAAACAACCTTTAAAGCTCCTAGGCTGAATAGTATTATCCTTGAGGCGTGTCACCATCGGATGAGCATTAGTAGTCAACTGAGGAGGCTCTTGTACAGTTGGCAATTCAGCTGAATCGGTATGCAAAGAAGAACCATCAGAAGTTGCTAGATAAGGAGATGCCAATGTGGAGGGAGACACAGGTGACGATGAAGAAGAATTATCAGAAAAAGAAAGACGACGAGGAGATAATGGCAAGGAATCAGAATGTATTGAGGAAGAAAGTAAAGGAGAACTGGAGGGAGTAGATGCTGAAACATTAGATATATGACGGGAAGAAAAAGCAAGAGATGGTGGTATTGGATTCGATGGAGATAAAGTAACATAATCAGTGGCTGTAGAAGAAGAATTCGGTGAAGAGAACTGAGAAGAAATCAGATGCGTGGCTAAAATAGGATTTGTCCAAGTTAGAAGAGTTGATGTAGCAGGATTAGAGGAAAGAAAAGAAGGTTTAGCACCAACATCAGTTGGATAGGGAAATACAGATTCGTCAAAGATAACATGACGAGAGATATAAATCTTGTTGCTTTTAATTTCTAGACATTTGTATCCCTTATGACGATCACTATACCCAAGGAAGACACATGGTAGAGTTTTTGGCTGTAATTTGTTACTTCGAAAATGATTCAAGAGTGGATAACAACGACACCCAAAAGATTTTAAGAAGTCATAGTCAGGATGACGATTGTGAACAATAAAATATGGAGAATTATGAGACAAAATTGGAGTTGGAAGACGATTTATCAAATAAACAGCGGTTGCATAAAATTTAGCCCAAAAACTCTCAGGAAAACCACTTTGAAGCATCAAAGCCCGACCTGTTTCAGTGATATGAATCTTTCGTTCAGCAAGACCATTTTGCTGAGGCGTGCTAGGACAAGAAGATTGACTTAGAATACCATGTTCAAATAAGTAAGATTTCAAGGGATCAGCATATTTAGTACCACCATCAGTTTGGAGGACACGTATAGTTGTAGAGAATTGTTTTTATATCATGGATTGGAAGTTGAGAAAGCAACGAAAGACTTGTGTTTTATCAGATAGAAAGTAGACCCAATAAAAGCGAGAGCATTCATCAGCAAACAGAAGAAAATAACGAAAACCACAATTAGAAAGAAAGGGCGCAGGACCCCATAAATCTGAGTGTATAACAACGCCAATTTCATTGGAATAGATATTTCTAGAGGAAAACATAATACGGTGATGCTTAGAACCTACACAACTAGAGCAGATAGAACTAGAAGAAGAAAGACTAGAATTAAACAATAAACGAGACTTGAGAGAATTGAAGACAGCAGTATTGGGATGTCCCAAGCGCATATGCCACACAGTGGGACTTGTTCGAACACCAATAGTAGTAGCAGATAGGGCTGGAACAGACGACAGTCGAGAATTGGAAGAAGCACTAGGGAAAATAGCATACAATCCAGCTTCATTCTTGCCCTTGTACAGAAAATCTCCCGTTAGTTGATCCTGAATGCAAAAACCATCACGGTCAAAAAGAAAAACACAGTTAGAGTCACGAGTAAGTTGGCCAACAGAGATAAGATTCTTGGCAAGTGACGGAACATGTAATGTGTTTTTCAGTAACAATTTGGATGAAGGAGAGTGAAGAGTAATATCACCAATTCCTGTGATAGGTAATAGTTTACCATCACCAACTAGAAATTTATCATTACCATTATAATCATAACGATTTGTCATCTGGGATGAATCCGATGTCATGTGTGCAGATGCAGCCGTATCAGCAAACCATTGATTTTCGTACGGCATTGGTTGAACTTGCAAAGCTGTGAAGGCCTGTGGAAGATCAAAGTTTGGAGATTGAGTAAGGCGATGACATGCCTGAGCTGTATGACCCTTCACACCACACCACTGACAAATAATAACCGAGTTTTGAGGTGGAGGACCAAGTACAGATCCCATATTGTTGTTGCGGCCACGACCATAAGAAGTTGACTAATAGCCACCATTGTTGCTAGCACGACCACCATTGTTCCAACTAGTGGTAGGAACATTGTTATTCCAATGATTATTCCAATTATTGCGACCACCAGAATTATTATAGCCGCCTCTGTAAGAGTTGGTGTAGTTTCCACGACCAAAACCTCCTCCACGGCCACAACCATAATTGCTGGAGAAACCACGACCCGAGTTGTGTTGTTGAGGTGAGTTATGTTGTTGGGAACCACCATGACCAGCAGGGGCACCAGCAAAAAAAGAAACTGGATTTTGAGCATCAGCAGCATGGGTTTTCAAGGTTTGCAAATATTGAAGATGAGACTCATGATGAAGTAACAAAGCATGAAGTTCAGTAAAGGTAGGAAGAGTAGTTCGGGCTATAACGGCTGTATAAATATTAGACCAATCAGCACCCAGTCCACGGAGAGTTGTGGAGACAAGTTCAAGATCACATACTGGTTGAAGAACGGCTGCCAAGGAATCAGATATTTCTTTAATCTTCAGAATATATTCAGAGATGGAAGAGTTACCCTTTTGAATGGTTGATAAGTTTGCTTTCAGTTGAAGAATAAGGGCTGGGTTGATTGTTGCATAAGTAGATCGAAGATAGTTCCATACTTCACGAGAGTTTCCACGTCTTGCACATTCAGACTTCATGGTTTCAGTGAGAGAGCAGTTAATCCATGAGATGATAGTTTGATCAATAACTTCCCACTCCTCATAGGATGGGTTGGGCGTTCGAGCTTCAGTTTCTTCATCAACAAGTTCGGAAGCTGGTATTTCATAGGACTCGTGAAGATATTTGAAAAGTCTTTGAGATTTAAGAATAAGGATTATCTGAGATTCCCAAAGAAGATAGTTAGTTCTATCCAAGAGAACTATTTTTGTCGAAGAAGGCATGAAGGGTGATTTTCCGAACAAAGAAGAACAAGAGTTAGACATGAGAGAACCTATGCTTTGCGAGATAGATGCAGGTATAGTTGGAGAGCCAAAGATGTGGCTAGAAGCCATAGTACTAGAGGTAGAAGAAGCGTAGGAAGATGATTGAACTGGTGAAGTCATGATGATGAAGAGAAGAGCATGCTAGGGTTTTGAAGAAAAAAAATTGAAGCTAGGGTTTTGGAGAGATCGTTCTGGCTCTTGGTACCATGAACAATTGTATAAGCTCTCTTAACCCTATTAGGGTACAAGAGGCAAGTATTTATATTAAGCATATTGGACTTTAGCTTACATGACACGTTACATAAGACCAACAATACATATGGACCGTAATATATGAACTATACATGGACTTCCATTCTACTCTTACGCAAATAGCCTGCTATGATATCTTCATGGAATTTAGCCTGCATTTGCACGGGCATAACAGGACCTTGTATTATATATAGGGGAAATTGCAAAATGAGCAGCAAATAGCGGTGAAAAGATTGTCTAAAACCTCTGGACAGGGTATTGAAGAGTTCAAAAACGAGGTTGTATTGATATCCAAATTGCAGCACCGTAACCTTGTGATACTATTGGGTTGTTGCATTGAAGGATAAGAGAACATGTTAATTTACGAGTACATGTCCAAGAGAAGCCTGGATGCATTTCTATTTGGTTTGTTTCTCTTCTGGTTTGTTATTTGGTTCTACCTTCTTTTTTTTTCATCGATTCACACAAATCAAGTTTCTAACGCGACTAATTCAAGGAGGTATGTACTGACGGCAGATCGAACAAAGAAACCTCGGCTAGATTGGGATAGGCGCTTCGATATTATTGAAGGGATTTCTCGAGGCCTTCTTTATCTTCACCGTGATTCTCGTTTAAGAGTTATTCATAGAGACCTCGAAGCCAGTAACATTCTATTGGATGAAAACACGACCCCAAAATTTTCAGACTTTGGTATGGCACGGATATTTGGTGGTAACCAAATGATAGCTAATACTAACCGGGTCGTTGGTACATTGTGAGCGTCATGTTTCCATAATCATCCTCTTAAATTTTCATTAAGCTGCCTTATTTACCTATCTAATGCATAACATGTCATCACAATCAAATGCAGTGGTTACATGTCTCCGGAGTATATAATAGGAGGCACGTTTTCAGAGAAGTCAGATGTCTTTAGTTTCGGGGTGTTGATACTAGAAATTGTGAGCGGTAGGAGGAATAATAGCTTTTACAATCCTGAAGAACCTTTAAATCTCCTACTTCATGTAAGTATCCATATCCATCTACACTTCTATAGATTAATGGGTTATCATGTTATATAATTTGAAATTTGTGTTTTGGACTTGGAGACTTTGGAATGAAGGAAAATGGTCAGAGGTTGTCGACGATGCTTTGGGTGATTTGTATTCTCCATTAAAAGTGATAAAATGCATACATATTGGCTTGTTATGTGTTCAGAATAGAATAGTAGATAGGCCAACCATGGCTGAATTGGATCTCATGCTGATCAGTGAAACTGATCGCCCAACTCCGAAAGAACCTCCATATACTTTCCCAGCATCATTGGATAAGCCAGGTTCTTCGAGTAACGATGTCACTTTGAGTGCCGTTGAAGGTCGATAGGATCTCTCAGCTTTATCTTTCAGACATTGGAATGCATATGTTTACTCCAAAATTGTTATCTTGGAATGGGACAACAAATTTTAACACCAAACCGTCCTAGTAATTAATTTTCAAATATATAAAGGACGATAGCGCGTAAGTAATGGATGTTACACAAGGCTAGGTGTCCATGGAGTTTTTTTTGTACAGTTTATAGTTATACTTCCTCCGTTTAAAAAAATAAAAATAAAAAATACTATCACTTTTTTAGTTTGGTCTATTTTTATGCTAAAGTGAAATAAACTGATGTTGTTGGAGCCGTGAGACGAGAAGGAACTCAACAGTGACGAGATAAAGTTGTGCTGCATTGGTAAGTTACAAAGTGGGCCGGATCTTGACAGGCCAAGGACTAAATAGGCCATCATGGCTGGAACTGAAGCTGCAGAAGAATAGGGAAGGCACAACCATCATGACTGTGCAATGACTGCAACAATCCTGGCCTGGTAATTAAAAAATTTCAAAGATAGATGCGAATTTTTTTGTGTCTTAGAGATGGATGAAGGTTCACCGGACTCGTCTCTTCCATTGCTACTTGGGCGTCCCTTCATGAAAACCATAAAAACCCTTATTAATGTTGACAAGGGAACGCTGACTATGGAGTTTGATAGAGAAATAATACGTTTCAACATTTTCGAGATGATGAGATATCCTAGTGATGTCCACTCTTGGTTCTCCGTTGATGTAATGGACACATAGGCGCAACAAATATTTGAGTTGAATGGCTCGATTCTTTGGAAATCGTGCTCACTACACATATTGATAACGGTTTGGAGTACGGTGATGAGATTAAGGAAACCATTGGTTCTCTTGACTCATTACCGAAAAAATTTGCACTTAAGAATATTTCATATGTTTCTTTACCTTGCAATGATGAAAATCTTGTACCTTCAATTGTTAAATCTCCAAACCTAGATTTGAAACCTCTTCCAAGTCACTTAAAGTACTTGTACTTGGGTGAAAATGAAGAGTTTCCTGTGATTGTTTCTAATGAGCTTAGTGAATTACAGGAGCAAAAACTTCTAAGGGTGCTAAGGAAGCACAAGACGGCCATAGGATGGACAATTGCTGATATCAAGGGTATAAGCCATGTCGTTTGCATGCACAAGATCCGTTTGGAGGATGATGAAAAGCTTACAAGGGAAGCACAACGTCGTTTAAACCCTCCCATGATGGAAGTTGTGAAAAAAGAGATACTCAAGCTTTTGGAAGTGGGTGTTATCTACCCCATATCCGACAGCAAGTGGGTGAGCCCGGTACAAGTTGTACCAAAGAAATCAGGTGTGACCGTGGTGGAAAATGATAAGAACGAACTTGTCCCAACTCGTGTGCAAACCGGTTGGAGGGTTTGTATAGATTATAGAAAATTGAACGCCACTACTAGAAAAGATCACTTTCCATTACCTTTTATTGATCAAATGCTTGAACGTTTAGCTAGACACTCTTATTATTGCTTTCTTGATGGCTATTCAGGTTATAATTAGATTGTGATAGCACCGAAGGATCAAGAGAAAACCAATTTCACTTGTCCTTTCGGTACTTTTTCTTATAGAAGGATGCCTTTTGGCTTGTGCAATGCTCCGGCTACCTTTCAAAGGTGTATGGTAAGTATATTTTCAGAATATGTTGAAAACATAATCGAAGTGTTCATGGACGACTTTAGTGTCTTTGGTGATTCATTTGACCTTTGCTTTAACAATTTGTCACTAATCCTTGAACGATGTGTTGAAACAAACCTTGTGCTGAATTAGGAGAAGTGCCATTTTATGGTAACTCATGGCATAGTTTTAGGCCATATAATATCTTCTAAAGGCTTGGAAGTTGATAAATCTAAGATAGACCTTATTAGTGCTCTAAACCCTCCCACTACGGTGAGGGAGATAAGTTCTTTCCTTGGTCATGCAGGTTTTTATCGTAGATTCATCAAGGATTTTTGCAAGATAGCATCACCACTTTGCAACTTATTTCAAAAAGATGTGGTTTTTAACTTTGATGAAAAGTGTGTGGCGGCATTCAATCGTTTGAAAGAACTTTTGATTTCATCCCCTATCATTAAACCACCGGATTGGAGCAAGCCTTTTGAGCTCATGTGTGATTCTAGTGACTATGCGGTCGGTGCGGTGCTTGGGAAGCGTGTGTGGAAGATACCTCATGCTATTTATTATGCTTCTAGAACATTAAATGAATCCCAACAAAACTAGACAACCACTGAAAAAGAGTTATTAGCTATTGTTTTTGCTTTGGAAAAGTTTCGTTCTTATCTAATTGGTACAAAATTTGTTGTTATTTCTGATCATGCAGCACTTAGGTACTTTCTTACAAAGGAAGAGGCGAAACCGAGGCTCATACGATGGATTTTACTCTTGCAAGAGTTTGATATTGAAATCAAAGACAAGAAAGGAATCGAGAACATCGTTGCGGATCACTTGAGCCGTCTTGTTGTGGACAAGGAAACTATCCCATTGCGTGAAAGTTTCCCGGATGAGTAACTATTCTCAATTGCTTTTGGAGAACCATGGTACGTTGATATTGTTAATTACTTAGTGTCTAAACAAATCCCAAAGAACTTGTCTCATGCTGAGAGGGACAAACTTAAGAAGTTAGGAAACCAATACATATGGGATGATCCATACTTATGGAAACATTGTAGTGACCAAGTAATACGAAGGTGCGTTCCCGAATCCGAGTTTAACTCTATATTGTCTTTTTGCCACTCTTATGCATGTGGAGGACACTTTGGGAGAAAGAGAACCGCTCTCAAGGTAATAGAATGTGGTTTCTATTGGCCGACTTTGTTTAAGGATGCGCATGAATTTTGTATTACATGTGATAGGTGCCAAAGAACAGGCAATCTAGGTGCCCGAAATCAAATGCCACAAACTATTATTCAATTTGTTGAGGTCTTTGATGTATGGAGAATTGATTTTATGGGCCCTTTTGTCAATTCCAATGGAAATTATTATATCTTTCTTTTTGTTGATCATGTCTCGAAATGGGTGGAAGCTAAGGCCACCCCAACTAATGACTCTAAAGTTGTTTCATATTTTGTGCAAGCAAATATTTTTGCAAGGTTTGGAATTCCAAAAGCTATAATTAGCGATGGAGGTTCACACTTCAAAAATAGGTTTTTGCAAGGCTTGTTAAAGAAGTATAATGTGTCGCATCGGATTGCAACACCATAAAACATAGTCTTTGTGTTTTTAAGTTCAAAATGTTCAATGAAAAGTACAAACCCACACAACACAAGAACAATGTTCAGAGTTAAAGAGTTTACTCCGTGCAAAAGAAAGTACACAGCAGGCTACAACAAAGCCAAAAAAGAAAAAAACAGTCACAGAACACGCTAGTGAGTAGTGTAACTTAGTGTGATCTTGCTTGGATGCCTGGCATGTTGTACCATTGCTTCAACTTCATTTCAGTCCATGATTTCCGTATCTGCATTAGATCATTTGTGCACTGTCATTGTCAAATTGATAATCTCAAGTTGGAAAATGAGTAATATTGCAGAAACAACAATGAAATTAGTCTCAAGTTGGAAAATGAATAATATTGCAGAAACAACATAATATTGCAGAAACAACAGTTAAATTCATAATCTCAGATTACCTGCCTATTGATGGTTACTGAAGATACTAGAGAAAAATTAGTCTCATGTGAAATTTAAATTGTTTAATACATGACAAACATGATCTGTAACTAGAATTGAAGTATACTGCTAAATGAAGAACTGTTTTTATATACAAAGATGAGTTGAATTTGAAGTTAGATGACAACATAATGGCAGTAAGATAACATAATCATTAACAAAAAGGTACACAAAACTTTTTCAAAGTACAAACATCACACTATATATGTCGGAAGCTTCAAAGAAAATAAAAAGGTACACAAAACTTTTACTTTTAGACTTTTGAGGCTGATTAGAACTAATTGATTAAACTACCAGAAACTTTTACTTTAGACTTCCGTTGTGTCAGGCTTTACCAACATATTTTCCTTCTCGCTACCAAAAGTAATTACCAAACAACATATCTGTGGGAGAACTAATATGGAATTATGAATTCAAATAAAAATCACTAATTTCAAATTCAAATACTCCTGTGAAAACCAGACTTAGCAATCCCGAGTCTCACAACACCCGGCTACCTTTTCAAGTTCATTTTAATGATGAAGTGACACAGAAGTTGACAGGTTGAAACTATGAAACATTCAAGACTCTATATACATCATTTCAGGTCAAAGAATTCAGCAAAAACATTAGGATGTGCAGCAAAAACATTACCCAATCTATCTATTTTTGTTTCTAATGATTAATCCTAATACAATGAAGTATAAAAAACAACACAACTACCACTACTCCTTTTCTAGAAAGAAAGAAAGAAAGAAAGAAATAAAATCACCGGTGAGGCTATCAAAATTCTAGAAACACTTGTCATGAAGAGTTAAAAAAAATTAGTAAACCAATGAACACAGAAAGGCTGAAGTAAGAGCATTGGATAAATTTGTCGTCTCTATAGTTCCTAATGAACCTAATGGTCTCATTCTCTGCCAAGGAATGTTATGGGACACACACCAACCGCACGGGCAGACTTATCAATTCTTTGCACAATGTCACAGTATATAACCTAATTTAAGATCACAATTTGACAAAGTTAGTAGAAGCATTTTTGAAGGTTTGGTCTTTAAAACCTCACTTACACATTCTCAGTTCGAGTAAATATCAGAGAAGAACAGAAACAAAACAAAATGAAATCACCAAACAGAAAAAAAAGAAGCTCTGAGGTGTCAAACTAAATTAGTCCAAAGGCAATTGCAAACACAAGCAGTACTTTAAAGGTACAAAATGTTGACTTAATCAACAATTGGATCAACTAATAGACAAGTAGCCACAAATTTTCTTGTCGGCTATTCAGGAGCTTTCATTTAAATGTCCAATGCATAGTCTGATAGTCTATTCCCTCTTCTAGAATTTTAGAAAGCGAAAGACATGAACTCGAATAAAAACACAAGCATGACGAAACAAAAACCAATTCAAGATTCTGTGAATACGTATAGCAACAAAGGGTGAGCAAGATTAGTCTTATCCATCCTACTTCAAGTTGCTAAAGCTAAGACCCATTAACAACTTAAATCAAAGTGCTGACTCCATGACTTGTCCCTTAATTGTTAAATATGGGTCTACTGCATTTGAATGTGATCTCATCTAGGCTACCATTTGGCCTCTATGATTTCAAAGAACATTACCTGGATGAGCAGATTCTATTGCTTTCCCCAGTGGCGATTCTTTCTGTTAAGAGGACAAACATAAGTGAGAATACAATCTTGCAAAATAATAAAACATATTGTATACTGTCTAGAAAGAATACTATCCAAAATCCAAATAATCCACAAGGAGATGCAGGACGACTAAAATAAACAATGCACTGATTGTTAATTGGATGGCTAATATTGCATATACTCAACCAAAATCAAATTGAAGAAAACCCTAATTTTCAAAATCAATAAAAACTGGAAAATTTAGCCTGTTTTGAAAATCAAAATCGAAACCCTAATTTTCCATGGAAAAATACTGATTCTCAAAATTAAACATATAAACATTCATGACTTACTTAGGGTTTCGATTATATTAGATTCATTAGAAGAACATCAAAATATGCAATCGATTTGGGGAAAAAAGAAACCTAACTTTGAAACCACAGATTAGATTCATGAGAATCGTGACTTACTTCTCTGAGAGTTTCTGATCATATAGACGTAGTAGATCAGTAGGTCACTCAATCACTTAGTTCCTCTCTTTAAATCTTCTCAAACTTCTGTGAATCTGTGTTGAGTTTTTAGAAAATTAGAATGAAAAAAACGTAGTTCGGTTGTTGAGAGAATAGAGTAGAGAATAGATTCAGTACTCAGTAGTGAGTATAGCCGACTATGATAATACCTAGGGGTAGGAATTACAAGTACACCCCTAGGCTATCGGATATCCGATATTAACCTAACGGAAGAAGCCTATTCCGATTCCGATAGGAGATATTATCCGATAGCTTATCGGATTCCGATATCCGATATATCGGATTAAATCCTATAGGATGTTGTATTTTCGGAAACGGACCTCGGATTTCGGTTATCCATTGCCAGCCCTAACGGTGAATCCAACAAGGAAAGATTGGAGTTTGAGACTCAATGATGCTTTGTGGGCATATAGAACCGCATACAAGACACCTATTGGGATGTCTCCCTTTAGGCTTGTTTACGGTAAACCTTGTCACTTACCCGTTGAAATTGAGCATAAGGAGTTTTGGGCTATTAAGCAATGCAATATGGAGTTGGATGGTGCTGGAAAGCAAAGGAAGTTGCAACTCCAAGAGTTAGAAGAGATTCGCAATGATGCATTTTGAAAGCTCAAGGATTTACAAGGAAAAAACTAAGTCATTTCATGATAATATGATTACAAAGAAACAATTTTGCATTGGGAAGAAAGTGCTTTTGTTTAATTCTCGTTTGCAATTGTTTCCGGGTAAATTGAGGTCACGTTGGATTGGACCTTTTATTGTGACTAATATGTTTTCTCATGGTGCAGTGGAGATTCGTAGTTTGGCTACAGGAAATGAACTTAAAGTGAATGGGAACCAGTTGAAACCATACTATGAGAACTTCTCTTCGGATGTCGTGGAAGGAGTGAACATTGTGGAAGTGCTCCCTCTGGAGGAGTCTTAGCAAACAAGGAGACAGTCGGGCTGACGACTTTAAACCAAGCGCTAAGTGGGAGGCAGCCCACCGGTTTTGTATCTTTACCTTTATCTTTTTATTCTTTAAGCATTTTATCTTTATTTTCTTGTTTTTGCATATCATTTGCGGAATTTCCCACCTTGAACTTTCTTTGGACGATTCAAATTTTACATTGAGGACAATGTAAAGTTTAAGTGTGGGGGAGCATTTATATGTTTTTATAGTTTGTTTTAGTTTGTTTTATGCCTTTAAAAAAAAAATCAGAAAAATAGAAAAACCAAGAAAACATTGTGCTTTTTGAACTCCGAAATCTAGAAACTTGTGCCTTTAGGATGACACCATTAGTGGATGGAACCATTTTGATTGCAGTAGTTGAGAAACCAATTAACTAAAAGGGACGAACATAGCTCAGAAATCACAATTAACATGATAGTTGTTACCATATCTCGGAATATCACCATATCGCATTCAATTTTTATTTTTCCATATTTATCTATTGTTCTCTAAGTGCTTTGGTGGGTCACTAAACATCAACGTGTTATTACTTCTAGGATGAAATAGAGTTTTTACTAAGGAAAAAAAAAAAAAGACTGACCAATTAGAATAAAATGACACTTGGATAGTAGTATGTGTGAAACGTTGTCCCTGTCTCCGTCGCCTAAACAAGCGTGGAATGCAGGATCCAAGGTAACTATCATATACTTGGTGATAAGAAGCATGCGATTTGATCCAAAATATCTAATCATGTTGTCTAAAAAAAAAGTGAAAAAGAAAAGAAAAAGAAAGTATTATTATATTGGTTGAATAAAGTCACTCCTGGTTCCCTTGTATATGTCAGTGAGTTGATGTAGAATTCAAACCAGTAGGTCAATCCAATAGGATGCATAGGTTCATCTTGGCAGTGACCTTCAGACAGATATGGGAAACATCGATCACTTGTGAACATTCACCAACATCTACATCTATATCCATCTTCTTAATCTTTTCATTGTGATTGTGGCTTGTTAGTTTCCGAGTATTGTGGCTTGTTCGACTATCTAATTAGAGCTTTATTTACTTAAATATGAACTGAATTTGCGCAAGGTACCTCATCATGTAGTCATTGTGGATTCGTTCATTGATTTGTCACAAATATACGGAGTTGGAAATATAGGTTTTGTAGGCAGACCTCTTGTAAACCTTCATGAGACAAAAACTCGTCCACTAGGGACACCTATGGGTTTAAAGGCTTGTTATTTATGCTAAAAGTGACCGTATCCTCGACGAGACGGAGTTGTATGTATGATTTTTAATTATTTTGTTTGATTTGATCGAGGACTAGCAAAGTCTAAGTGTGGGGGAATCTGATAGGTGTCTAAAACACCTTATTATTTATCTATTGTTTATGCTTTCTCTGCTAGTTTTCTTGTAAATTATGTATCTTATGTTTTGTTTTTGAGTATTTAGGTACTTTGGAGTCATTTGGATCAAAAGAGGAGTAAACATGGCAAAAGCGTTGGAGGCGGACTATTTCTAATTATTTGTATTTATTTCTTCACCTTTGTTTGAAAAGTATGTCGGCTTTAGTGATGCAAGTTTTGTCTGAAAAGCACGAAAACTTTAGTGATGACTCTCATTGAAGAGTATAAGTGAATATGAGATATAAGGGACGGTTGTTGTTAGTGGAGGAACTCGAAAGAGAAGAGAGAGCATTCATTTGGAGCATAAAGGGTTAAAGCTATCATTTCATGGATGGACACTATCTGGAACTAAGCGAAGGTTAAGGCAACCCTATTTTAAGGAGTACTAAATATAGATCAGCTGCGGATAAGGGGTTGGAGACTTTAGGCTAGCCCTTATCAGAAATGACCACCCATTATAAGCACCCTGTTTTGGGTGGTCCTATCCCTGGGGTGTACCATTAACCCCAAAACCGTATAAACCTAAACCTAAATCGAGAAGAGTATCTTCTCTTCAATCATTTGCACCGGAAATAAATAAAAAGGGGAGAAATCAATCTGGCTGTTCTGGGTTCGATTCATTGTCAAGAAGGAGATGGAATTAAGCAATTGATGTTGCAGAGAAATGGGTCTTTTAATGCTGGGAATTATTTGGGTTTGAAGCTACATCTGGTGGTTGTGATAATGAATGGGTAAGTAATTCGAGATGGGTTCTATTGGTGTGATTTTAGGATTGTAAAGATTGAATCTGGCGGAGAGATTAATAGAGGAAGTTGCTGCCGTTCGAATTGAGAGATTGGGAGTTTTGTGAACTGAGATAGTGAAATTGAAGTAAGGGTATGGATACAAATTTGAAGTCAAGAAGGAGTTGTAGTCGGTGCTGTTGCTGGAAGCAATATACATGGAGTTGAGCTGTGGGTATAGAATGGTCTTGAACAGAAGCTGGTGGAGTTGTGTACAGTGATGGTGCAACTCTAGTAGAAATACTGGTTGAACATGGTGTTTGTAAGCTCAGGTCTTGATGATATGACAGTGGAGGTATTGGTTGTTCATTTGTGGTGGCTTAAGAAGTCTGATGATAAGAGATCGTTGGAGTTGGGTTCAGTAGAACTCGTGATGCAATGATATGTGAAGACTTGGTGATGTTTCGTTTATGAAACTCGAGAGCAGTTGTGCTGTTGGAATGAAGGAGTTGGTAGTTAGAAGAAACCAACAACTGCCATGAAGGAGTTTCTGCTGACATGGAAGAGTTTGTTGATGCTATTAACGAGAAAGAAGTGATGCTGCGCTATATGGAAGAACATTGTGGTATCGATGTGTATGATGGTCAGTGGTGATCGAGATCGATAAAGGCTGCTGTTAGAGCTCGAGTCCGAGGTTGTAATGGAAGTAGACTATTGGATGCTATTGTTGAAAGCCATTGGACTGAGAAGATGGAGTTGTATGGATTTGTAGACAATGAATGGTGCTGACGGAATATATGGAAGTGTTGCTCGAATTTGAGCATGGTAGTAGATGGAGTTTCGGTTTGTTGGGTCAAGCACTATAAGAAGATGATGGTTGTTCGTTGATCGTAGATGGAGAAAGAGCTCGAACTAATGAAGTCGAACTAGAGAAGCTTGATCGGGGTTGAAGTCCGAGCATAAAAAAAAGATGGCATGAGGAGTTGTAGAAGAACATGATCGAAGTCTGTAGTTCACGGAATATCAAATGATGTTGTTGGAGCCGTGAGATGAGAAGGAACTCAACAGTGACGAGATAAAGTTGTGATGCATTGGTAAGTTACAAAGTGGGCCAGATCTTGATAGGCCAAGGACTAAATGGGCCATCATGGCTGGAACTGAAGCTGCAGAAGAACAGGGAAGGCACAACCATCATGGTTGTGCAATGACTGCAACAAGCCTGGCCTGGACCTGTTTGACTCGAGTTGACTTAGTTGACTCCGTTGACCGTTTGACTTTTCAGGTGGTCGACGCCGGATTCCGGCCTATTTCCGGCCAAAACCCCGGTTTTCCGGCGAGCAATTTTGGGACATATTTTCTACATGGGTTTCTCACACATATGGGCTTGGTGGATTTTCATCTAATGAACTTTGAAGAGTTGGACCTAATTTTGGAGAAAAGCTACAAAAGGAGAAGTTTAACTTCTTTTTGGATATCACGTATTATTCTTGGAGTTCTGGAGATAGCCGCTGAAACTTACGCTATTAGGGTTTTCTTTTGTTTCATCTTCTTTAATTTATTATTATTGATTATGATGAACTCCATAGCTATGAGTAGCTAAATCTTATATTATTGGTTAAGGATGTAGTCCTATTTCTAAAACCTGTGCTTGATTAATGCATTAGTTTTCTCTCTTGATTATCGTTCATATCTCTACTGTTTTTAATATCACATGATTGGTGTATTGTGATAGGGTTTTGATGTTTGTTTAGTTAAGTGGCCAATTAATTGAACTTGCATTTTGTCCATAGCTATTTTAGGGTTTTTCATCGAGCGATAACTCCAAATACAAGTAGCATGATATGATTATAGTTTGTAGTGATACACTCTTATAATCATATGTAGAGTTTGACCATTGTCCGATTTTTTATGCGCAATGTATGACAATTGCATTGATTAGCCTATTTCCAAAACTTAATTTTCCTGGGAATTGAACTTGATTAGCGCAAGGCGTTAGGTTATTCTTTAGGTAGAATTCACATACGCAGCTCTAATGTGTGTGTTGATTAACTTGGGAAATTATTAGATTATCTTGATCTCTTGATTTTCTAGGCTTTTGATAATAAAAGAGATTAAATTGTAATTCTAATCATATATGCAAGCACATGTTTAAGATTGAAGATGAACTCCTTGACCAATATATTTCTCTCATTGATTATTTTATTCAATTTACTTTGCTTTTAATTTAATTTTATTTTGATAAAACAAAAATCCCCCTTGGTTATTCAAGAAACTAGAATTTGATAACAACAATCGCCTCTCTGTGGATACGAACTATTCCTTACTTTATACTTCATTTATATTTTATTGAGTAAGAAAGTAAAATTATTTTTGACGCTTACGACAACGATCACTCGCAATCTGCAATTCCAGCATCACATGTTGCCTCGACTATTTCACATACTCAGGCGTGTTCATCTGGTCATGGAGTTGGTTCAGATGGTCACTTAAATTTATTTCCTGAAACCTCATCTGTTAACTTAAGTTCACCTGGTGAACACTAGAGGATTATTTGTGCTAGTTCCATAGTCTTTAGTAGTTACTACGTTGACCAGCTTAAATGTGCCCCCTTCTTTCTGATTCTAGGTTGTACATCCTTTAAGAGAAGCATGCTATGTTCACATGAATATCTTTAATCTAATTGTATATCCATGTATGTTAAGATGTGATTCCTTAGTGTTTGGAGATGATGACCTTTGTCAGATATAATGTGGTTGTTTGCTTTCAGTTCTGTTATTTTCACTACACATGGTTCTGTACCTGACCCAAAGATTGGTATTTATGATGTTGGCATGAAAAAGAAAGGAGTTTATGAACTCTATTTCTGTGTCCAGTGAGTTGGGAGAAGGAGAATATCTTCAGTGAGGTTTTGGAGGCTACCCGCATTGCTTGCAACAAGTACATCACTAAGTTTGCTGGGAAGGATGCTTTCCATTTGAAAGTCAGGGTGCATCCTTTCTATGTCTTTCTTATCATCAATCTCTTATTTAGTACTATCATCTCTTTATATACAGGTGATACGGTACGAGCTTCCTAGATACTAGCTTATATCATCTCTGTCATTCTCTAGAATTTGAACTCATATGTGAGCTCATAACTGAACTTGAGAAATATACTGAAATTTTCTATCTTTTGGTTGTTTACATCATTCTTTAGAAACTTAAGAAATGTCTCCTAAAAGTTATCATCTTCTCATTATTTAGAAAATGAACTGTTATTGGCCTGGAAATACTGTTCAAATGGATTTGTTGTTCAGTGCGCACCCAATATGTCTCTCACCTGGATTTGGGCAAAATTTGGCCTGAAGCTGTTGCTAAATTTAGAACCAGAATAATAAAACCAGGTCCGGCTAAGATTAGTCGTTCTAAGTATTTTTTGTTCTAACTTTCGCAACTACTTAAAGCTGTTGCGAAGCCAAGGAAAATAACAGTTGGCTGAACCGAAAAATGTTGCGAATTTTTTTTCGCAACAGCT
The DNA here is from genome assembly GCA_023529315.1 of Papaver bracteatum. Classification (NCBI taxonomy): domain Eukaryota; kingdom Viridiplantae; phylum Streptophyta; class Magnoliopsida; order Ranunculales; family Papaveraceae; genus Papaver; species Papaver bracteatum. Next base: position 164,301 of record JAJJWX010000149.1, read on the forward strand.
TCAGAGCTGTTGCAAAAAAAAATGCAACGTCACATTTCGCAACGGCTGCCTGCTGTTGCAAGTCCCTTTTACAACCGCACACAGCCGTTGCTAATCCCAAAAATGGTGTAGTGTTTACTTGTTCTAAAAAGGGGTGACAAATTACTGAACTCTAAATTTTTCTCTTTTGAGAACAATTTTTAAAATACTCACCAAGCAAAAATTTGCCAAATCTTCTTCGCAACCTCTTGGTATAAGGGCAAGTATGTGTACGTGCGTGTACCCCTTCACCTAGGCACCGATCAAACTTGGAAACCCTAAATTTCTGGTTCTTGAGAAACCTATAAATACCAAGCCTCTTATAGAGTACACATACTTTTGTTGTGCTCTTTTAAGGATGGGGTCTACTCCAAGTTCTTAGGATTTACCAGCCGATTCAATTGATAATTCGATTTTTTTGGAGTTTGTGTTGAAGAAGAAAAGACCCCTTGTTAGGTCTGACAAACTCGAGTCATGTGCCTCATGCTATTATGCGTTTTCTCACCAAGATAGAGAAAATGCTGAGATGGCCTTTGCTGAAGTAGTTCATGGTTTTCTCACTGATCTTGGGAAGACTCAAATGAAGCTCGAGAACTTTGTAAAGGATCTTAACTTGTTACGAACTGAGTTGAAAAAGGTTGATTCTGATTTTGTTCTCATGAAGTCACACGTTAAGGATATTCTCAATGAGGATATCTTCTCCAAAGACACAGTTGATACAGTTAGTCACAAGCTTGAAGGTCTTGGAACCAGTGAAGCTTCCGTACCAGGGCTCTGATTTTTTTTTATTGTTTTCTGATTTTAGAGTTGTCGTTGACTTGATTTTTCTTTTTTCTTATTTTTAGAAAAAGAACTAGGGTTTGGAATAGCAATTATTGTGAGTACACATAGCTATGTCCAACGATTTTCATCTTCATGTTGTTAGATTTATTTGTTTAAATTCTAAGTATTTTGGAAGATAATTTTTGCAATTTTAATCTTTATGATTTGGTATATTGCAAATTGTTATGGGATATGTTGTTTACGTCCGTAAACCTTGACTGTCTCATACTTGTTCAAAAGTTATCTCTATTATGTCGATATGAATGTATTGATAGAAGATAGAATGAATTTTGACATTACAAAAGTTAAATCCTTTTATGTCATCATTTTGATGGAAGAAAGGATAAAGCTTTTGTTTACAAGGATTAAGTCTATTATATGTCATTGTTCAAATAGTGATGGAAAGTAGAATGAATCCTTGTTTACTCCGCAGTATTTGATCAATCTCCGATCCACATTTCTGTGCATATACTGTGTTGATCCATAATTTTTCTTATGTTGATCATGACCAATTGAATTGATCATTCTCTTGTGGTCATTTTAGTTGTTGCTCTGTAAATTTTCTTATGACGAGCATGACCAATTGAATTGATCATGTTGTGGTTAGTTCAGTTGTGTAGTCCACTAAATTTAATTATGAGTTTTCTTGTGATTAATTTAGTTGTGCATTTTGATTGAATTAGTCAAGGGTCTCTTGTGGTTAATTCAATTAAATACCTTTGGATACAAATTCATGTTTACGTGTGATTTGGTTATGTCCAAAGAAATCCTTCTTTTCTTGTGAAAGTAAGGTCACCTTTGTTGTTCTTTCGGGAATGACATTTTATGGGGGAGAGTTCTTTTGAACTTGTGCTTAATTTCCATATCTTTGTGGGGAGTGCGGCTGTGGAATATTATAGGGGTTATCTTGTATCTTTATAAACTCCTTGATGAATGCATTTATCTTCGGCTATATGATTACATCTAAATTTGTTGGTATGTTAATACACCTTTGGTCATGAAGTATCTCCGTGGAAATTTCATTAGGATCCCACTAATTTTCGTACCTTTGCCAATTTTTTTGACAAAAAGGGGGAGAATTAATGTGTAGTTCACACTACAAATACATATGGTTTACTGATCATTATGTAAGGGGGAGTGGTTTTCATGTTGAGATGGAGTATTGACTAAGGGGGAGTGATAAATATCACCATAGTGTTATTGTCAAAGTTGTGATACAATTGAAATTTGATGTTGTGTAATAATACTATGACATTGTATAACAATGATTTAGAGCATTTGTTTTCTCATTGTTAGAGCTATGGATCTTCAACTAACGATGGTGTTAAACTTAAATCTTTGCAATAATTTAAGTACTTGGAAGTGACAAATATTTCGAGTCATGTTGAAGATGCTAAGGAGATCAAGCATGTGGATGAGAAGCTACAATTTTTATCTATTTTGTAATCCATACGTATTGATAGTTTTGTCACTAAAATTGACAAAGGGGGAGATTGTTAGATCATTGCTCGGTCAAACTCGCATGCGTTGCTATCTCAAGCATGTTTGTAAATATTAGTGATCAAACCTATAAGTCTTGATTTTAGCCTATTTATAGATATCTCGGACTAGGACATAGATAGTGTAGTTAGGCTTAGATTTATTGGCGTTCATCATTTTGAAGACGAAGAACTACTGATGGGAGCTTGGGGAGCTTCATCGACAAAAGCTATGTGGAGACTTAAACACATCTATCACTTGGAAAGTCTATTTCTACTTTATCTCCTACAATTGAGACATAAATAGTTTTATGATATAGTTTTCTACTATACACATTTGAGATTTCGAGCTGAGTATATCTCGCATACATATTTCTCGAAATATGTGTTATCAAGCTTTCGCTTTATCCATGTTCATCTTTACTCGTGACGAAAGTCATGTTGACATTTCAACAACTTGAAAATTGCTTTGATGCTAATAGTGTGTGAAAACGGCTATTGTCATTATAGAAGAATGTTTCAATGATTGGCATGTAGAGTAGATAATGTAAACATCTTTGGATATAAGCATATATAGTGTGTTCGCACATTAGTGTATAAATCCATGAACTAGGAGCCAAATGTATGCATATGTGTGTATACGAAATTGGTGAAGGAGTCAAGATAAGTATGCATACCCGTACGCATACTGGCGGAAGTTTTCAAACTAAAAATATCTGCCGGGTTTGGGAATTACAAACTCATAAACTAGTCACCTTAAGTATGCGTAACCGTACGCATACTAGCTGAAGTTTTCGAACCGAGAATTCTGCTGAGTTTGGAAACTTGACAAACTCAAAATCCGATTTCTTAAGTACGCATACTTAAGCTGGTTATTTTATCAAATCAGCATGTTCATGCACTTAAACATTTAAATCTTAAGGAATGCAATCTTTACGAACTGTGGATATAATGTTCATGACTGATTCAAGTGAATCAAACCGATTTTTCTTCAATTGTGCTCTTGTATAATTCATGAGAATATAGCAATTGAACAACTCATTAACTAGTTTCATTTGAGTCATTTGAACTAGTTATGGTTAAGATGAACAAGGTTGATATGAGAGTAATCATATGGCTAACCTCGGTCAACTATTTAAGAACCAACATGGTGTACACATTTAGGTACGGCTACATAAACCTAAATGAGGGCACATTTCATTTGTGTGTAACAAGATAATTTCGATCTAACGGTTGAAAGATATTAACTTGGTTGAATCATGTTTTTCATCTAACGGTAATTATTGAATGCTTTGTTACCAAGGTAACTTGGATTGCAAACCCTGATTCGAAAAATATATAAGGGAGAACTCTAGCAACTGGTAAACCTAATCCCCACACCTCATGTGTGTTACTAGTTGCATAACTAGAGTCAATTCTCCTTTAACCTTAGGTTTCTTCTCGAGACCCTGTAGGTTAACGACTTGAAGACTTCATTGGGATTGTGAAGCCAGACCCAAATATTCTCTTGTAGTTGCGTGATTTGATCTTGTTGTTTCTATCGTGTTGAGTACAATTGAAATATTTGACTCGAGATTTTATATCTCCGATAGGCAAGATAGAAAAGTAATCACAAATAACTTCGTCTCATCGTTGGTGATTCCACAATAACTTGTTTCGCTAGTAAAATAAGTTTATTATGAGGTAATTGATAATACTAGGATATTCTTCGGGAATATAAGCCCGTTTATCAATTCGTTCCTATTCACCTTTATTTATAAAAAGACTGAACAAAAACTCTTGGGTATTTCTGTGGGAGACATATTTATTCAATCCTATACACTTTGATCTGTGATACAGATTTGTTTATAAAGTCTTCGACTTTGGGTCGTATTGGTTGGGGGTGAGATCAACTAAGGGAATCAAGTGCGTAGTATCCTGCTGGGATTAGAGACGTAAGGAGCATAACTGTACCTTGAATCAGTGTAAGATTGATTAGGGTTCAACTACAGTTCATTCCGAAGTTAATTTGTAGTAGGCTAGTATATGTAGCGGATTAATACAGTGTGATGTTCAAACTGGACTAGGTCCCGGGGTTTTTATGCATTTGCGGTTTCCTCGTTAAAAAAATTCTAGTGTCTATGTTATTTCTTTTCCGCATTATATTTTGTTATATAATTGAAATATCACAGATTGTGCATTAATATTAATCAATGAAAATATCCAACCTTTGGTTGTTGATTTACATTAATTGACACTTGAACGTTGGTCTTTGGTACCATTCAAGTAACTCATCTTATATTCAATCAGGCTCGTAGATTTCTATTTGATGACTGTCTAGTTGATTCTCTATAAAGTGTATTAGAGTAAGTCCTCTCATATTTCCAAACGAATTGTTGGGTGTGGTTGTTGGACCCCCGCATTTTCAAGCACAAATATATTATATTTTTACGTTATCTGTATTCACATTATTTATAACCGACCACGTGTCAAGGAAAGCCCATGTGTAACCCATAAAGAAAAGGGGCATCGACCTATGATACCACGTTATAACATCGTAGGAATATGAATCATCATCTACCACACATCTATCGTGAAATAGATCCAACGATCGGTAAGTCAATGAGCACCTGATGGAAAGACTACTGTGAAGAACGGTAGAAGATCATGAAGCTTACCGTACTCCATCCCGATATATATTTGAAATGAATGGAGAAGATGAAATTCATTGACAAGGGAGTAACAGCTGCAACAGTGTTGTCTGACGCGTGCAGACTGACCAACCACCTGCATTAAATGCTATGAACATAGGTGTTGATGGTGGTTTTTAGCTTAGGGTTAAAATCGTAAAACACTAAACCCTAGCAGACAGTGACGTCACAACATTTAAGTGATAAAGCATTTACTAGGAACATTTATTGAAAAGCCTTTAATGTGTCTCTAAATAATTACCGGGGTACCTTTTTCAAAATAGGGTTAAAAAAAGCAAAACCCTAATTCCCTTCTGTGCCAATGGCAAATCATGCCAGCCACACCAACCGCGCCAAAGCATGCCAACCATGCTAGCTGCACCTCTATGCCAATGGAAAATCATGCCAGCCACACCAACCGCGCCAAAACATGCCAACCATTTTATCCGCACCTCTGTGCCAATGGCAAATCATGTCAGACACACCGACCGCGCCAAAGCATGCCAACCATGCTAGCCCCACCTCTGTGCCAATGGCAAGTCATGCTAACCACACCAAATGCTCCAAAGCATGCCAACCATGCTAGCCGCACCTCTGTGCCAATGGAAAATCATGCCAGCCACACCAACCGCGCCAGAGCATGCCAACCATGCTAGCCGCACCTCTGTGCCAATGGAAAATCATGCTATCCACACCAACCGCGCTAAAGCATGCCATCCATGCTAGCCGTACCTCTGTGCCAATGGCAAGTCATGCCAGCCACACCAACCGCGCCAAAGCATGCAAACCATGCTAGCCGCACCTCAGTGCCAATGGCCAAACATGCCATCCACACCGACCGCGCCAAAGCATGCCAACCATGCTAGCCGCACCTCCGTGCCAATGGAAAAACATTCCAGCCACACCAACCGCGCCATGCCAAACATATCTCGCCATGGCCCCCATGCCGCGCCACCATGCTGGCCTTACCCACGCGGCTTCCATAGTGAAGGAGTGCAACAATCAACGGTTGCCATTCAATCCCAAGAGCAAATCCTGGCCTTCAAAGGTCACCCCACGAACTTTGGCCAAAAACCCTAGCTTGGTCATGCACCTAGCCAAACCTATCCACGCCATACGCCCAAGGAAAACCCTTGGCCCCACATGCCAAGACAAACTCCCTTGACTTGGCCCTAGCCACGCCATGCTCCCATGGCAACCCTTGGCCTCACATGCCAAGCCAAAACCACACCTAGTCCAAGCAAGCCGCGCCATGCCAAACACACTCTTCCTTGGCCCTAGCTATGTTAGTCACACCATGCCAAGCCAATCTCCCCTACCTTGGCCCTAGTCATGCCATGCGCCCATAGAAAACCCTTGGCCTCACATGCCAAGCCAAAACCACACCTAGTCCAAGCAAGCCGTGCCATGCCAAACACACTCTTCCTTGGCCCTAGCTATGTTAGTCACACCATGCCAAGCCAATCTCCCCTACCTTGGCCCTAGTCATGCCATGCGCCCATAGAAAACCCTTGGCCCCACGTGCTAAGCCAAAAAAAACCTATCCAATCTAGCCGGGCCATTACAAACACATCTCTCCATGGCCCCCCATACCGAGCCACCATGCTGGCCTTCCCAACACGGCTACCAAAGTGAAGGCGTGCAACAATCAACGGTTTCCTTTCAATCCCAGGAGCAAATACTGGTTGTATAATGTCACCTCACGACCTTTGGCCCAAAACCCTAGCTTGGTCACATACCTAGCAAAAGCTAGCCACTCCATACGCCCAAGGAAAACCCTTGGCCCCACATGCGAAGCCAAACGCCCTTTCCTTGGCTCTAGCCACGTCATGCGCCCATGGCAAACCCTTGGACCCACATGCCAAGCCAAAACCGCACCTAGCCCAAGCTAGCCGCGACATGCCAAACGCACTCTGCCTTGTCCCTAGCTATGATAGTCACACCACGCCAATCTAAACGATCTTGCCTTGGCCCTATCCGCGCCACCCTGATGGCCTCCCCTACACGACCACCAAAATGAAGGTGTGCAATAATCAACGGTTTCCCTTAAATCCCAGGAGAAAATCTTAGCCATCCAAGGTTACCAGACAACACATAGTTACCTTTGGCCCGAAAACCTAAGTTTGGCCACGCCAAACCATGCCATGCCAACGGCATACCAACCTAGCCGCGCCACCACATTGGCCCTCACTACGTGGCTACCAAAACGATAGCGTGCAATGATCAACGGTTTCCCCTCCTCTCAAGATGCAAAATCTCGACCGTCGAAGGTCACCAGGCTAGCAAGTTTCTCGAGCTTGACTTGCCAAGCCACAACAACATGCTACATGTTTTCCAAAACCATTCGAGACATCAACATAAACTGGGGGATGCTCATTAGGGTATTGGTTTGATTGTGTACAGCATGTGGCGTACGCAAATGCCTGTTTCAATATAGTGTAATAAGAATAAGACGGTTAGTAAATGCAGGAAGAAACGGTGAAACACACTTTCATTATGGAACATCAATTCCATCAAATTCCATCAATGCCAGGCGTTACCACCTCTTCCCATTTAACTCATCTGTTTTCTTTTCTTATGAGGCCAGAGTACATTTCTTTTTAGACTTGTATAAATAGACCTACCTATTTCCACCAGAACACAAGTTCTGGGTCATTGTAAAACACCACACTCAGAAAGGAAACTCTTGCTAGCTTTCTCAAAGCTCTCACCCTATGATATAATTCAAGTACAACTCTTCCAGAATTATTCTGTCCTCAACAATCTCTTCACTTCCATCCCTAAACCAACCCTTCTCCTCCACTTTGTGACCGAAGCAAGTCTGGAATGGCCATTTCTTAGTTTAGGCCGGACTTGTACAGATTGATCTCTCGAATCTAAAATACTCCCTTGCAGTACATTGTTTAGGGTTTAAATTGTTTCTCTCCTTCACACCCGCAATTACCGAAATCAGCAGAAACTATTTTCACCTATAAACAATTGGCGACCATAGCGGGAGGTTCGATCATTCGGGTACAATTTCAATTTTCAACCAGCGATCTCATTCTTCGACCCAGACGTCAAGATGGTGGAGGAAGGCGATCCACTGCAACTCAATTACCCGGTAGCTCGATTATCAGTCATGACATGACAAGGGATGACTGGCGACTTCCCAGAGGAGAGAAGCAGATAATCCTCCCAAGAATCAACATCTCGGTTATCAGACGACTCAATAACGACTGGGGACTTTCCATGGCTGTCTTTCCCATAAAACTCGGCCTTACACCCGGAAGGTTCACTTTTCATCAGGAGACCTAAAAACTGAGTAAGTCTTACCTAGACAAGATACATGGTTTTCTATTTCAAGTTTTCAAGACAAGATACATAGTTTAACCTATATCGTCTACCAACACACGGTTCTAAGGTTTTTCCTGGGATGTCTGTGTCACTTTCAATCATAACCAAGAAGATTCAATTCTAAACACTCCATTCAAAAAAAATATATAATCCAAAACCATCAAGGTAGCATTTATCTATTAACCCGAGAAAATCGGAAAATCATAAACCAAAAACCAGGCGTCTCATTTGCCTTTCAAAAAAAAAACTAAGGATAAGAGGTCCAAAAGACAGATATATATTCAAGGGATGTTTTCCACCAGCGGATTTCTCCTCTTGGCAAAGGACTCCCTCGTGCTTTGAAGAGCCGCCCTCTTAAGTTTCAGCTTCCTGCACAACTTCTTGAATTTCGCTTCCTGCTTCTTTATCATGTCTGCGGAAGGACCTTCAACTGCTCCGGCCAACGACCTTTCAACATTAGAGAGGCCTTCAACGAACCAAGGAATGTTGAATTCGAAGCCCGTGCACATGTCACGATGGAACTTCCACTCGAGATTACATCCTCAGAAACTGTATGACCAGTCATGCTGCAAATCTCATCAATCGAAGACAAGGCTTCCTCCACACGCTTTACCAACACATGTAGACTGGTGATATTCTTAGTCGTGGAAATGTGACCGTAGCTTTCCCAAATCTTGGTGTACAATGTCGCATGTTTAGCTGGCACGCTAAATCCACCAATCAACACATGACCTAGAAAAGGGGCCAGATACGGAGGATTGAAGGTGGTACCTGCAACTGAATCATTAACTGGCAGGGGATTCATAACTACAATATCACCCCCTGAAGTGCTCTCCTCCACCTAAAAAAAAAGCGCCCTCCGTACAGTGAACCTCCATGTCCAAATTGCTAGATGGCATAGTTTCGGCAGAAGGAAGAATGGTTACGTCTTTGCTCTGGTGGTCTTCCACTTCAAGATCATCCCTAGGAACTGTTCCCTCCTAAAAATAAAAATTTAGTTTTTACTAAAAAAAAGGGGGGGGAAGAAGAAAAACATGGAGGGGACTCACCGATTCGGTTTCAGGCTGACTAGAGGAAGATTCAGCACTGTTATCGGAGGAACTACTCTCTCCATCGCTGGACTCTGAACTTTCATCCTTTTCGGAATCCCAATAATCATGGATGAGATCGGCACCGCCACCCTCTGCCTCGAAAAACGACGATTTCCGACAACTTTCAAGTTTGGCAAAGGCGTTCGTGCTGCTGAAACCCTGGACGAGATATAAGGACGCGTTCTCAGAAAATAAACAAGGATATACGTGATCCAGCTGAAGTCACGAAAGAAATCACACGTACCCTCATATTGGATGAACTAAAAGTTGGTAGAGCCGTGAAATATGACTGGAAACCGCTAGCACGATTCTTAGACCTTTGCTCCTTCACTTGGGGACTATCCACGTCCAGACCGACAGATTTCCTCTTGGTTAAAGAAGTATCCCTCAACAACGGATGTTTTGCTAAAATCTCGGCAAAAGGCCTACCACGAGTGTTCTCCACTACGGCTTTCACAAATTCCTGGATGACGAGGAATTCACTCTTCCAGAATGCGTTATACTTGGAGGTAGTCGACGGATTTCGTTCCGAAAGAAAGAAAGGGAGGCTTCTGCCTAGTGCAAGAACACTGGCATCAAGAAGGTCTGATAATAGATCCTTTAGAGCTGCCAGCTGACAAACGATAGGGACCCCATGGTCGAAACCCATATGCTGAGATGCTCGCTCAATATAAGAGACTGCCTGACACCATCCTCGAAAGAAAGATGGTATATATCCAGATGTGCAGATACGCATGAACACCATCTCTCTGACACTCAAGTACACTTTACTAGAAGTCAAATACGTGTTTGGAGTAGGAGCAAAGGTAGTAATCTGAGTTATAAACCCATGCACCGGATCCCATGGAAGAAAATTAACTGCGTACGAGCTGTCAAGAGGTCCGACCAGGTTCGAACCAGTATTGGGGCGCCTGTTCAACCAGCGCAGTATCCTCGAGCCACCCCAAGACTCGGGAAGTGCATCCAACGGTTTCGGGGCATACTTCTCGAAATGCTCCCATAGCCACGCCTGGAGAAAGGCGACATAAACATATAAATCTACTTTCATGTAGCCGTTCGAGGCACGCATGTCTGAAACCAGTTGATCCAATTATGCGTACAGAGAACCAAGAAACTGACCACCAATGGGGAAAACGACACCTTTTGATAATTTTATGGAAAACTTAATAATCCCATGTCTTATCTCTTTCTTGCCCGAGCCGTCATCAAAAATATCTCTGGATAGACAAAGATCCAAGAATGCCGCAACATGAAGTGTACTGTTTTCTGGTTCGGCTCTAACGCGTCAGGAAACCACTGAGACACCCACCAGTCATAGAAGCACTTTGTCTCATTTTCTTTCCGAACGAATCCTTTTGATTTCACAACCAAGGCGGCATGCGTTTATTCGTAATCTACGAACAACTTAACATCAAGGTTTCCAACTACGGGAAGGTTCAACAGTACAACCACGCTCTCTAAGGAAATAGTCATTTCACCCCATCTACATACGGCCGTGTGGGTGTCCGGATACCATCTCGTAACAAAAGAAACCAAGCATGGAATATCTTTCCTAATCTGAAGCACTGCAGAAGCCGCAACAGCATTAACGATATGCACCTTGGTCAAATTAGTTCTTACATGCTCTTGGCTCATCATGAACCACATCCATTTCTCGAAGGAATGCAATGGACTCACTGGGCTTTGAAATCAATAAAAGAAGCGGAATACTCTTTTCTATGAAGACAAAATCGTATCACATTCCCGGGAGGAACCGACCGATCCCCTCCCTCACTCTCCGGACCGGTCAGAAGCAGCGAAACATGCTTAAGAGGACTTCTCCTGGAAGAGATTATTGTAAAGAATTCATTAGCCACGTTTGTCTTGGTGTTACCAAAGTCCTTCAGTATGGTAGAATTTTTCTCAAGCGGCGTCATAAAAAAGGTTCTCTCACAATACTTCCGCTTTCCAAACAACTACAATGTAACAATGCGAATAGAAATTATTACAGAAAGCACACGAAAATTATTTTCACCAAGATGCAAGCCAGTCTGTTTCATGGTCGTTCCCTACGGCATATAATTCTTGTCCGACCTAGGAGGAGTGACCCACCAGGGAACCACACACACGGCCACACCAAAACAAGGGGAAAACCCAAAAAAACTAGGTTTTCGTTAGAAGACATGGAAATTACTATCACGTACCTACCTTGCATAGTGAGTAGGGGAGGTCAACATTACTATGATATTCATGCCTAAGTGTTACAACTTACAACAAGCTCGGGAAAAAATACCTAAGATTCACGCCAACATTTCTACAAGTTCATGAAAACGTACGCCTACAACTGGGGTTTACACCAGCACAAAAAAGAAAAGAAACGAGTTACAGAGAAGTGTTGGAAGGCATACCTGGGATTTGCTCGCCCGCTCTGCTTTACTGCCGTTACACGGCTGGGAGGAATAAATAGGAATGAAAAAAAAAGAGAAGTTTGCCCTCCTTTTATATATACATGGTACGTGGGAGTTCGAACGAAGAAAGGATTTCCTATTTTGAGCCAAGAAGGGAAAAGAGGAAACCGGTCCCGCAAAGACCAATTTCCATGCCCAAGATCGCTCATGCCATTACCACGACCACACCACGCCTAGCCGTCCTTGTACGTTCCACCATGCCATTGTCGCGACCCCCCCTGCCAAGCCATTCGCTCCATTATCGCGACCCCACCACGCCTAGACGTCCGTGCAAGCCTCACCTGACTGAGCCGCGCCCAGCCATGGCAGCACCCGATCAAGCTGCCTACTCCACTGTCGCGACCTTATTATCCACACGTGTTTGCCTTACCAAGACCACGCCACCTCTTGCCCCTCGATCCAAGCCGTCCACTGGCGTCACCTTCTAAGATAGCGCCCCCTTTGCCTTGGAGATATACGACCAGACCAAGCTAGTTACTTTCATCTGACCACTCCACGATCTGGATTCCCAGCACAACTTATGCAGGTCCGCCAACACGGGAAGCCAAAATTCTCTTTACCATTCAAAAAGGTTAGTCGGATTCTCCTGACCATCTTTGCAATAATTTACACCTCGATTCCGTCCTTATCTGTCACCATCATATGCTTACCTCGCAACAAGGCACCTATTCCGAGCTAAGCATGGGACTTAATGTTGATGGTGGTTATTAGCTTAGGGTTAAAATCGTAAAACACTAAACCCTAGCAGACAGTGACGTCACAACATTTAAGTGATAAAGCATTTACTATGCGCATTTATTGAAAAGCCTTTAATGTGTCTCTAAATAATTACCGGGGTACCTTTTTCAAATTAGGGTTAAAACAAGCAAAACCCTAATTCCTCTCTCTGCCAATATCAAATCATGCCAGCCACGCCAACCGCTCCAAAGCATGCCAACCATGCTAGCCGCACCTCAATGCCAATGGAAAATCATTCCATCCACACCAACCATGCCAAATCATTCCAACCATGCTAGACGCACCTCTATGCCAATGGCAAATCATGACAGCCACACCAACCGCGCCAAAGCATGACAACCAATCTAGATGCACCTCTGTTCCAATGGCAAGTCATGCCAGGCACACCAACCGCGCCAAAGCATTCCAACTATGCTAGCCGCACCTCTGCGCCAATGGAAAATCATGCCAGCCACACCAACCGCGCCATAGCATGCCAACCATGCTAGCTGCACCTTTATGCCAATGTAAAATCATGCCAGCCACACCAATCGCGCCAAAGCACGCCAACCATGCTAGCTGCACCTCTGTGCCAATGGAAAATCATGCCAGCCACACCAACCGCGCCAAAGCATGCCAACCAGGCTAGATGCACCTCTGTGCCAATGGAAAGTCATGCCATCCACACCAAACACGCCAAAGCATGACAACCATGCTAGCCGCACCTCCGTGCCAATGGCAAAATATTCCAGCCACACTGATCGTGCCAAAGCATTCCAACCATGCTAGCCACACCTCCGTGCTAATGGAAAAACATGCCAGCCACACCGACCGCGCCATGCCAAACACATATCGCCATGGCCCCCCATGCCGTTCCACCATGCTGGCCTTCCCCACGCGGCTACTAAAGTGAAGGCGTGCAACAATCAACGGTTGCCCTTCAATCCCAGGAGAAAATCCTGGACGTCTAAGGTCACCTCACGACCTTTGGCCCAAAACACTAGTTTGGTCACGCACCTAGGCAAGGCTAGCCATGCCATACGCCCAAGGAAAACCCTTGGCCCCACATACCAAGCCAAACACCCTTGACTTGGACCTATCCACGCCATGCACCCATGGCAAACCTTGGCCCCACATTCCAAGCCAAAACCACACCTAGCCTAAGCTAGTCGTTCCATGCCAAACGCACTCTTCCTTGGCCCAAGCTATGCTAGTCACACCATGCCAAGCCAAACGCCCCTACCTTGGCCCTAGTCATGCCAAGCGCCCATGGAAAACCCTTGGCCCCACGTGCCAAGCCAATACAAACCTAGCCAAGCTAGCCGCGCCATGCCAAACACATCTAGCCATGGCCCCCCATGCCGCGCCACCATGCTGGCCTTCCTCACGCGGCTACCAAAGTAAAGGCGTGCAAAAATCAATGGTTGCCCATCAATCCCAGGAGAAAATCCTGGCCGTCTAAGGTCACCTCACAACCTTTGGCCCAAAAACCTATCTTGGTCACGTACCTATCCAAAGCCAGCCACGCCATACGCCCAAGGAAAACCCTTGGCCCCACATGCCAATCCAAACGCCCTTGTCTTGGCCCTAGCCATGTCATCCGCCCAAGGCAAACCCTTAGCCCCATATGCCAAGCCAAACACCCTATCCACGTCACGCGCCCATGGAAAACCCTTGGCCCCACATGCCAATCCAAAATCGCACCTAGCCCAAGTTAGCCGCGTCATTCCAAACGCACTCTGCCTTGGCCCTAGCTATGCTAGTCACACCACGCCAAGCCAAACGCCCTTGCCTTGTCCCTAGTCACGCCACCCTAATGGCCTCCCATGCCGTGCCACCATGCTGGCCTTCCCCACGCGGCTACTAAAGTGAAGGCGTGCAATAATCAACGGTTTCCCTTCAATACCATGAGCAAATCCTAGCCATCCATGGTTACCAGACAACACATGGTAACCTTTGGCCCAAAAACCTAAGTTTGGCCACGCTAAACCATGCTATGCCAACGGAATACCAACCTATCCACGCCACCACATTGGCCCTCACTACGCAGCTACCAAAACAAAGGAGTGAAACGATCAATGGTTGCCCCTCCTCTCAAGATGCAAAATCTCAACCGTCTAAGGTCACCAGGCTAGCAAGTTTCCTGATCTTGACTTTCCAAGCCACAACAACATGCTACATGTTTTCCAAAAAAATTTCGAGACATCAACACAAACTGGGGGATGCTCATTAGGGTATTGGTTTGGTGGTCTACATCGTGCGGCGTACGCAAATGCCCGTTTCAAGATAGTGTAATAAGAATAAGAAGGTTAGTAAATGCATGAAGCAACGGTGAAAGGCTCTTTCATTATGGAACATCAATTCCATCAAATTTCATCAATACCAGGCGTTACCACCTCTTCCCATTTAACTCAACCATTTTCTTTTCTTATGAGGCCAGAGTATGTTTCTTTTTATACTTGTATAAATAGACCTACCTATTTCCACCAGAACACAAGTTCTGGGTCAGGGGAAAACACCACACTCAGAAAGGAAACTCTTGATAGCTTTCTCAAAGCTCTCACCCTCTGATACAAGTCAAGTACAACTCTTCCAGAATTATTCTGGCCTCAACACTCTCTTCGCTTCCCTCCCTAAACCAACCCTTCTCCTCCACTTTGTGACCGAAGCAAGTCTGGAATGGCCATTTCTTGGTTTAGGACGGACTTGTACAGATTGATCTCTTGAATCTAAATTACTCCCTTGCAGTACATTGTTTAGGGTTTAAATTGTTTCTCACCTTCACACCCGCAATTACCGAAATTAGCAGAAACTATTTTCACCTATAAATAATAGGATACATGTCAAATTTCCTATGGAGGAAGATGGGGTGGATCATCGCTGCAATATATTACCATTGTAGGCATCGGATCATCACTAAGATAGTCTTCGGGATTAGCACACCAACCAAGTTGACAAATGACAGGTGAGTCAGTAAAGAGAGTCCCGCATAAGAAGTCTATAAATACCAGGGGTGGAAGCACAGGTTGACTAAACCTGTCTGTAGCACCCCCCCCCCCTTTTCTTTCAAAACTTCACCTAAGGAAATAATTTACCCTTTGTTCGATTTTTTTTTTAAGTTTAGTCCACCAAGCCAAATAGTTTAGTCCACCACATTCATATCCATTGTTTCTTGTTAACAGAGTACGTAGAAGAACAATAGAGAAGAAAAGGGAGGGAGATGGAGCAGTACTGGAGTTGCTTAATAAGTGTTTGTTGAAATGCTTCAAATTAGTTGTGCTATATATTTCCTTGTTCACCTGGTGTACTATCTATGTATGTAGGGGGTTATGTGCCGATCAAAAACAGTATAGGAAGTTAGGAGTTATTACATGGTGACTTATTTTAAGTTCAACTGGAAGTTTGACTTAATCATTCATTCATTTTCAGTGTTACTCTATAATATTACTTAATTGCATCAACATATGGATTTTGCGAGTAAATGGGAGGATGGTGTACCACTTAAGAGGGACTGGTTAGATTCTAAACTACTCCACGACAGTCTCAACTGATGACATAATGAGAGATTCAGGTATTACCGTGGTCTGTGGTTTTAAGTTGTTCCTAGTGTGTCAGTTAATTACACGTGCAAGTCAGTTGTTACTCCCCATCTTTCAATTATTGGAAAAATATATTTCTCCACAAATTTTAATGACTACAAGAGGATGATAAGAACGTATTTTTTGTTGCTGCACAAGGTGTTGTACAGGTACTTGTCAGTACCTGATTTTATTTTAGAGATTAAAGAAAAATATGTTTTTTGGGATTTCTAGAGTTGCATTGACAAAGAATTTTTTGTTAAGTGTTAAAGAAGGTGGAATTTAGTGTTTAAAGAATTCCTGGGATTCGTCAACAATGAGGCGAAATGTTGAGTCTCCAATAGATCATATTTGAGCTACGAAGAGCCATTAGAATTTATGGGATTTTTTATCAATGGGGCGAAGTGGAATTGGGTGTGTAAAGAATTTCTGACATTCGTCAGCAACAATTTTTTTGTCCTGCCCATTGTATAGGGTTTGATAGTGTCTCATATTTTAGTGCTTCGAACGATAACAAATTTAGTCTAACTCATGTTGTTCGCATATGTTGGAAGACTCCACTTATTTTCAATGGATCAACAATTTGCAGAGATTTAGAGATGTTCCCCAAAAAAATTAAACTCTTGTTATTTGACGACTCAATGCTGCAAACTCGAGGATTCAATGTTCCTATCAATTTAGTAAGATTATTGTTCGTCGGAGGCGGAGTCTATTGATAGAGAATTTTGTACATTGTTGTTCTGCTTAAGTAATATAGTCTTACTTTCTTTCAAGGTGAAGTGGTGCTTTCCATAATGATTCATGTGTGACAAAATCCCCCCCCCCCCCATTTGAAAAACCTGGTTCCGCCACTGATAAATACCCTGCTCAACCTTTGAAGAGGAGGTCGACCAATTTTATGAGAGAGAACTATTGTGAGAGAGAGATTACAATCACTACGTATGAGTTTTATCTATCTCCTTATATCTTCGTTCCTAACTCAAAGTCATTCGACTAATACTTGTAATTCTATTCAATCCATAGTGAAAAACATAACACCCCGTGGATGTAGGCCTTAGTGCTGAACCACGTAAATCATGGTCTCATTTATATTCTGCACTTATCATTTTAATTAGTTCTTATATTTTGTTCCTTTTAATGATCTTATCCTTATATTTATGATGCAATGTAGGAGCGTAACGATGACGATCCCTTAGGATCAAAATTCGTATCTTAGTTTAACTATCTTTTTATCTTTGCATTCCAAATATTATATTTTATTAACACTGCGAATATTGATTGTGGACACGATGCTATCTTAGTTACATCTGTGTCCATAGTTGATGAAATCATGGCGTGAAAAAGCATAAGTGAACATCAATGATGTGGTTCTACCCCAACTTGGTCTACAAGGAAAATACGTGTGGTATTTTGTTATATGCAACGTATGATTGATATTATCGTTGTCGCCTACACATTTAGGTGACATAACTTCATATAAGCTAATGGAATCGAGTTTACCAGTTACAGGTAAACCAATTATAATCCTTCATCAAAGATATCGGTGAAGTTGGTATCATTTTGCGGTAGATATCTGAAACGATGGAAGTATTTCTTTAACTCAGGCATCTTAATGATTTCACTGACGAGTATCTAAGAACTTATGAAACGTGCTCCATGTTTAATTCAAATTAGTAGGAATGACAAGTAAAATGGTTATGAAATCAGGCATTTTAATTTTGTAGAACTCTTTAACGCACTGAATGAGGCGTGCCTCTTCTTCTTCTTTCGGTCTACTTTGTTTCAATGTAATTTTCCGCAGTTGTTCATGACATAAGCATGTCTTCTTTTCGTGGCTACATGCTCAAATGATTACAAGAATCATCCATTTGCTACAAAAAAAAAAATGAATAAAGAAATTTATTCATAGTTGAATCTGCAAAATCATAAATTATCCATCTCGTTTTTTCTTTGTTTAGAAAACTGGAACTTCATCACTATCTATGTGTATGTACCGACGAATGATCTGTTTGAATACACAAATTGAGTATGTAGAACGCTAATGAACTGAACACCAAAATTAGTACAAAAAAAAAGAATTTCGTAGGCGAATCAAAAGTTAGAAAATTGTATATGAATTGAATACCAAGTTTATGAAGAAGAGAGCAGAAAATCTTCTACGTAGAGTCGTTTAAAATTTACTAAATAAAATATTCGTCATGTCCTTCCTGAAATTTGTTAGAATTACCTCTAAACATGTTCTAAACATGTAGATTATTCTAGAAACAAAGAATATAAGGTAAGCCTCCATAGGCATAGTTGTTAGCCTCCAAAGGCATAGTTGTTAGCCTCCATAAGCATAGTTGTTAGCCTCCAAAGGCATAGTTGTTAGCCTCCATAGGCATAGTTCTCTTCTTATCTTTGTAAGCCTATAAATAGGCATTTGTAGTATCATTTGTAATCATCCAAAAATATCAAAAACATTGTATTCTTGTTATCTAAACACTCAATCAATGAATCTCTATTTTGGTTCAATCTTGATATGGTATCAGAGCAAGGTTAAGGATCCTTGTATCTAGTATTGAACCATGGGAGATTCAGATACAGAAAATTCTAAAACCACAAAACCTTCCGACACAATTATTTTTCAATCCGATGGGTCATCGTTCAAGGCAGGAATTACTTTGGATGAATCAAATTATGATATGTGGTCTCAAATCATTGAGATGCATATTGCTGAGAAGGAGAAGATCTCCTTTATTCGCGGTACGTCTCCAGTTCCATCTAAAAATGATGACAAGTATGATAAATGGTACGCAGAAAATCAAAAGGTCAAGAGATGGATATTAATGTCTATGTCACCAGAAATAATGAAACGATATATTCGTTTACCTACTGCTCGTGAGATCTGGGATGCTGTTTCTAAGGCTTTCTATGATGGAGCAGATGAACTACAAATTTATATCTTAAATCAAAGGGCTTTCTTTGCCAGGCAAAATGGTAGACCACTCCCGGTCTATTATGGGGAATTAGTAGAAATCTTCAGTTAGCTAGATCACCGTGATAAGGTGATTATGGAAAAAGAAAAAGATGTTGAACTATATCGAAAATCAGTTCAACGTATGAGGGTGCATATTTTTCTTGCTGGTTTAGACAGTGAATTTGAACAAATATGTGGGGAAATTCTAAGGAAGGATCCCATACTTGAATTAGAACCTTGTTATGCTTTGGTACGACGTGAATCTGTCCGGCATACTACAATGAACAAAGGAACTGAAGTTGATACTTCTGCAATGGCAACCCGTCGTCAATACAACATTAAAGATAAGTCCGCCACCTGCGCTCATTGTAATAAATGTGGTCATACCAAAGACAACTGCTTTGAGATTGTCGGGTATCCAGATTGGTGGGATAAGCGCGATCCCAAGAAAAAGAACTCCGTTGCAGCAGCACATGTGGTTAGCAATCTAACATCCGCTATGGAAACAACCAATGGTAAGGTTTTTAATGTTTCGCAAGTTGTTCCTAATAACTCATGGATAATTGATTCGGGTTGCACAGACCATATGACTTTTGATTCCAGACAGGTTTCTCCTCTTAAAACATCCATACACAACTCCGTTTGCACAACAGATGGATCTTTGGCTCCAGTAATTGGAGAAAAATCATTAAATCTTACTGATACATTGAGTCTAGATTCGGTTTTAGTCGTTCCCTCTCTAAGTTATAATCTATTATCAGTTTCCCAAATTACTAAAGTCTTACATTGTGTTGTTATTTTTTGGCCTAATTCTTGTGTGTTTAAGGACATCCGAACACGGCGAACGATTGGATCTGGGGTTAGAAGAGGAAAGCTCTACTATCTAGATTTGGCGTCAAAAATTTCAAAAAGATTATCTAATGCTTTAGCTGTGAATGGTACTCAGGGAGAGAAGGAGAAATCGCAAATTTGGTTATGGCATAGACGGTTAGGGCATGCTTCTTTTGGCTACTTAAAAAGGATATTTCCTAGTCTATTTTCAAAGGTTGATGTTTCTAGTTTTCAATGTGAAGAATGTGAACTAGCTAAAAGCCATCGTACTTTGTTTCCATCAATTTTAAATAAAAGTCCTATTCCATTCATAATTATTCATTCTGATGTTTGGGGGCCGTCTAAAGTTAACACTCTTGGAAGCGCACGATGGTTCGTCACCTTTATTGATGATTGCACTAGGATGACATGGGTTTGCTTGATGAAATCAAAAGATGAAGTGAATAATTTATTTCAGAGGTTTCACAAATTAGTCAACACACAATACAATAAAAAGATTCAAGTTCTTCGAAGTGACAACGGAGGCGAATATTTAAGTACTGATTTTCAACATTATTTAAGAGAATGTGGTATTGTTCATCAGACAACTTGTCCTAATACTCCTCAACAGAATGGGGTAGCTGAAAGAAAAAACCGTCACTTGCTTGAAGTTGTGCGTGCTTCATTAATATCATCTCATATGCCGTTAAATTATTGGGGAGAAGCTCTTACCTCTGCAGCATATGTGATCAACGCACACCTTCCAGCACTATCATTTTTCAGACACCATTTCAAGCTCTCACCGAGGCAACAGTTTCACCAACAGTTCCAAACTTGCCACCACGCATATTTGGTTGTGTAGCATTTGTGCACTTACACAAGAACCAACGGAGCAAGTTATCTCCCCGAGCTTTAAAATGTGTCTTCGTGGGATATGCTGCAAGTCAGAAAGGGTATAGGTGCTACCATCCTCCAACTAAACGAATGTACATCACATTGGATGTTAAGTTTCACGAACACGTGATGTATTACTCGAAGTCTGAACTTCAGGGGGAGTATGAAAAAGAAATTCAGACTCTTGACTATGAAGAAGACATAATCGAAGAAGATGTTGTTCTTCATATTCCAAAAGAACAGAAAGTTAGTGGGGAAGAAATTAACACAGATGGTGAAATTGAATCTATAAATGAAGTTGAAGAAGATAATGCAGATGGATCAGAAGATAATGCAGATGAAGTTGAAGAAGATAATGATACATCACCAACCCCAATCCAACCGTTCGCTGAAGATGTTCTTGAACCTGCAAAGAAACAATTGGCAGAACGTCGGAATAGAGGTATCCCTAAAACTATGTATGAACACGATATTTCATCAAAATCTAAATATCCCATGAGTAATTATGTCTCTAATCACCGTCTGATTTAATCAAATAAGTCATTTGTGAATCAATTATCTACTGTAGTTATTCCTAACAGCGTGCGGAAGCATTATCTGATCCGAAATGGAGGAAGCTATGATCGATGAGATGAAATCCTTACAAGAAAATAATACTTGGGACATGGTTGAATTTCCAGAAGGAAAGAAAGTCGTGGGATGTCGCTGGGTTTTTACAGTCAAATACAAGGCAAATGGTGAAATTGAACGCTTTAAGGAAAGATTGGTTGCTAAAGGGTATAGCCAGACTTATGGTGTAGATTAAAATGAGACATTCGCACCTGTAGCTAAAATGAATACAGTGCGAGTCTTGTTGTCTCTTGCTGCAAATTTGGGTTGGCCATTGCAACAGTTTGATGTCAAGAACGCCTTTTTACATGGAGATTTGTCCGAAGAAGTGTATATGCAGCTTCCACCAGGAATGATGGAGTCAGAGTTGCATAACGGAAAAGTTTGTAGGTTAAACAAGTCATTGTATGGTCTGAAACAATCTCCGAGAGCGTGGTTTGGAAGATTTACCAAGTCTATGAGAGCATTTGGTTATCGCCAGGCAAATTCAGATTATACTTTATTCTTAAAAAGAAATCGAGGTAAGATTACAGCTTTAATCATATATGTAGATGACATGATAGTTACAGGAGATGCTCCAGAAGAAAGAAAGGCTCTCCAAAATTATCTATCAAGTGAATTTCAGATGAAGGATCTTGCTTCTTTAAAATACTTCCTTGGAATTGAAGTATCTCGATCAACAGAAGGAATATTCTTGTCACAAAGAAAATATGCCCTTGATTTGTTGGAGGAAACAGGTATGACATCATGTCAACCTGTAGATACACCAGTAGAGCCAGGTTTGAAATTATGTTCTGATGGCAACCAAGTACCTGTTGATAAAGGAAGATACCAAAGGCTCGTGGGTAGACTAATGTACTTGCACATACAAGACCCGATCTTGCATATGCATTGAGTATTGTTAGTCAATTCATGCATAATCCTGGAGAACCACATATGAATGCGGTAATGCGAATCCTAAGATACCTGAAGTCTGCTCCAGGAAAAGGGATCTTGTTTAAGAAATGTCAAGACTTCAAAAGTATGGAGGCATATACTGATTCTGACTATGGTGGGTCATGTGATGATATGAGGTCTACTTCAGGATATTTTACCTTCGTTGGGGGTAATCTTGTTACATGGAGAAGCAAAAAACAAGGAGTTGTTTCACGATCAAGTGCAGAGGCTGAATGGCGAGGTATGGCGCTGGGTATCTGCGAAGTTATGTGGTCAAAACGTCTGCTAACTGAATTGGGGTATCCTCCTAGGAAACCAATTCGTTTGTACTGCGATAACAAAGCGGCGTGTGATATTGCACACAATCCAGTTCATCATGATCGCACAAAACATGTAGATATAGATAGGTTCTTCATTAAAGAGAAGTTGGATAATGGGATCGTGGAGTTACCTAGAATTAGATCGGAAGAACAGGTAGCTGATATTCTAACTAAAGCAGTTCCAAGTAAAATATTTCTGAAGTTTGTTGGCAAGCTAGGCATGAGCGACATATATGCACCAGCTTGAGGGGGAGTGTTAGAATTACCTCTAAACATGTAGATTATTCTAGAAACAAAGAATATAAGGTAAGCCTCCATAGGCATAGTTGTTAGCCTCCAAAGGCAAAGTTGTTAGCCTCCATAAGCATAGTTGTTAGCCTCCAAAGGCATAGTTGTTAGCCTCCATAGGCATAGTTCTCTTCTTCTCTTTGTAAGCCTATAAATAGGCATTTGTAGTATCATTTGTAATCATCCAAAA
Organism: Papaver bracteatum; assembly: GCA_023529315.1. NCBI lineage: Eukaryota > Viridiplantae > Streptophyta > Magnoliopsida > Ranunculales > Papaveraceae > Papaver > Papaver bracteatum. The sequence continues at coordinate 187,463 of JAJJWX010000149.1, forward strand.
ATATCAAAAACATTGTATTCTTGTTATCTAAACACTCAATCAATGAATCTCTCTATTTTGGTTCAATCTTGATAAAATTAAGACCCCCACAATGAATTGAAACCCTACAATCGATTGGAAGATATAAAGAGAAAAATCAAAAAGTTTCTCCCAATCAAACAAATAGGGTCCTGCTACTGGTGAAATCGAACAAAAAAAAAATGTCTCTAAAATTTGATTGCGTGAGATTTGATTACAACTTATGAGAAACTGACATCCATAAATCCACCATAAATAATGACCTTGAAGTGCAGCTACAACTATCTACCACATGAATTATATATTACATAGCTTCAGCTGCACTACAGAATCTACAAAAAAAAAAAAAAGTTATCACGTTGATTAAGGTTATTGATATTAAACTCAAAACATAGATAATTATTGCGTAACTAAATGGAATTCTGAAACTCGTTGGTTGAATAAAATAAAATACATTGAACAACATAAACAATCATCAAAGTATCCTTTATTAGGGCTTACACTTGCATGATTAACCTCGAGTCCCAGAGTTTCTAGAGAGTCAATCATATAAAGTAAATAAGAAAATTTTCTAAGGCTTGAATTCTCAGATAATCAATAGCAGAAGAAAAATTCTATGGATTCAATTCACAGAGAATTAATAGCAGAAGAAAAAAACCGAGAGAAAAAGTTTCCCAATTCTAAGATTATGAACGAAAAGCTCAACTACTCTCCTTTTCTACATCTAAACCAAGCATAGAGCATTAGGAAACATAAATATTAACGGACGATAGAACAAACGTCTATGGGAGAATTTGACGGAAGTATTGTCCACCTTAGACGGTGTTATCAATGTAACGTTAAGTATTTGGTGTAAACACGGTGTAACGAAATTAATTAGGTTAAAATTCTAACGGAAGTTTTGACCACCTACTTTTTTATCGACGGCGTTACTAACGAACTGTTAAATAATTGGAGTAAACCAAGTGTAACCTAATTTTTAATATTCCAACCAATAGAGTTATCCCAATTATCCTCACCAGAACTTCTACATTAGAAAGACTTATTTCGGCCAATAAGAAACAAGGGTTTCATCACCGTTCGATGTGAGAGCTTATTTTGTCAAGGCCTTTAAGGGGGAAGATTGGAAGTTTAGAACAAATCATCTTTTGTTCCATCACCAGAGAATTTATCACACTGGCTTTCCCCCTACTAATTATCTATTTTTAATCTACCCCAAAATCGGCCTTCCTCTGGTAAAAATGGTTTCCCCTATTAATTATCTAAACTAAAAAATGCAGGTTTAAGGGTCATGCTATGATGACGGAGCAGATACGATGTGGTCGGGCCACATCGTAGAAGTATGTGGCCCCTCTTCTTTTTTTGCCAAGTCTTGAAAAGTTTCAGTTTTTTTGCTTTTCAGGGGATTTAGAGGGGGTGGTTTTTTTGGACAAAGGTAGTTTTAATACTTTTAGGGAGAAAAAGTAACATATAATTTTAATTAAAAACCAATTTTTTATTACGTGTAAACAAAAGAAGAGGGGCCACATACTTAGAGTATGTGACCCGACCACATCTTAGCCCTAGCGCTTCTTAATTCTTGAAGTGCTAGCTAGTACCGGGCCTGGGCCTCAAGGGCTTGATCAGGTAGTTCCACTATATGAGCTGGGGTGGGGAATCTTTACCCCTCGCCATCTCGCCAAACAGAACTTTGCGGTCTCCAGTCCACTTCTCTCTCTGTACTAGATCTACTCTGTGATTGAAATTTTGGATCTGCAAAATGGATACGAGTAATAGAAACACATGTTATGAATGAGATATTGGTGTTTCGGCCATACTAAGTTACCTACCAGAATTCTAAATTTTTCAATTTGAGGATACGAATCAGGAAAAGTATTCTGGTTGGGAGTTTAGGATGGTGGTGGAACACCAGTATCTTGATTCCGGTAAGTTCCTTATCTTATCCTTGTTCCTCCTTATCCATACTCATATGTACTCGCTTTTAGCAAGCATACAGGAAAGAAGTAATTCTGCTAGGAGTTTCATCAAACAGTCTATATGCATTTCTACTATTTTGACATTTTAAGCCAACCTTGTAGAAACAAATGGAGGAATGGGTGAAAATTAAGCCAACTGCACGGTATATCAGTATGTGTCTATTTCTTTGTCCCACCAAAGATAAGTTTTTCTTTCATTTTGGTTGTTCTTCATTGGATGATTTTGACTTACAATTTAACAAGTCAATTTTGGTTATTCTAGGTTTGCCTGATTTAGTAACTATTCTTTCTGTAAATATGGAAACGATAAGAAACAAATCACTGTTCTGGTTCTTTGTTTTGTCATGTGCAACAAACCCTATCATGCAATTCAGGAAAGAAAGGGTTCACTTGAGGTTTCAGTTAGTTGTATGTATTTGTGCCTCATTGTAGATACTACCAATTTGGTGGGAGTGCATGCCAGTGCTGCCCAATTTCTTTTCAATTTGTTTAGCAAGCGGAATCCTCACTGTAGCAAGGTGTGAATAATCATAGCAAAGAACAAGTGAAAACAAATATCAAGTGTGTATGTGTTTATTTCTTTGTCCCACCAAAGACTTATTTGTTCTTTGTTCCTCATCTTGATTATTTTTCGTTGGATCATCAATGCACAGCCAGAAAAAAATGATCAATGACTTGCATTTATTCGAGTCAAAGGAAAAAAAGAGGTGTTTATTCTAATGGCTTTCGTTTTTGATTATTCTGGGTTTGCCTGACTATTATTTGTGTAAAGATGGATGCAAGAAACAATTCATGGGTTTTTCTATGTGTACTCGTTTTTGGTTGTGTCATGTGCAGTATACCCCATCATATAGTTGCAGAGGATACAAATACAATCTCTTTTGGTGAATCTCTAACTGGAGATCAAAAAATTGTATCAAGGGGTGATAGATTTGTATTTGGTTTCTTCAAACCAGGTAAGTCTAAGAATTACTATATAGGTATTTGGTACAAATTCTCAGTTCAAACTGTAGTTTGGGTTGCTAACAGAGATGCACCTATTCTTGATCCATTTTCTTCAAAGTTCACATTTTTGGATGGAAACTTAGTTTTACTTAATAATACAAGTAAAAAACCAATTTAGCTTCAAATACTCTCAAGGCAACAACTATGGTAGTTCTTGGTGATGATGGAAATCTGGCTTTAAGAGATGGGTCTAATCCAACAGCTATCATTTGGCAGAGTTTTGATTATCCAACTGATACTTGGTTACCTGGTGCAACACTTGGGTTAAATAAGAGGACTAATGAAACTCGGCAACTTACTTCATGGAGAAATCAAGAAGATCCGGCCACAGGATCTTACAGCTTAGTAGCAGATCCGGGACAAAATGGAAATAGTCAGTATCTTATATATTGGAATAACTCCAAGCCATTCTGGAATAGTGGGGAGTGGGATCAAAAATCACGAACTTTTCGTTTGTTTCCTGAACTGAGATTAGATAACATTTACAATTTCAGTTCCACTGCGACTGTGAATGAGAGCTATTTTACTTATTTACTTTACGACAATTCTATAATCTCAAGATTTGTTATTGATATTTCTGGCCAAGTCCAGCTACTTGTATGGTCAGAAAAAAAAACAAAAGTGGAAGTTGGATTGGAATCAACCCAATGAACCATGTGATGTTTATCGTATTTGTGGACCTTTTGGCAACTGTAACCAGGATACTCAGAAGTGTGAGTGCTTTCCGGGTTTCATCCCTGTGTCTCTTTAACAACTGAAATCATATTCATCTAGTGCTGACACATAGATCTGCATGTGAGGTGATCCCTCCCTAGAAAAATATTTAGCCCTGTCCCTAGAATGACTTTGCGTTTACTTATGTCTTCAAAATTTTCTGTCAGAAAGAGAAAGGTAATAGTTTGGAAGATCATCGTACCTGTTTTGATTTTGGTGGCAACTGTCATGGGTGTCTTTGGGTACATTTAACTGTTCAAAAGAAAGAAGGCTGATATAAGCGGTAAATATACCTTTTCCTTTCTTTTGGCAGGGATATTTCATCATATAGACACAACATTGTAATGTTGATTTCGTGATTGTCACAAATAAATTCAGCCTAGTTGTATTCGTAAATTACATTGTCTATCAGCTAATCACATTGTGTATCATCTCCTCACTTTCTTCCTCTGTTGATGAAAATCCAGGAATATGGAAATGATTTAAAGGGGTGTTAACTGATTCGTTGAAATTGTTTATCATCTGACTTCCCTGTTTCATAAATATTCAGGAAGATTGAAAGGACTCCAAGGGGTGTCGACTGGTTTCTTGAAATACAAGGCTAGCTACAACCAGACTGCAAATATAAACATGTTTGATGATGGTAAAACAAAGGGAGAAGCACGGGAATTGCAAGTATTTAACTTTGCTTGTTTAGCCATTGCTACAAACAACTTCTGCTTGAAAAATAAATTGGGGGAAGGAGGTTTTGGGCCAGTTTATAAGGTAAGCTTACACATGCTTCATTGTTATATCAAATCGTCTCAACTTATTATATATTCCTAATCAGGTTTTTAGGGAAAACTGCAAAACGAGCAGGAAATAGCAGTGAAAAGACTGTGTAAAAGCTCTGGACAGGGTATTGAAGAGTTCAAGAATGAGGTTGTATTGATTTCCAAACTTCAACACCGTAACCTTGTAAAACTGTTGGGTTGCTGCATTGAAGGAGAAGAAAACATGTTAATTTACGAGTACATGCCCAAGAAAAGCCTGGATGTATATCTATTCGGTTTGTTTCTTTTCTACTTTGCTACCTAATCTGCTTGAAGGCCGGTCTTGCATTGCAACATTTTGAAAATATCCTCCATGTATATTTATAGTTATCCGCATCACAAATCAAATCTCTACCGCTGCTAATTTAAGGATGTTTATGCTAACGGCAGATCCAAGGAAGAAGCCACAAATAGATTGGAATAAACGCTTCAATATTATTGGAGGGATCGCTCGGGGCCTTCTTTACCTTCACGGCGATTCTCGTTTAAGAGTTATGCACAGAGATCTCAAAGTCAGTAACATTCTATTGGACGAAAACATGAACCCAAAAATATCAGACTTTGGAATGGCACGGATATTTGGTGGTGACCAAATTATAGCTAATACTAACAGGGTCGTTGGTACATTGTGAGTTGTTTGTATCCTTAATCCTTCTCTTGAATTTTTAATAACTTGCCATAGTTTCCTGTCAAAATAGAGTTGTAGATAGGCCAACCATGGCTGAGGTGGATAACATGCTTGGAAATGAAACTGATCGTCCATCTCCCAAAGAACCTCCATATACTTTTCCAGCATCATCAGATAAGCTTGGTTTTCCACCGATTCATTGCTCAAATAACAATGTCAGTTTCACAGCAGTAGAAGGTCGATAGGAAGCCATCATTGATTTGGAATTACAGACTTATTAAATATACAAAGGAAGCACCAATTTCAATGTGTATTTTTCATTAAAAGATTAAAATGTGTTAGACAATGACAAGTTTTTTATCTATGCCATGGCATCAGCTGGTTGATTTTGTTGGTCCTGCCAAGGCAGTTCAGCGTTGGTTGTGATGAAATTTACTAGGCTTGTAAGAGCAAGCAGCTACGCACTATGATGCAAGAATTTGAGAATTTCTCTAAAATATACAAGTAAAATCGCACCATGGTGGTTGCAAACCAAAAATTGCTACATTTTTGATCTAACAGTATCATAAAATTCACAAATGGACAACATTGAATTAATGTGGTAAATTTGGATAACGCATTAATTCACCCCAAGGCAAATGATTTTTTATCTTATTAACATTTGGTACACCCCAGAGCAAAACCAGTTCTCCCCATTAGCAGCCTTGATTTGTTTAGTCCACACCCTAGGCTAACCATAGAGAGTGAGTGGAGTTTCAAATTGTCACTACATGTGTCTCACGTGGTGTTACTGTGTACATACCGACATAATATATTTACTCTCATCACCCCACGTAACAACACCTCACGACAATCAAAATCATCATCATATCTTATTCTAATCATAAATTAATCACATTTCCATTACGTGTCAACAAGACAAACACCCCCCAATAAATTCCAACCTCCCCCCACTATTTAAACTTACTCCCTACAGTACCTAATCACATTTACTTTTTTCCACAGCCACCACCAAAGAAGACTTTTTAGCTTAGCTGATCGACACAAATCTCTAGAAACCAAAACAATCTCGGCCGTTAAATCATCTTCTTCTTCCTTTTTCTTCGCTGATTATTTTCATTGTGGAGGAGGACATTTCATCAAAAAAACATAATCATGGCAACTACTACTGCAGCTGCATCATCAATATTCTTCAATTCACGTGCCAAGGCACAATTTCAATCAAAACCCACAAGTTTAATAAGCTTCTCATCTTCAAATTTCTTACAGAAGAGGAATAAGAATCTGAATTTACAGAGAATGTCATTGCTTCCGACAAGATTGGAGTTCAGGAAACACTCGAAGGTACGGAATTTAAACATGGGTTGTTGTTAGATTGTTTAAAAAATGAATTAATTTTGGTTTTGGTGTGGTGTTGTTAGGTGGGTGCTAAGAAGGAGAGTTTATCATCAGATGAGGAACTCCAGTCTTTAGTTCCTGATGGAGGAGCTTCTGTAGTTCATCAAGATGAAGTTTTCTCTTGGACTTCTGTCATTCTACCGTAAGTTAATCAACCCATTTCTTCATTTTTTGTCACATTGAAAATGTTGGTTTGTAATCGAATTCTATTAGTTGAGAACTAAATTGGAGTTTGGTTTGAGAGTGTCACCTCTGTGAGTCTTGGGAATTGCCTCCCTCATCCCGAGAGTCTGAGGGTTTAGAATTTGAAATCATTGAAATTTGTAGGTGTTTTTATGTTTGATTAAACTTGGAGATTTTGGATTTTCCTCATTTGCATAATGCAATTTTTCCGTAGAATAATCTGTGAAAGTTTGCAGGTTCTTATTTCCAGCTCTTGGTGGTTTGCTTTTTGGGTATGATATTGGTGCTACCTCAGGAGCTACAATCTCCTTGCAGGTATATTTTCTGCTGCTCTAACATTTTGGTCTACAAACTTGTTTGTAATGTATGCGCACTTTACAGTCTCCAGAGCTTAGTGGGACAACATGGTTCGATCTATCTTCCATACAGATTGGTCTTGTGGTAAGTTTTACAGCTCGGTTCTGTTACCATCGTCTAGTTTACATGAAGTATCCCCAGAACATAGTTTAGTTAAAAACTGTCTTGTGTTGATTGTACAGGTAAGTGGTTCTCTATACGGAGCTCTTATCGGTTCTGTACTCGTCTACCCCATTGCAGATTTTCTAGGTAATTCATTTATGTTTCTGTTCTTTCTGCGGTTAATGTTCGGTGTATCCTGACAATTATATTTTTTCACTGAGAAAAAATTCATTTCGTTCAAGGAAGGAGACGTGAACTTATTATAGCAGCTATGCTCTATGCGCTTGGTGGTTTAACCACTGGTTTTGCACCAGACCTTAATGTTCTCATATTAGGGAGGCTTCTCTATGGTCTTGGAATAGGTTTGGTGAGCTTATCAGCTGAATCTATTTTCTCCACTAAACTAAACTAATTTCCTCAGTACACTTGTTAATGTTGAAGATATTTGGGTTTACCAGGCCATGCATGGAGCTCCGCTATACATTGCCGAGACTAGCCCCTCTCAGATCCGTGGCACACTTATATCTATGAAGGAACTCATGATAGTTCTTGGGATACTGGTAATTTTCTGTAATCTGTACAAGTAAAATCCGATGAACTTGATAGGCATCGGTTTGATGCATTGTCATTCATTTGATTTAATGAAATAAGCTACATCTATTTACTTATTTCCTTTCATCCAGTTGGGTTATCTTGCTGGGAGTCTTGAGATTGATGTCGTTGGAGGCTGGCGGTATATGTTTGGGTTCAGTGCTCCTGTAGCACTCTTAATGGGATTAGGTATGTGGAGTTTGCCAGCATCTCCACGCTGGTTGCTTCTCAGAGCAGTTCAGGGTAAAGCATCACTACAGGAGTACAAAGAGAAAGCCATTGCAGGACTAAGCAGACTGAGAGGTCGGCCTGCTGGTGATAAAGTATCTGAGAAGCAAGTAGAAGAAACTCTGGTCTCATTGAAAGAGGCCTATGCTGATGAAGCGTCCGAAGGAAGTTTCTGGGAGGTGTTTCAAGGGCCGAGTTTGAAGGCGTTCACAATTGGTGGAGGGTTAGTCCTTTTTCAGCAGGTATCTTGGATGTCTTATGTGTTATGTGCATAACTTCTGATGATACCATGTATTTCTTGGTTCTTTCTTTCTTCTATCTGAATTAGTCTTTGGTAACCGTGACAGATAACAGGGCAGCCAAGTGTTTTGTACTACGCAGGTTCAATTCTACAGGTACATTGGCGTCATAGCTTGAAAATGAATTTCATTAATCGCTATTGTTAAGAGAATTATTTAGTTTTTTCTGTTTAATTGCACCGCAGACTGCTGGATTCGCTGCTGCATCAGATGCTGCCCGAGTTTCAGTTGTAATCGGTCTATTTAAGGTATGATATTTTTGCGATTAGATTTTCACGACCCCAAACGTTCAAATGTCAGTTGATTTTCACTGCAATAAAATAAATTTGTTGGACATTTGGCAGTTCCTAATGACAGGGGTAGCCGTCCTAAAAGTTGACGATCTTGGGAGGAGACCTTTACTGATTGGAGGTGTTACTGGCATTGTATGTACATTCAGTTTCCACTTTATGCCCTGTAACTTTTAGACTAGTTAAGGAATTACGAGAATTTTCACATGTCCTCCCTTGTCTGCTGCAGACGGCTTCATTGTTGTTTCTTTCAGCATATTACAAAATTCTCCAGGGGTATCCCCTTGTAGCTGTAGCTGCACTGCTTCTTTACGTCGGCTGCTACCAGGTCTGTATTGTGTTCACTATATTGATTTCATTAAAATGTGCTAATATTTCAAGTGCACCAAGTGTTGCGCATAATTTGTCAGTCACACCAGCTTTAAATTTTCTGTACAGATATCATTTGGACCAATAAGTTGGCTAATGGTATCCGAGATCTTCCCCATTCGTACAAGAGGGCGCGGGATTAGTCTTGCTGTTCTAACAAATTTTGGTGCAAATGCTCTTGTAACATTTGCATTTTCCCCATTGAAGGTATCGATACAGTTCTCTTGAAATCCTTGTCTTCTTATATTGTGAACTAGTTGGTCCATGATTTTGCAGCTTCAACTTACACATGCTTGCTCAATTCTGCAGGAAGCATTGGGGGCAGATAATCTGTTCCTACTGTTTGCCGGAATCGCTTTAGTATCTCTTCTCTTCGTAATCTTCATCGTTCCGGAGACAAAAGGTTTGAGCCTGGAGGAAATTGAATCAAAGATTTTGAAGTGAAAAAGTTCAGCTTCAGCGCTGGAAGTTGTAGTACCTCACTGAACAAAACCACATATAGCCAGAACTTCATTTGTATGCAAACTGAAATTCACTCTTGGATTTGTTGTAACTCACTGAACAAATTACCATGTATGAATAAAATGATAATTTTCACATTTTGTTGGATCAAAATCATAAAAGATGAGCTAAAATGTAAAAGTAAAATTAGTATCATTTTTCCTGAAACGAAGCTAGTGTCATCAAATGTTAAGATAACAAAACAACACATTAAATCAACACAAATATCTAGACACAAAAACAAACTCAGCCGTTAAAATCATTGTTTTAAAAATATATATATATGTTTTATTTTGAGCAACGGTCAGCTATATTACATATTTACTTAAAAATGTGCAAAAGTATTTGAGAAAGTTAAAAACTAACCATATGCGCGTCGGAGGATCGACAGAGTGAGTTGTAACACTTTTACCAGTTTAGCCTTCCTGGTTGAGTTAGGTAGGGTAGTGTTCAGCTAGATTAGTTGGGTTATCTAACTACCACCTGATGATTTGAAGAGGGTACATTCTTTCCAAACTAGTACCATTGTCCCGAACATTAGTGATTTTTATCATTATGTATAATTGTTGATGAATTTTGAACTCATCATCATTCTATATAATTATCAATGAATTTTGGCCTCACTGTCATTCTGCATAACTGAGAAGCTTACAATGTATAACTGATCTATCTATATATAGATATATGTAATATGTCTTCTCAAGAACCTTCCAAGTAGCAATAGAAAGCACAAAATATAAGAGATACAACGCGTGCAGCTTATCCGAAAAATTGCAACTCTTCCAAATAGCAGTTGTGAATACTACCCAATAAAATAAATTGGGTAAGTCCCAATAATATCCAATAACATAAACTAGGTAAAAACTTCAATATGTTGCATATAAAAAACTGGATAAACTGCAAAACGACAGTATAAAATTAATTGGTTTATTGGTCTGAGGGCATATTAATTTATCTGGATTCTCTGCTCGCATATGAGAGATACATTTCTCATGAATGTGTAACTGCCAATAATAGTTGCAATAACAATCTGTTCTTTTGACCTTAATTTATTTATTGTAATGTGTCCATGGAGCGTTCATTCGATTCGGTTCTTCTCTGAGAATCTTGTCCTGCAGAAGTTCGAGTTACGAGTTACATAAGCGACCAGAACTACCTTTAAAGTTTGGATTGCAATGAAAGCGAGAGAAATGTCAGTTTCAGAATTTTAAGAAAAGGATTTGTCGGGGTAGGAAAGATCCATTTGGTATTCTACAATGACCCAAACTGTACTCTCCTCAAGCTCGTGTCTACTTACAGTTTTTTTTTGTTTGTTAGATTTTAACATTTATCCCAAAAGATGAAAATTGATTTAGTGGTATAATTCTTTAAAATTGGTGACAACTAACACTTTGTTTTGGACTAGCTACGTGTTCCCAGGTTAATTATGACGGAAAACATTTTGTTAATATGCATTCATTTTGTAAACATGGTATCAACAACTAATTTAAGGATCAACTATCTTAGCAAAAGACTTGACAAAAGTGATGCGAGGGCGGAAAATCTCAATAGAAGACCTTAAAACATACATAAAGTAATATGTATACCTCTTTGTCGCGTTCTTCTATTGTATTTTTCCCTGCTTGCACTTCCAACACATAAGCTTCCATTAATCTTGAAATCTCTTCTTCCATGTTTATGAGTATATCCACCACGATCTGTTCAACCTTGAACTGAAGAAAACAAGTCAGGGGTAAAAGAAAGCCATCGGTTTACCACTAAATGTCACTTTTATATCAATTTTCAAGAAAAAGCACATGATTACATTTTTGGATAAAAGAGTTCCTCTTTCTTTCATCACATTCATATACAATGTCAATTTTGTTATTTTGAGAGTCTATTTTTCTGTAAGGCTTTGAAGCCGCTCGGTTTCTAACTTGGAAAAGAACATATAAAAGAGTTAGCATACCTTTATATGAAATCAAAAGAGACCAGTTTTAACAAAAAAGTTCAATCATTCGAACTCTGACAGAGATGGGAAACCATCGTTCACGTAATTATATTCAGAAATCTAATCGAAGTTATAACCATCAGTGGTACACTATGGTTTAAAAAACCTAAACACAATAGTGTTAAACAACATTGTTAGAGGGTACAATATACCCTCCAACACAAATGCCATTCAAAACAGCGATAAGCCAATAACTCTAACTCATACCATCCATGTATCTAGAGTTGTTACTAAGATCAACACAAGCAAATGTCAAACATCAAGTGAAGCATGTGAATGATTGATCTCTCCAAATATAATACTTCACTTCCCATGTTATTCATAGTACTGCACTTCCCGTGCTATCCGAACATATATAGAGTAAAGAATAATATTATTTACATATCTCGCGCTATTTAATAATATTGTGATTCCTGTGCTAATCAACTTAGCAATAAGTTGTGGGGAGACCTCAGACATTCATCGCAAAAAGATCATACAACACATACTACACAATCCAATAAGATTTACACAATCCAATAAGATTTATAGTACACACATCATACAATAGTTTTATCATCTGGACTAAGTTTCCAAATATTTCTAACATTGAAACTCAAGTAGCAACAATAATAAATGATTTTAGCAATCCATCGATAACAACTTATTTAATAAGAGAAACATTTTTAGTATAGTTACATATGTATACCACATGGAATATGGATGCTAGCCCAAAGAGTAATTTCAATTCATAAATATTTATAAATTTAATAAGCTACATACCTCATGTTGTGAATGATAAAATTTTATCAAATCCCACCGGAAAATCACCCCTACCACTATTGAAGTAAGTAGAGGAAGCAATAATAACTTTTATCTCTTTCTCTTCATTCATGCTTTTTATCGAACATTTGCAGGCATGAACTTGTGGTGATAAGATACCATGGTGTTGTGTTCGAAGACCTTTGAAATGTTCCCCCTTCCCTGCAAATTCGAGTTCTAAAAAGAACCCAAGTTCCCTAATCATATAAGGAGGTAAAAGAATTCAGAACTCAATCCCTCCATCCCTTAAATCTGAAGGTGGTAATTGCACACATGCAACCTCTCCTTTTTGTTGATTTCTCATTTATAAAACCAACCTCAACATCAAATAAATTAGTACCCATTCTTCCTATAGATCTCGGTGATCCGTTTCTTGTTTGTCAAGAGAACCAAATCTTTATCTAACAAAATCCCAAAGAATTAAGCCACAACACTCTTCCGTTTCAACTTCAAAATTCATCCCCAACACCTCAAGACACTTAACCATTTCAAGATATAATCTTAAACACCATCATTGATTTCTCTAAAGTTATGGGACAAAGAGAGAAAGTAATTCGTTTCCTAGATCCAGGGAAGAGAATGATCGTAGCTTAAAAATGAGTCAGGATTTGTTTGTCTAGTTCGAATAAGAGAAATTATTTCCTTTCTGGGTTTTGCGAGGGTATTTTGGTCCGGAACGGAAGCAGTGAACTCACTGAATTACAATGAGTCGGGAACGCACATGGCTGTTAGCTTTTGGAAGAGATGAACAATATTTGCACCTTTCCACGGAATAACTAATATTCCCTAGGTTCGCTCTTTTATTTTGTTGTATCAAAATGATTAAAGATAAACAAAAATGAGAAATTAAAAATAAATAAAAGATAGAGTAAAGGGAACAAATCTGATGGGTTGACTCCCAAGAAGCGAAATGTATTTGTTTCCCTATTTTCAGTAGCACGTGACCTCAAACAAAATGAGGTTGATACCCCAAAGTAATCTTCCAATCATATATATATATATATATCCTGAAAAGTTGGGGATCAACCCAACTAATCTATTCAGCGGAAAACATGAACCTGCAGCAAGAATGATTAATATCCAGAGAGAAAACACTGAATTCAATCTTATTCAAAACATAATTCGAACCTGCCCAACCATATGTGGTAATGTGAAGTAAATCAGATTCGCAGATAATTATTAATGATTGCTTAAAGAATTGAACAATTGTTGTACTCCCTAAATCAGGTTCTAAGTCCGAAGAAATAACTTGCTCGGCAGATAATAGTTCAAATTTACTCGTTGAACATGGACTCAATTGAGCAATAATATCATGACTCATAGACCCATTCTCATTCACAAAAGTTTCATTATTAATATAATCAAGATGAAAATAATCAGACCCTAATAGGTCAGACATTGGCTTATGGATCAAAGTCGGAGCTTTCTCGACTGATGTATCTAGTCGAGACTCGGGTAGAACTAGAGGTTCTAGTTTGGGTTTCCATTTATTAGTGTCTAGCAGCGGTGTGGAGTCTAACAAAGCGTTGACTTCACAAATAACACTATCATCATCAAAATCATACCCAAAATGAGTTAAGAAAACCTCTAATGGATATTCCGAGTCGCTCTTGCAAAATCCTTGCGAGTGCATACTTCCTTTTCGCCTGCAACACTTCAGACAAAGGTACCTAAAATAAAATCAAACAAACTGCCTAAAAAGGAAGTAAAAGAAAAAATAAATTATATACAAAAATAAATAAAAATAAGCTATATACAAAAATTGATATCAATCAGAGTGTATTATGCAACCACTCCCCGGCATCGGCGCCAAAAACTTGGTAGGCTCGAAAACCTACAATAAAATACTGCAAGTGCACATTGTCTAACTAGTAGAACAATGGAAAGTACAGGTCGTTCCCACGAGGAGTGTGAAAATACTACTACTAATTAATATCAAAAATCAACAAACCAAATTCAATATTTTAGACTGTTTATGGAATAATGAAAGCAAAATAATAAAAACGTAACCAAGATGAGAAAGGGTTATTAGGGTTTTCGATTTCCACAAATTCAATCATATAAAACTCTACTAATTTCTATTTATTACTCAAGACAAATATCGAAATCAATTGCATGTCCCGGAAGATGTTATATTAAATTCTAAAATATAGTTTCTTAGTTGTAACTTCCTTCGCTTCGTATGTAGCGATCCTAAAGCATTACCTATCTATCTTTGCATACCACGTCTAGGTATTTAATCGAAGCATGAAATATCATTTCAAAAGCATAGATATTCAAGAAAATCACATAAACAATTGAGTACCAAGCTATATGAAGAGAAATTACTAGTCAATGAATTATTATCAGAAATATCATGGTAGAGTTTATAAAATTAAATTGGCTTCTATCTAAACCCTAATATGAATTAGCTAGACATGGCTTTCTCAAAAACCATAAACAAATATAAAATCAATAGCTAATCAAAATCAAAAATGAGAGAAAATGAAACTCCAAACCCTAATCTTCTCTTCCAGTTGTGGCTATGTAGCCGTCTTCCGGCTTCCCCCCTTCCTATTCGTGTATCTGGAAAGTATATAGGTATGCTGCGAAGTCTTGTAACTGAACTGTAGAAGTCCAAAAGCCCAAATCTCACACAAAGACCCTTTTCCATATCCAAACTCTTTCCAAGCCCGGCTATTGCCTGTTTGTCCTTCGGATCCTTCTCAGACTCGTGACCACCGGCTGCAACAACAGAACCCAAAGCAATCAAACAAAATACAAACCATCACTCCCACCATTGATCCAAAAGCTCGTCCAGTTAACCACAAGATAAACTCAAAATACCGAGATCAGGTCCCTGCTTTGTTTGTTGTCGAACACAGGTTCACATGAAAGACCAATTTCAGTCACCGTCAACATCTGAACTTCTTTGAACTTTCCAGTTCCCGCTGTCTACCTAAATGTCGGTCTCAGCATCAACTCCTTTCAGTCCGTCTAACCACCGTATGCACAACCCCGATCCCTATTTCTAAATGAATCTCGTTCCCAAGTCCGACTACAGCACCAATATCCTACTTTATGTCCATACGCCCTTTATTCGTCCACCTGGCGGACCTAACAGCTTGACCATTAGAAGTCTGCCAATAACTGAAACCATGTCCTTACTGTTGTGGTCAGTGAATAGCATTTGTAGTTTAATAATCGAACAGAGAGCAGCTTGACATTCTCAAAACTCCACGAGCTTAGTTTGTCCGTCCAAGCTTCCCCATTGATCGACTCAACCATTAGCTCAGCCAAAATTACTCGTAAACTCTCAGCATTTCCCTAGTCTTCTGCACTTCTTCGCTCCATTAACACCTTCCCAACCAGCACCACTACTGCCTTCATTCAATGATCGATCACACAATACCTAACCAGCAGCATCAACTCTACATCTTTGCCATCACTGCCACACCCGAGCGCCACTGCCAAGATCCATTTTGGTCCGTCTGCAGCACCCATTGTCATTCACGACAACCCCATTTTCAACCATCAGAACCAACTGCCTTAACACCATTCTGTCTGAAGTCTTCAAGAACTGCTGCCATAAATAAAAGCCACTGTGGCATAACACCATTAACCACATCTTTGCTTATTTTCTGTTTCGTACCTCCAGTACTCCATCGACTCATAAAACCCTTGAGATTCATTCCCAAACTGACCACATCATTAGCTTTTCTTCCACGAATACAATCAGCAGCTAAACCAAATTCAGGCCATTAGCAAACTCCAATTCATCACCAGCAACATTTCCGTCAATCTCGACTGGTATCTTTCACTCCATCATCTGTGTCTTCCATGATTAACGGAAGACACACAACCTTCTTATTCTCGGCATAAGAACATAACCAAAAAAATGGCCACACAATCTATCTTCAATTTCTACTCGTTGTTCTTGTAAGACACTGCTAAATCCATCTCTTTGATGTTATATCGATTACCCCCGACATGCAGCTTTTGATACACACCGAGTACTGAGATCTGTTCATATACTCCAACACTACCAGCCAGATTCAGTTTGCTTCACGTTGCACTTATCCCTCCAGTGGGTTTACATTGCTTAGAGTAATAAAGAAATTCCTTGGCCATGAAATAACGGGATGAAATAATGTTCCAATCTGGTGGAACATTTGGAAGGAAAGAAACTGAAGGCTTTACAACAACAAAAAAAAGAATTTGGAGTAACTAATTGTATCTGTAAAATGCACTTTGTTCAATTTGTCAGGACATACAAAACTTTTTGAAGGTTATTCATTAAGCACTCTCATATGTAATTGGAATGCTGTTATTCATAGCAGCTAATTTGTGTTCTTTGTTTCACTCATTTCTTTGATGAGTGAAGCACTTTTTCAATATATTTTGCCCTTTTCTTTTCAAGAAAATAATGTACCAAGCAGATGGAACTCCAAATATGAGTGGTCAACAAGAAACGTCCAATCCACTTTCTTTCTTTTGGGTCATAATATGCAAATTCACTTTTAACTTCCACTTTAGCTGTGTATTTTACCGGCGATAGAATTTGGTCGTACTTTCTACAAAAGTACTAAAATATTATCACTAGCAAAATAACAAGTCCTAACAAATGTAAATATGGGTACAATTTTGTCGCACTTACGTGCTTATCTGCCGCTTCTTGGCTTACGAGTCTCTGATTGGTGGTGAAGTTGTTGGCTTGAGAGCGATCATTCGGGACATCACTTCCCAGCTTTGAAGTTTCCGAGGTAGGCGAACCGCTCAATTCTGCCGTCAGGTCGATGAGGAAATCCATTATGGTATTGATTGCATCTCTCATCAAACCCATGTTTCTGGTGTGAATCCCCTAGACCCGTACTAGGTCAATCAGCCCAGGAACTCTTTCGTTGGCGGTGTTGTTGAGCGTTGAAATATCGCCGTTATCTTGAGTGGATTTCGAGGACATAGATTCAGTCTGAAGACCAACCATCCTTCCTTGTTAGAGAAAACGTATTCAAAAACTGATATTGGGACTGATATACTGATCTCCCACTGTGGTCGGCAATTGTTTATAGGTGAAAATGGTTTGTGCTGATTTTGGTAATTACAGGTGTGAAAGTGAGAAACAACTTTAACCCTAAACAATGTACTGCAAGGGAGTACATTAGATTCGAGAGATCAATCTGTACAAGTCCGGCCTAAACCAAGAAATGACTGTTCCAGACTTTCTTCAGTCACCAAGTGGAGGAGAAGGGTTGGTTTAGGGAGGGAAGCGAAGAGAGTGTTGAGGCCAGAATAATTCTGGAAGAGCAGTGCTTAACTTGTATCATAAGGTGAGATATTTGAGAAAGCTAACAAGAGTTTCCTTTCTGAGTATCGTATTTTTCCTGACCAAGAACTCGTGTCTCTGGTGGAAATAGGTAAACCTACTTATACAAGTCCAAAAAGAAACGTACTCTGGCGTCTTAAGAGAAGAAAACGGAAGAGTTAAATGGGAAGAGGTGGTAACGCCTGGTATTGATGGGATTTGATGGAATTGATGCCCCATAATAAAGGAGCGTTTCATCGTTACTTCTTGCATTTACTAATCGCCTTAATCTTATTACACTATCTTGAAACGGGCATTTGTGTATGCCGCATGCTATAGACCACCAAACCAAAACCCTAATGAGTGTTGATGTCACGAATGTTTTTGGAAAACATAGAGCATATTGTTGTGGCTTGGAAAGTCAAGCTAGGGAAACTTGCTAGCCTGGTGACCTTCGACGGTCAAGATTTTGCATCTTGATAGGAGGGGAGACCATTGATCATTGCGCGCCTTTGTTTTGGTAACCGCGTAGTGGTGGCGCGACTAGGTTGGCATGCTGTTGGCATGACATGGTTTGGCGTGGCAAAACTTAGGTTTTCGAGCCAAAGGTTACCATGTGTCGTCTGGTAACCTTGTATGGCTAGGATTTTCTCCTGGTATTGAAGGGCAACCGTTGATTGTCGCACACCATCGTTTTTGGTAGCCGCGTAGTGAGGGCCAATAGGGTGGTGTGGCTAAGGTGTGTTTAGACTTGGCATGTGGGGCCAAGGGTTCTCCTTGGGCGTGGCTATCTTTGTCTAGGTGTGATTTGGCTTGGCATGTGGCGCCAAGGGTTTTCCATGGGTATGGCGTGTCCAAGGCTAAAGCAAGGGGGCTTGGTATGGCATGACCTGACTAGCGTAGATAGGGCCAAGGAAGAGTCCGTTTAGCATGGCACTGCTAGCTTGGCTAGGTTTGGTTTGGCTTGGCATGTGGGGCTAATGGTTTGCCATGGGCGTATGGCATGGCCAGGGACAAGGAGAGGGCACTTGGCTTGGCATGACGTGATTAACATAGCTAGGGCCAAGGCAGAGTGCGTTTGGCATGGCGCGACTAGCTTGGCTAGGTTAGGTTTGGATTGGCATATGGGGCCAAGGGTTTTCCATGGGCGTATGGCGTGGCTAGGCTTGCTTGGCTAGGTGCGTGACCAATCTAAGGTTTTGGGACAAAGGTCGTGATGTGACCTTAGACGGCCAGGATTTGCTCATGGGATTGAAGGGAAACCGTTGATTGTTGCACGTCTTCACTTTGGTAGATATGTGGTAAAGGCCAGCATGGTGGCGCAGCATGAGGGGCCATGTTGAGATGTGTTTGGCATGTCGCGGCTAACTTGTCAAGGTGCGTGACCAATCTAGGGTTTTGGGACAAAGTTCGTGAGGCGAATTTAGAGGACCAGGATTTTCTCCTGGGATTGAAGGGAAATCGTTGATTGTTGCACTCCTTCACTTTGGTAACCGCGTGGGGAAGGCCAGCATGGTGGCGCGGTATGAGGGGCCATGGTGAGATGTGTTTGGCATGTCGCGGCTAACTTGGCTAGGTGCGTGACCAAGCTAGGATTTTAGGCCAAAGGTCGTGAGGTGACCTTAGACGACCAGGATATTCTCCTGGGATTGAAGGGAAACTGTTGATTGTTGCACGCCTTCACTTTGGTAGCCGCGTGGGGAAGGCGAGCATGGTAGCGCGGCATGAGGGTCCATGGCGAGATGTGTTTCGCATGGCGCGGTCGTTGTGGCTGGCATGATTTTCCATTGCCACAGAGGTGCAACTAGCATGGTTGGCATGCTTTGGCGCGGTTGGTGTGGCTGGAATGATTTTCCATTGGCACCGAGGTGCGGATAGCATGGTTGGCATGCTTTGGCGCGGTCGGTTTGGCTGGCATGATTTTCCATTGGCACAGAGTTGCGGCTAGCATGGTTGGCATGCTTTAGCGCGGTCGGTGTGGATGACATGATTTTCTAGTGGCACAGAGGTGCGGCTAGCATGGTTGGAATTCTTTGGTGCAGTCGGTGTGGCTGGCATGATTTTCCATTGGCACAGAGGTGCGGCTAACATGGTTGGCATGCTTTGGCGCGGTTGGTGTGGCTGGCATGATTCACCATTGGCACAGAGGTGCGACTAGCATGGTTGGAATGCTTTGGCGCGGTTGGTATGGCTGGCATGATTTTCCATTGGCACACGTGGGAATTAGGGTTTGGCTTGTCGTAACCCTAATTTGAAAAATATACCCCGGTAATTATTTTAGAGACACATTAAAGGTTTCAGTAAATGTGCCTAGTAAATGGTTGTTGCTTTAAATGTTGTGACATCACTGTATGCTAGAGTTTAGTATTTTACGATTTTAACCCTAAACTAGAAACCAACGTCAACAATAGCGTGTGGCATACACAAATGACCATTTCAAGATAGTGTAATAAGAATAAGACGGTTAGTAAATGCAAGAAGCAACGGTGAAACGCTCTTTCATTATGGGACATCAATTCCATCAAATCCCATCAATACCAGGCGTTACCACCTCTTCCCATTTAACTCATCTGTTTTCTTTTCTTATGAGGCCAGACTACGTTTCTTTTCTTGACTTTTATAAATAGGCTTACCTATTTTCACAAGAACAACAAGTTCTTGGTCAGGGGAAACACCACTCTCAGAAAGGAAACTCTTGCTAGCTTTCTCAAAGCTCTCACCTTCTGATACAAGTCAAGTACTACCCTTCCAGAATTATTCTGGCCTCAACACTCTCTTCGCTTCCCTCCCTAAACCAACCCTTCTCCTCCACTTTGTGACTGAAGCAAGTCTGGAACGACGATTTCTTGGTTTAGGCCGGACTTGTACAGATTGATCTCTCGAATCTAAAGTACTCCCTTTTAGTACATTGTTTAGGGTTTAAATTGTTTCTCACCTTCACACCCGCAATTACCGAAATTAGCAGAAACTATTTTCACCTATAAATAGTGGGCAAATTGGAATCCCTATATGTTGGTCCGATCATACAATCATAAGTTGATCAGATCAGAAATCATGCCCGTGATCCGTCAATTAGATGCATAAACAGTTCTAGACAAATCATAACCAACTGAAACGATGAAACTTGGGTGCCATATTGATTTTTTTATTGTCAGGTGAAGAAAATTAATTAGTATTTTGTGAGATGCCTTACTTGTTGTTAAATGCTTTGTTGTTAATCTGAAAGAAAAAACTCCATTAAAAATGAGTTTGGCTACCTGTGTTTTCAGAAACATTAGCCGGACTACACTTGCAAATGAGTTCGGCAACCTATTCTTCAGATGTCGTAGCGGAACTTTTTTAATCAAATCGTAATCAATTTGTAAAATGTTCATTTTTAGGAATTTTTTGGTCAATTCAAACACCATTAACTAAATTTGAAGTATCCATGAATTCCCAAAACATCATACTCTTGTTGTGGTTCTTAACGAAAAAGACCTAACTTTCTTTCTTCCAAAACCCTCATCTTCATCTTTTCTCTCTCTCCAAATAATTCTTCTTTTGAAGAAAATCAACTTATTAATTTTATCCCACTAATCATTACGTTCACTTAATTAGAAAAGATAATTTTGGTACTAAAATAAATATATGGATAAGGGGTGTTTCACTTGACTTCTAAATATCCGCCTAGAAAAGATATAGTAGTTCCCCTCCAAAATGGGGTAGTGCCCAGAAAACCGTTGTTCTCCTTTGGAGATATTGGGCCTGAGCCACATGAGGCTCTATGACGTTACTTCTTCTTAGGGTTTAGCAATGATGACCACCCACCCACCATATAAACCTCTCTCTATCCCGCTCTCATCAAACAAAAACTCACCTTGTCCAACTCTCACTCTGTCTGTAGATCTACTTTTTTATCCCTCAATTCAGGCGATCCACAAACGATTCACATTCATAGTAACTTGTCTGATCAATCCGATCCGATCAAAAGAACAAAACAAAGCAGTTAACTTGAAAGGGATTTTTTTATCTTCACCCAAATTATAATTAAAATTCAATCCGGTTCCCAGTATATTATAATATTGAATTCTGGCCCAAAATTAGCCTTTTCCATCTAAATGGTGCGCTTAGGGAGTTAGGGTTTAAGAAGATACCAGCCACTGCCACTATATAAAGTCACTTCACTTGGGAATCTATCTATCTATCCACTTATTCATTCTCATCAAAAAAAATTAAAACCTAGCCGTCTTCTCGCCGTAGATTTGATTGAAATAATCAGGTTATTAATGAGAATATATTCTCAGGTACAAACGCAATAGATCATTCCTCTATCATAATGGCTTCTCCTCTCAAAACTATTTCAAGTTTTTCACTAAGAATCGTTAGATTAAGGTGGTCTTCAATTCATCACTCAGTTCAATACATTACATGATTTTAAAAGGAAGGCATCCCTTTAAACTTAAGGACATTTCATTAGAAGTAGATGCACTAATACATATTCGTGTGTGACAGCCTGACAGGATAAGCTATTCTTTGAAAATGTTGAGGCATTGATTTTGAATTTGCTGACAACTTTTTCTAATTTTAATTTTCTGCTACACATTTCGTAACATAATGAAATTGGATCATATGTGCATCTAGTTCCCCCATCATTGCCATCAAAGTCAATAAAATTTCATTTTCTATTGGTAAAAATTATATTGAGACTTTTGCTGCATCCAGATTACATTTCATGAATGAAAATACAAAAAAGAAAAGACTGGACAGAACTTCTACAACACTTTGATAATCTATTTATTGGCTTAGTGCTTCACATACATAGATAAAATTAGATGTAATAAACTATGGATAGCAGATTCAACTCTTCTGTTGCTCCAACTGAAACTTCAATAAGCCGAAAGAGAGGTTCAAAATTAAGATATTGAAAGGAGAAATCATAATGCTTTGATTTTGTTGGTGATGCTAATGAACCACTACCACCACTTACAAATCAGAAGTTGTGTGTTTTTAGGGCTTCTTTCTTTCCTCTCATATTTAACTCTGATAAAGTGAGTACCACTTACAAATCAGACCCGTTTATTTTAGGGCTAACTTTCATTTAATCTAACGGATATATATTAATATTAATCTGTAACTGACCGTATTTTCTGACCAGCAAATGTGTCACACAATACGGTCAGATCTACGTTGAGCTGAAAAACTCGTGACTCAAAATTACTTTATGAAATTCAGTCTGTGACTCTGTGTTATCTCCAATCAATTCATCTTAAACCCTAAAACCAAAATCAATGGCAAAGAAGAAACAATCACAGTAACAAGAAGAAAGCCATCAAGAGACAGAAACAACAGAGACACAAGAAATTGAAAAACCGCAAAAAATCCCAATAATGGACGAAATTGATATTTCGGCTGCTGAGAAACTAAGGAATCTAAAACCGTTGCATGAGATGTTAGTCAAACAAGTTGAATGTCAGGTTAACTTCGAAACATAGAAGAAGGACCTTGCAGGTAAAGTGATGGAAGTGAAAGAAGACGATGAGTTTAAGATGAAGATTAAAGAGCCGGAGAAAGAAGATTTTGACGAAATCGAGCGGTTGAAACGGAAGTATGAAGTTGTTTTGCAAGAGAAATCTGAATTGCAAGATGAAATTAACAATCTGAAGAAATATTTGGTTCTTCTTAATGGAGATCTTGTTCGTGAAAGAGAGCTTGTTTCTGAAATGGAAAAGATTCAGAAGAAATTCCACGTTCAGGTTAAGGAATCCAAGTATCTCAATACAAGAACCAGTGAGGAAGTCGAGAAGAAATTGGCTGAGTCTTTGAATGCGTTTGATGATTTGAAGCAGGGCTGGCCCTGTAGTATAAGCAGAGCAAGCCGTGCTTGAGGCCACAAGTTGGAGGGGACCACAAATTTTTTTATTTTACTCTTTCTTAATAATTTTTTTTTTATTCTTAATAAAAAATATTAGATCCCAACACACGTTCTCAAAAAAAAATCAAAGGGAAACTGGAAACACACCTACACAGTTTCTTCTAGGGTTCGTTCATTAATCTCAAATTGAGATTCTCAATCAGAGTTAGTAAACGGTAAGAGAGTGTTGATGGTGGTTTCTAAACAAGGGGTAAAATCGTAAAACCCCATGACATAGTGTTACCCGCAACACATTAACTAAGAGCATTTAACTCAGGTGTAAATAATTAATAGGGGTATTTTTTCAAAATACCAGATTAGGGTTTTCGACACAGAACCCTAATTCCAAAACCAAGTCGCACACTGCGCACCATGGCAACAATGCCAAACCAAGCCGCACACTGCGCACCATGGCAACAATGCCAAACCAAGCCGCACACTGCGCACCATGGCAACAATGCCAAACCAAGCCGCACACTGCGCACCATGGCAACAATGCCAAACCAAGCCACACACTGCGCATCATGGCAACAATTCCAAACCAAGCTGCACACTGCGCACCATGGCAACAACGCCAAAACCAAGCCGCACACTGCGCACCATGGCAGCGACGCCAAAACCAAACTACATATCGCACTCATTGGAAACCATGCCAAACTAAGCCACTATGCCATTGGCACATGCCAAACATAGCGCCCTAGGCTTGCAAAACGTGCAACTAGGTCAACATGGCCGTACGTGCCATTGGCACATGCCAACACGTACCACAAGCCATATTTCCAAGACGTTATGCCATTGGCGCATGCCAAATATAGCGCCCTAGGCTTACAAACCATGCAACCCAGGCCAAGTCGGCCACGCATGCCATTGGCACATGCCAAAATGCTCATTGATAGCTTTTCCTACCAAGGCCACGGCCCTAACGACCACGCATGCCATTGGCACATGCCAACATGCTCGCTGGTAGCTTTTCTTACCAAGGCCACGGCCCTGACTGCCACGCATGCCATTGGCACATGCCAAAATGCTCGCTGGTAGCTTTTCTTACCAAGGCCACGGCCCTAACGGACACGCATGCCATTGTCACATGCCAAACACACACGCTGGTAGCCTAACTTGCAAACCGTGCAACCTACCACCAAGGCATTCCGCACATGCCACGCACGCCACTAGCAACTCTGGCATTGCCACTTGCGCTCGAAGTACAACCCGCAACAAGGCATTCCACACATTCCACACACGCCACTAGAAAATATGGCATTGCCACTTACACTCAACGTACAACGTACCACCAAGGAATTCCGCACATGCCACGCACGCCACTAGCAGCTCTGGCATTGCCACTTGCACTCAAGGTGCAACCAACACTCGAGATATCAACACAAACCGGGGGATGCTTTTTGGGTTTTGGTTTGGCGGTCACGGCATTGAAGAAGGCGTGCAAGGGAGTTATTACGGGAAATTAAGTAAGGCAGTAATGGAAAAACGTTTTCCATCATAAACCAGGCGGTTTTCACCTCCTCAAACTTAATTGACCCAATTACACACTTCCATATGAGGCCATGGACGTTTTATTCTCACTTGTATAAATAGGTACTCACCTATCTTGCCAAAACACACAAGTTCTAGCAAGGAAAATAAAATACACTATCAGATAGCAATTTGGCAAGCTTTCTCTCTTTCTCAAAAAGCTTCCATTGCTAGCAAGCTTTCTCAAGCTTCCATTCTGATACAAGTTGAGATAAAACCCAACCCGAAACACTCTGGTCTCATCACCCTTCATTGCTATCCTCCCCAAATAAACCCTTCTCCTCCACTTTGTGACCGAAGCAACTCTGGAACGGCCATTTCTTGGTTTAGGCCTGACTTGTACAGATTGATCTCTCGAATCTATAAAGTGCTTACGTGCATCACATTTGTTTAGGGTTTGAACCAGTTTCTCACTCATTACCGAAGTCGGCAGAAATTATTTTTACCCATAAACAATTGGCGACCACAGCGGGAGGATTGATCTATCGGCTACAATGTCAGACTTTCGATCTCGTTCTTCGACCCATATGTCAATATGGTAGGGGAAGGAGACTCAATCCGACTCAACTGCCAGATGACCCGGTTACCAGTTATAAAACTACACCTTAAAACTGGGGACTCGTTGAAGATGCTACCAGCGATTGGGGACTTGTGACTCAGTCCGACTCAACTGCCAGACGACCCGGTTATCAGTTGCTAAAACTACACCAGAAAAATGGAGACTCGCTGAAGACGCTACCAGCAATTGGGGACTAACTTGCAATGCTACCAGCAAAGCCGCCTTTTACTTGGAGAGAGACGTGTTTGCAAGTGAATAAATTTAGATTGGGCAAGATAAACGATCTGTTTTTAGGTTCTTGATAAAACCGTCATACTACTGCGTCTTGTGCCTATTGCTAGCACACACTTACATAAAGGCAATATTCCTTTCCCAAGACATAATCAGAGTCATATTATCAAAACCATTCATCCCAGAAATAATCCAATATCCTCAAAAGATACTAGCTGTCTACCAAAACTGGCTGAACTTTAAACCCGACATCCAGTATGTCTTTCAGAAAAGGCAAATATTCATCTTTTTATATCTTCCATATCCTAAGATGGTTCATCCCGAATAATAACCCAAAACCCTCATAAGTAACACTTTCCTATCAACCCAGAAATCCAAAAAAAAATCAAAACCACAAAGCAAGTGTTTCTTTTGACTTTCGAAAAGGAAAACACAGAAGAATTTCAGAAGACATAAACACAAAAGAAGTCATTCAAGAGTGGTTTACTTTTCTCGAAGAAGACGTAATTCGACATTTGGAGGACCATTTGTTTCATCTCCAACTCTTTGATTGCTACCACGATGCTGCTAGCACCAACATCTCATGATCCTCCCTGCACGCCTTCCAAGTATCGATCCCACCATCCCACGGAAAGGAGCCTCCCGCGCTATCGTCACGGCTTGATATCCAAAGTTCCAGTTCCAACAGTCCGCGTCCAAGACAACACCAGACGCGCTTACCAGACGCACTTGCCAGACGCACATGTCAGTCACACATACATATGCACATGACCAGCCACAATCTGGACAACACCAGCAGATGGTGTCTCTCCAATGCTAGATTCTCTGCTCAATGGCTAGCACCGGCAATTTGCGTCTTCCGGCCACGGTAGCTTGCATCTTTCCCAGCACTGACAGCCTGCGTCACACTTGCTAGCTTGCATCTCCACAGCACTGGCAGCCCACATCCTTCTACCTTCGCACTTAAACGCCTCGGATGGGATTAATAATCATAATTTCATCACATGTAAAGATGAACGACTTCCCCAAAATCGAGGCAAATCATCAAACCCCCTAGTTTCACGAAGACTCTCTTCCTTACACGAGACGCACGATTTCTGGGGACTTCGTCCACAAAACTGCGCGGTCCGTTATGAAGCGTTTGTGTGGAAAACTGTATTTCTTCACAACGTCAAGGGATATTCGCAAGCCCTCAGCCACACTTCACCAGGGAAACTTTCTCCATCATCACCGGTGATATTGAAAGGAGAATACATCCCATTGTGAATACAAAATCGTATGGAACAAAGGCGGTAAAGAACTCATCATCAATGCTTGGCTCCGAACCATCAACATCTTTCGACAAAACGAGGCTTTGTTCAGGTAACATCTTGCCGGTTTTCTTCATTTAGCAACAAGATATCAGCACAAAACGAAACATATAAATATGAAATTATTTCCCTGACACATAACCGCGCCCGACAAGAGAAGATTCCTGAGACATGGAAGAATAGTACTTTCTACGGTTTTTGAAATACATATGCAATATCCTTCTTCGGGATCAAAATTGTGTATACAGTATTTCTACGGATTCAAGAGCGCATATACTTTTTGCATTTCTTCAAGATTCAAGGTTATATGCGCAGCATTTTCTACAGGCATGACAGTATACTTCTTTGGGTTCAAAATTATACACAGTATTCTTCTTCGGGATTCATATACAACACATCTTTCGGGTTACATGAAACACATATATTATTCTTCTTTGAGATTCGCATGCAGTATTTTCTGGGTTCAAGTGCATATACAGAATTCTTCTTCAGGTTCAAAGTTATATGCGCAGTACATTTTTCGGGTTCAAAATCATGTGTGCAGTATTTTCTTCGGGTACATATGCACAACATTTTCTACAAGAAGCACGCCAACCCACTTTGTTACCGCGACAACATACTCTCTTCTGATTACATCTCCTACCAAGAATCGTTGCCGCTCATTCGGGACTTCACCACAACATCTACTACACCATGGAAGCATGTAAACCATACTGGAGGACTGATCATATACATGGGATCCCTTTACCGTTAAATCTCACAAGATACAGTCAACTTCAGGCGAAGCATTTTCTACTATTTTCGATTCGGGTTCCACCATCCGAGGCTCAATTGGGATTTTCGCCACTGTCACTAAATTAGAAATCAATACTTCATAACCTGGAAGCGCAAGTAATTCATCGTCAACAACTTCAGGGTTGTTCATATTAATGGACCCATGATTCCCAACTTCGTTGTTAAGCACTTAACACGAAGATTACATGGGATTGGGATAATTCAAGTGCGGAAAATCAGTACGATCATAAAATTGAGAAAGTAAGTGAACTAACATCATTTAAGTTCCTTATTATACTTCCATGACATGTCCAAGAAGTACCAAAGTCGTGAAACACATTCTCCAAACAAACTCAGCTGAGGGAAGCTTACACTACCCTGTGTTCAATTACGAACTGGGAACAATTGGTGTGGAATCTGGTGGTGGTTTTTGTACCATTCTCTTCATATGGAAGTTATCTACAACATGTCAAAATTTCATGACAATCGGATGAACGAGCAAGGAGAAGTGACCAAAACAGCAGACAAGACGCAATCTGGGAAAGTTCTGAAAACCTCCTGGAAGTTTATTATTTAGCGGTTTTCATCCCCTGGACACGCTCAAATTTCAAAAGAACACAGAACCTGGTAACAAAAATGATAGTGCTCACGTGTAGCACATTTGATTTTTACCCAAAAATGAGAGTGCTCCCCTGGACTCGAATCTATAAAGTGCTCACGTGTAGCACATTTGTTTAGGGTTTGAACCAGTTTCTCACTCATTACCGAAATCGGCAGAAATGATTTTTACCCATAAACACCTTACTAAAGAACTTCAGGACCAAGCCCATTCTATCTGAAGTAATATTTAAAATAAAGTTTCATCGTACATGCATTCCTAGGATTTTGACATCAAACCACTTGTTAACCACAAAAGAAAGAAAACAAATGATGGATGACTTACATTTTATTGAGTCAATGAGAAAAAAAAAGACTATTCAACTTGTTGTATTTCATTTTGGTTATATTCTCGGATTTTCCTCAGGGTCGGCCCTGTAGTATAAGCAGAGCAAGCCGTGCTTGAGGCCACAAGTTGTAGGGGGCCACAAAAAAATTTATTTTACTCTTTCTTAAAAAAATTTATTTTTTATTCTTAATAAAAAATATTAGATCCCAACGCACGTTCTCAAAAAAAAATCAAAGGGAAACTGAAAACACACCTACACAGTTTCTTCTAGGGTTCATTCACTAATCTCAAATTGATATTCTCAATCAGAGTTAGTAAACGGTAAGAGAGACTATTACTCTGTTTTCTTGTTTGAGCTTTGAAAAATTGAATCGATTGATATTAATCTTAATGAAATCTATTTGGAAATTGAACTTAATTTGTGATGGGTGTGATTTTTTTTAGTTTCTTATGTTGTTCAATGTTGATTGATGTTAATATAGTGAGAGTTTGAGCTTGATTCGAATGGTATTGGCGATTGATGAGATTTTTTCTTAACTTGAATTGCAAGTGGTGTTAGATAAACTAGGTTTACATGAAGCAAAACTGCACAAGAAATGGATAGAGTTCAACAGATGATCATTTCTATTGATCAAAACCAAGATGGGCATGTACAGATTTCTTTGTATTTAAGAGCATGATGCAAAATTTAAATTAAGAATTCTTAGATTGGAGTAATTGTACACCAATTTGGGGTTAGTGCTGCTGTATTTGTGATTCAATTGATTGATGGGAAACAAGTTAAGTAATATGTCCACGCCCATCTTGGTTTACCCATAATTAAGATACTTTTTCTGTCTCTTCAGTACAACGAAAACAAGGTAGAGCTTTCCTTCAGTGAATTAACAGATCAGGAGATATAGAGTTGTTAGTGACACTGACATCTGGTGGTGTTACACTTTAAATTTGTTTAGAGCTGTTAGTGACATCTCAGTTAGTGATACAGAGCTGTTAGTGACATCTCAGTTAATTAAGATTCTTTTTTGTTTAGATCGTATTTACTAAATTTGGTGTTACACTTTAAATTTGTTATATTATTACTTGTTAGTGACATCTTGTGGTTGCAGTGACATATTGTGAGATTCTTGACTCTCCTTTGTTTTTTTTTCCTACAGTTAACAAGTTAAGAGATGAACAAAATTACACTATGCCTCCAGTCCCAACTAGGAAGCATGAACCTGGTAACAAAAAGCTGAAAAGGAAGCGAAGGCTCGATGATTTAGAGAAGTCCCAATCATGAGATATAGTCAAGTATTTCAAACCCCCTCCTACAACAAATACTGAGAATACCGCGGAAAATAATAATTCTACTATTAACAACGGTGAAGACGACACCACTGCAGATGCTAACGGTGCGACAAGAGCTGCTGATAACGGTGCGACAAGAGATGATGATGACGGTGCGACAAGATCTGATGAAGATTTTGCTAAGAACTTGCCAAATATAATCGAAAATGCTGAAGTTAATAATCAATCGTTGGATGTTTTTGATCCTGGAAATTGGAATCATTGCTAAGACGGTAGCGAACCCTTAGATTTGGAAAAAAAACAATACTTTGGAGAGGATAAGTCATTATGACATGAATGATTTTATTCTGTTTGTAGGTGATGATTCTCATAATCAACCAATACCTCACTTATAAACTGTATCTCAATCATCATTTTGCAGGGAGAACTTCAATTACAGACCGAGTAGATCTGCCGAAAAAAAGAGCCAGTGGAGAAGACGGCTAGGTTAAATGTTTGACGAGAAGAATGAGAGATTGGATCTGGAAAGAGAGATTCCCAAGTAACTCTGTTCATATAGTGTGGGGGTGGGTGGTCTGGCCATTTTGCTAAACCCTAAGAACACAGAAGTCACATAACCTTCCTAAAGAACTTCGGGACCAAGCCCATTCTATCTGAAGTAATATTTAAAGTAAAGTTTCATCGTACATGCATTCCTACGATTTTGACATCAAACCACTTGTTAACCACAAAAGAAATTAAAAAAATGATGGATGACTTACATTTTATTGAGTCAATGAGGAAAAAAAAACTATACAACTTGTTGTATTTCGTTTTGGTTATATTCTCGGATTTTCCTTAGGGTCGGCCCTGTAGTATAAGCAGAGCAAGCCGTGCTTGAGGCCACAAAGTGGAGGGGGCCACAAATTTTTTTATTTTACTCTTTCTTAATAATTTTATTTTTTATTCTTAATAAAAAATATTAGATCGGAACACACGTTCTCAAAAAAAAAAATCAAAGGGAAACTGAAAACACACCTACACGGTTTATACTAGGGTTCGTTCATTAATATCAAATTGATATTCTCAATCAGAGTTAGTAAATGGTAAGAGAGATTATTACTTTATTTTCTTGTTTGATCTTGAAAAATTGAATCGATTGATATTAATCTTAATGAAATCTGTTTGGAAATTGATCTTAATTTGTGATGAGTGTGATTTCTTTTAGTTTCTTATGTTGTTCAATGTTGATTGATGTTAATTTAGTGAGAGTTTGAGCTTGATTCGAATGGTATTGGAGATTGATGAGATTTTTTCTTAACTTGAATTGCAAGTGGTGTTAGATAAACTAGGTTTAGCTGAAGCAAAACTGCACAAGAAATGGATAGAGTTCAACAGATGATCATTTTTGTTGATCAAAACCAATATGGGCATGTACAGATTTCTCTGAATTTAAGAGCATGATGCGAAATGTAAATTAAGAATTCTTAGATTGGAGTAATTATACACCAATTTGGGGTTAGTGCTGCTGTATTTGTGCTTCAATTGATTGATGGGAAACAAGTTAAGTAATATGTACACGCCCATCTTGGTTTACCCATAATTAAGATACTTTTTCTGTCTCTTCAGTACAGCGGAAACAAGGTAGAGCCTTCCTTCTGTATTTGTACCATCGAGTTCTCCATCTTTCTGTATTTGAGTAGAGCTACTACTGTATTTGAGATCGCTTCTGCAAAAATGATAATATAAGAGATAAATCAGATGTTGGCTTACTTTAAGATGGAATTAGATGATTCATGTCATAATGACTTATCCTCTCAAAAAAAATTCGACTGGTTTCATTGGAACCCAAAGATTTAGGTTGTCTTCATCCTCTATCCCCTCTACTTCCTTTTCAATTGTCCAATTTCTTGTGCTGAAAAGTAGAAACTAGTAGTATTAAAGACCTATGTTGTATTAGGCGCTAGGCGCGCACCTAGGTGACCACCGATTTCAGTTTGTGCTATTTTGGACTTATATTACAGATTCCAATACCACTGTTTGTTAAATAACGAAAATAACTCAAATCCCATGAGAAATAATGAGTACTTAGTTACATGTCCAGAAAGTAATGTAATGAGTTAAAATAAAACAAGAACAAATAAAGAGAGCAAAGTAATCTCATGCTCTTTCTCACATAGTTCCTGGCACGAATTCAGTCAAACAAATCTAAATCCACTTCCTCATCCGCAACTCCTAATCCACTACCACCAGTAGTTTTCCCCACCTCAGGGCCTCTATTCATTCTTCTTAAAGAGATTAGAGGCACATCGTCATCAAGCTGAATTGACTTCCATCCAAAAGCACCTAACTCGAGCTCTCTGTCCATCACATCCATGGCAGCAAACCTTCTCGATACTCAACTCATCATCGACTTGCATCATTAATCATTGGAAACACACTCCATATTATCTCGTCCTCATTAATCTTCATAACCAAACTCGAGTTGTCCATCGTATTTCGCTGCCAAGACCACACTGCAGATCCAAATGCATCTCATCATCACTGCAGATCCAACTGCATCTCATCATCACTGCCAGACTCGAGTTTCACCATCGTTTATTAACTGAGACTCTCCTAACACGGTTACCCCCTACACATGCCGCCTTTGGTGCTTATCCTGGCACCTAATAATCAGGCAAGGCGTTAAAAGCGCCAGAAGCATTCGCCTAAGGCGCAGGAACGAATATGGGATCGCCTCTAATTCCTCGATCGGTTGTTTTGCACTTAGGCGCCAAAGGCGCACGCCTTTGATAACATAGTTAAAGACTCTTCAGCTGCATTATCTATGTATTAGGAATCAGTTTATGTAATAGAATGTTGTTCGTTCAATCTGCTATTTATCAATAAAGTGTAATACATTGATAGGAATATCAATAAATTGAATTTCCGTTCTTAATTTTATCTGCTGCTTATGTTTCCTCTTAACTGCTATTTATCCTTCCTCTGAAATAACATTTAAGAATTGTTGTGATTAATTTTTGATGGGAAGATATCCGCATCAAAAACAATTAAAAAAAATTGAAATCTTTTTATCTAAGAAAAAAAAAAAAAAAAAAAAAGGAACTTCCCAGGAATCTTGAGTAGAGATATTGGTTTTGTTGTAATAAAATGCAGATGGTGTTAAAGACTCACAGCCTTTCACCAATTCTAGACGTTTTTCCACGTTTTTCCTTCTTTCTAAATTATCAGAGATTATACGATTAAGCTGAAGCGGGTATCGGTTCGTACCTTGAACTTGAGCTTCGATTAGCAAGAACAAATAGCAGCAGCAACAACAACGTTTCAACACGACGATCAGCGGGTACTACAATCTTCTAAGATGAACACAAACTTGATTCACAGGCTAAGAACTTAAAACCTTTTTCTCCTAATGGTAACTCTCTTTTAGGGTTAGAGTTACCACTTTTCTTATGGTAAACTTATGTGTGATATTGGTGGAATCGCGTAACCCTTTACACATATGTTAGAGATGTTTATATGGAACCCTACCGGAATTTCCACATACAATATGGGCGACCATATTCGGATCCGACCCGAATATCTAACATCTCCCACGCGCACATAGTGTGTGGATTGTACCAGAAGAAAGAAAAGTTAATATTAGTAAATAGCCCGTGCGACCGTCGACGTACCTGCATTTTGGGAGCTCCATACTAGCAGCTCAATATGGGTCAGCATAGAGACATCAACCCTTTAAAAAAATATTTGTATCTCGTAGTATCCTAGGTCCATCAAAATCTCATTGGTCTAAACTACTTTGATCCCTCGTAGAGCTAGTCTAACCCTCATGTTAGCTTATTATAAATACATTCACACTTGTGTTGCAACTTCAGCAAGGCAACCCAAGTTGTCGATTGTGAATATAAAAACATTTATGAGTTTGATGAACTTCCTTTCGCCCTATTGCCATGAAGTTTCAGAATCAACTGTTTTCCCAGATATGTACCCTTTAAGCCGAATCATCCATGGCCACAAAACACATACTAAAGTAGCAATCATCAAATCTTTACTTAATAACAAAATCAAAAGTCGTAAGGTTACCTGTGTATAATCTAATTATCATACGTACTCACATGGTGAGAAAAGCAGGGAACTATTTTCACACCTCCGTAGTGGTCAGAAGCACACATAATATGAAAATGCGCTAGAGTGGAGTTTTACTTGACTAAACAAGTATATGTCAAAAACTCTTACACTCTACAAATCTTGACTTAGTCACAACTCTTGCGCCTAATCCGAAATTTCTAACTGCTCGCTTTCAACAAGCGCCGTGAAAGAGATTTCTTATTTGTCTATCCTTTAGGGTATGATGAACAGTAGGTACATTCATCATCGATCTTCACTATATAGATTTCATCTTGGTATTGCTAAGGCGATGCATCAACTCATCTTTGCTCGCTCTCCTTAACGCCAAAAGGTGACTGCTTATGTGAGTAAGCCATTCCATACCAGGTGACATATCAATCAAGTTTTGATACAATGCATTCTCTATGCACCAATGTCAGCATGTATATGCATCCCCATAAGTAAATAATCAATCATAATAATGAACCATTATCAAATTGTATTGATTATTAATAAATATCCATAAAATATATGCATCTACGATCATCATGTCTTAGAAAAATAAATAAATAAATAAAGAGACATCCACTACCACCTACGTAAACCTAACGCCCTAACATGAGACAAGAAATCATGTCTTGGTATATGTTTAGTAAGGGGATCAACTATTATCAATTCTGTAGGCATGTACTCCAAAACTATTTCTTTCTTTGCAAGAGAAGCTCTAATAAAGAAACACCTCCTACCAATGTGCCTAGTCTTTCCATGATACCTTGGGTCTTTTGCATAAGCAATCATTGATGTGCTATCATTGTGAATTTTCACCGGATCAGTAGCATGAGTGACAAATTCAAAACTCTCAAATAACCTCCATAACCAATTGGATTCTTGTACTGCGGCTTGACAAGCTACATACTCATATTTCATTGAAGACATAGCTACAATTGACTGTTTCTAACTACTCCATTTTATGGCCCCGCCATTTAGCAAGAAAGCATACCCTGATGCGCATTTTTTCTCTCCCATTTCGCCATTCCAGTTAGCATCACAATAACCACTGAGATGTAGATCTGGACCCTTGTAGCATAGCATGAGGTCGCTCGTCCCTTTGAGATACCTTAGCATTCTCTTCACCGCTTGCCAGTGCTCAAAACCAGGATTCGACTGGTACTGACTAACTAATCCACTAACATAGTGTATGTCAGGCCGAGTACACATCATAGCTTACATCAGTCTCCCGATTGCGTTGGAATAAGGTACCCGCGATATCCAGTCTTTCTCTTCGGGGGTATTAGGGAACATCTCAAGGATTAAGTTCTGACCTTTAGCAACTGGTGTGTCTATGGGCTTGCAATATTTCATGTGAAATCGCTCAAGAACCCTTTTAATGTATGTCTCTTGTGACAAACCCAAAAGTCTCTTTGAACGATCTCTAAGGATCTTAATCCCGATCATATAACTTGCTTATCCCATGTCATTCATCTCAAAAGTTGAGGACAACCACTCTTTTGTGGCGACAATAATTTCCATGTTACTTCCAGTTATAAGGATATCATCAACATATAAGGACAACATAAGGAAACCTTTGTCGGACTGTTTAACGTACATACAATGGTCTTCCTCTATCATCGTAAACCCATTGGAAACAATGGCTCGAATTTTAAATACCATTATCTAGATGATTGTTTAGGCCATAAATAGATTTTTGGAGCTTGCAAACTTTGTGCTCTTGACATTTAATCACGAATCCCTCTGGTTGCTCCATGTAAATTTCCTCATCTAGTTCTCCATTGAGAAATACAGTTTTATCATCCATTTGATGAAGTTCCAAATCCATATGTGCGACAATAGCTAGCATAAGGCATATCGAGGCAATTTTCACCACATGGGAGAAAGTTTCTTCGTAGTCAACACCCTCCTATTGGGTGTAACCTTTCGCGACAAGGAGAGCCCTATAAATTTCATCTAAACCATCCGCATTATGTTTCACTTTGAAAACCCATTTATTTCCAATAGCCTTGCGCCCTTCTGGGAGGTCAACGTATTGCCACACACCATTTATCCTCGTTGATTTTATCTCTTCTTCATGTGCAATAATCCATTTTTCCCTTTTAGGAGATGACATAGCCTAGAGTTAAATGGGAAGAGGTGGTAACACCTGGTATTGATGGAATTTGATGGAATTAATGTTCCATAATGAATGACCGTTTCACCATTACTTCCTGCATTTACTAACCATTTTATTCTTATGACACTATATTGAAACGGGCATTTGTGTATGCCGCGTGCTATAGACTTCCAAACAAATACCCTAATGAGCATACCCCAGTTTGTGACATGTGTTGATGTCTCGAGTGTTTTTGTGGAAAACATGTAGCATATTGTTGTTGCCTGTCAAGTCGAGCTTGGGAGACTTCCTAGCTTGGTGACTTTCGACGGTCGATATTTTGCATCTTAAGAGGAAAGGTAGTCGTGTAGGGAAGTCCAGCATGGTGGCGCGACTAGGTTGGCATTCCATTGGTGTGGCATGGTTCGGCTAGCATGTCCAAGGCCAAGGCAGGGTGCGTTTGGCTCGGCATGGTGCGTCTAGCATGGATAGGGCCAAGGAAGGGTGTGTTTGGCTTGGTATGGTGCATCTAGCATGGCTAGGGCCAAGGCAGGGTGCAATTTGGCTTGGCATGGATGGTTTGGCTTGGCATGGTGCGGCTAGCATGGCTAGGGTCAAGGAAGGGTGCGGTTTGGCTTGGCATGATGGGACAATGTGTAGTAATATGGCTGGTCATGTGGATGAAAGATATCTTATTTTATCATTCATTAATGCAATGTTCACAACAAATTTTCTATACGTCCAAATTTTCAAAATCAAGAATACTATCACAATGACTAAGTTGCGAGAGTATCAAGAGGAATACATCTCCCTTGAGGAAAAGAAAGTAGATATGAAATCATATCCAGTTGCGAATACAAGCTCAAAGGTAGCGAATGCAATTTTACTACCTAAGTTAACAAACACAGTCGCGAATACTTCGCAAGAACAACAGAGAAAGATGGTGGTTGAAAGTCAACAAAATATGGTGGCAATGGGAAGCCGCGACCAAGAAGAACTTGAGAGAGAAAGAAGATTCTACAGTCAGGGTGTAAATAACAAGACTCAGAGACTTGATCAACCGCAAGAAACTTATGGGGGTCAGCGACGCAATTATTATAGGGGTCAAGGAACTAACAAAGTAGTTTGGAAAGAAATAAAAATGCCTCCTATAAATATTAGCGTGGAAAAGATATGGGAAGCTATAATTTTGATGAAAGACATCCCAACACCTTGGAATATGGGGAGTGAGCCACCCTCGACCCATAAAATCCATGAATTTTGCTCATCCATCTCTTCCATGGGCATACAACCAATGATTGCAGAAATGTTAAGAGAATTATTCTTATAATGATAAATCAAGGCAAATTGAATCATTTTTTGATAAAACAACCACATCTTATTGCATTACCACCACCTCCAGAAGATCGCAGAGAAAATTTAACAAAAAGAGACACATTTCTAATTGAAGTTGGTGCAAAGGCAAAAAACCTATTTTGTAATTCAATTGTACATTCGTACAAAACAATAGAAGCTTTTCACGATAATATTCTGAGCAGAGTTTTCTCAAGGGACGATGAGGGAAGAGAAGTTATGAATATTGCGAAAGTTTCTCCACTCAAAGAATGGCAGAAACAACCTATTTCCTTCATAGCGGAAGAGATTCCAGAAGGAGGAGAAATGCGTGATAATCCTCTAGTGGTAAATCTAGAAATCAATCCAAAACCCAATGATGAGGAAGATGATGAAGCTAAGGATTCATGGGAGATTAATAGAATACAAGCATCTAACCCGACCGGCTATTTAGATGATGTCTACATGTTAGGCGCTTAGAACGTAGCATCATCAAATAACAGCATTGTCAAGGTTGTGTTCGGGATTTTGCTAATTTTATACTGATTGCCCTTGTTTGATTTTTTTTCTTGTTTCTTTTTTAGTTTAATGTCCTTGTTAATTAAATATTCTTCCAAGGAAGGTTTTCCGTTTCTTGGGTACTAACACCAAAACTCAATCGACACTAATTACCAACCATTTAATCTTAACGCACCCGGACACCGTCAATCCAATCATAGTGCATCATCAATTCTCTAAAACCAAAACCAATAATCTCTTGTGCCCTTTTAAAATATGCATAGTAAGTAGTATTTCTTTTCTCTATAATTCGTCCGCACCACCATCCTTCATTATAAAATGCGTCTACTCTGTCTGAGACATGAAAATCAAAAACTGTTTCAATAGGCTTTTCTCATCATCAGTTAATAAAGTGCAGTATTTTATTGCAACATTTTCTTCAAAAATCTCCATTATCTTAGCTTTGTAATGGGAATCGAAATACCCTTCCTCGTTAATGCTTACTTCCATCCAATCTCAAACGCTAAACTTCTGGTGTGACCATAGAGATCTTTTGTAAACAAACTTCCACTATTTGTAAGAAATTGAATATAAAGCAGAATAAAAGATGTCTTTGAAGTATTGTTGTATTCGTTCAGGGAGTACTTATATATAGTTTTCAATGGATATATCTGTTCGCATATATTCAAGGGATACGATGGTTGGTAGATTATTTTGTATCCCCTAGATTTTAGGAGTTTTAAATCTTTTCATAGCCTTGATCTTACATACATGAAAGGTTCAAACTCTTTTTTGGCATATATGAAAGGTCCTGACTATTGTCACATGTAATTATATAAACTTAACATAATTGAAATATGTGTTCTATGTTTCTATACTCTCCCAATTAAATTGTTTCTAAATGTATTTGTAAGTTACGCTGGTGTAATTACATGACTAATTGAGATGCTAGCATCCCTTTTTATGTGTCTTATCAACAAATTAAATAAACTAGGTGTGCACCCGTGCGTTGCACGGGTTAAATTAGTTGTCCCTAAAATTTTGACAATTAATTTTCATTGCCATTTACATTCGAACTGTGATTACATACACGGCTTTGTAGAAATTTGACCAAGAATCCCACTGCAATGCGATGCAAGATTAAATGCATTTTATGCAGGCACTACTTCAATTTCATGATCTTTCCTAAATCCAATGTGCCAAACACCCAAATAGCTAATGAAGCTACATTCACTGCCATATAGAATATCTTACATCCAATGCTAAAACAGGAACACTCAATAGTTCAATCATATAGTATATCTTCAACTTGATTTAAGCATGAATAAAGAATTGATAGCAAACGTAAAATTGTGACCCAGTCTAATTAAAACAAATTCAAAAAGAACAGTGGGGACCACACAAACTAAAATTGTAACTCAGTCTAGAGGCGACAATAGATAATTAGTTGGAACTCCCAAATTATTTACCATCCGCCCAGTCAAGTCTTTGTGAAACTTAAGTACCTGTTTCCAGAAATAACATAGCTATATGATCTTGCTGTATATAGTCACCCTCGATCTTGATGTATACTTCTTATCCATTATAGTTGCTATCCATCTCAGTCATTGGATTGTCATGAGCCTGACATGTCTCTGTTAATCAACTTGCCCTGGATAATATCGCAAGAAGCCGCAGGACCACCAAAAAGAGTTTAATAACCAATACAAATTAAAATTAACATAAGAAAATAACTTAGGAAAAGGTACAAAATCAATTTTGTAGCTTGTACATTCTTAAATGAATCTATGTCAACCAAAATTCAACAAAAATCCAAATTTTGTTGCTAGAAGAATTACATGTTAACTGTAAATAAAATAAAACGAAAAGCCCAAAGGTTATGTGCCATGTTAGTCGTGAAACTTGCATAACTATAAGTTAGGGCACCTGAATGACTTAGATAAAGGACAAAAAATTGCTGGACATGATATATATATATATATATATATATAGTTTATTAGAAGGAATATGGGACTCGGAGTTTATATAAAAATGAACACGGACACTTCAAACAATTCACGCTCATCCGCTCTCCATCACATTACTCTCACTAGACAACTTGTATTAGGCGTAGTTTGCTAAAGTTTTTTATTTTGTTTTTTTCCATCACTTTACTTCATCACTTTGAAAATGGAATAAGGATATATCTTTTTCCTAGTTTGCGGATGGGCATTAATTTAGATTTTTATTGTAATTTGTATTAGGTGTAGAAGTGTGACGAATTTTCATTTTAATTTCTACACTGTACTCTTTATTTAATTTTGGTAAATAAGTAGTATTCTTTGTTGTGTGGTGATTGTATTTTTTGTTTCCAATATTTAGTGGCCAATTGTATGGATCTAAAGAAAAAATACGGCCAAACGAGAGCAATGTAACATTAATTTTAGTTTAAGTTCTGAAAGTTAAAAAATAAATTAAAAAATTAGCTTTTGGAACAAAAGTTACCTTCTCATCCGACTCTTTTGGTTTCGGATTGTTAGTCTAAAATAATATAAATAGGTCTCGTCACACCAATTCAAAATAGAAAGAAATATCAACAAAACTCTCACGTCTACCAATCATCAACAAAACAAGCTTCTTAGAAAAAACATCATGGACTCTTCATCATCATCTTTTGTATCATCAGAAAATGAGGTAACGAAGGATAGAGGGAAATCACAAATGCATGAAGAAACAAACGAAAAACCGGCTCTTGTTCCGGAAATCACAATGACCAATTCGATGTATTCACACAAAGGTGTTGTTTCTTGTGATGAGTGGTTTGATTTAGTAGAAGAAGGACGTAAGATCCGTAAAGATTGCACTGAAGCCGGTATTTCAGTTACTCCTATGCGTCCGCTTGCAAAACTCATAATTTATACCGACGATGGTTTGGAAAGAATTTTAACCCGATTACAAACAGAGAATTTGGAAATTAAACGCCAATTGGCTGTCAAGGAGTTATCTGACAGAATTACGTAGACTATAATTTTGTTGTTGGAGTTTATATTTTCCTTATTTTGATGTATTATTTTCCGCTGAATCCTTATGTTTGTTGTTAATTGGGTAACTCAACACTTCATCAGGGGATGCATTTGTGAACCTCTTTTTTTGCACACCACCACAAAATAGTTAGAATAAGGCCCTAGATTGAAGTAATGATCGCCATATTTCATTTATCCACGATTATGTCTATGAGTATCTCTTTGAAAATCTGGTGGGAGATTCACAATAAAAAATATTTTACCAGTCAACATAAGTCATTAAACCTCGTAGCTAACATCTATATGATGTACCTAGTATACTCTTTCCTGCATTTATTATTTGAGGCTCTCGAGGAAGAAGATATGCTAAACCAAACACAACACAATCACTGACGAGATGTGACTGATTAGATAGAGCACTGACTGGCAGAGTAGGTTAGAGCATGTGCGCTTCTATGTCTAAGTAGGTTTTTTTTACCAATCAAATCATTGCTGCCCTAAAAGAGAAAAAAAATTGTTTTTTATTATATATAAAAGGATGTCACAAATTTCATAGCTTTAACCAAAACCACACCACTCAGTAACGAAAAAAAAATGAACTGGGAATTCTTGAATGAAGAAGATTTATTATCCAAATTACCATCAAAGAGGAGACGTTTTAGAAATTCAGACCAAAAACTACAAAACTACATACCACCGAAAAATATAAATCCAACAATTCCTCTAACAAATTTGGAAGTTTCAGGTGATGGATTATTTTCGTGCGATGAATGGTTTGACGCAATAGAAGAAGGACGCCGAATAAGAAAGGAAACAGCTAAATTGGGTTTTCAAGTTACTCCGCTCCTACCTCTTGGAGATCTCTTAACGATTACAACTGGCGGTATGGTTAACTGTGTTAAACATTTAAGAGGCGAGAACAGCACACTGAGTAGACGATTGCTGAACAAGAAAAAACATTCCACAAATCAAGCTGTCTAATAAGTTATATTTTACCTGTAGTAGATTTATATTTTCTCTCTGTATTATTCAGTTACGGTCACTGGTACTAAAAACGTAACATGTAACTACAGGTAAGTTTTAAGTCTAGTAAGTATTTAAGTCGCTAGTACTCATGCGTAACATGAAACT
Source organism: Papaver bracteatum (assembly GCA_023529315.1). Taxonomy (NCBI): domain Eukaryota; kingdom Viridiplantae; phylum Streptophyta; class Magnoliopsida; order Ranunculales; family Papaveraceae; genus Papaver; species Papaver bracteatum. Next base: position 229,689 of record JAJJWX010000149.1, read on the forward strand.
TCAGGTAAATTATGTTTGAATATATATTTAATTCAGTAATTTAGCATTCCTGACTTTTGTAAGAGAGGAGGTACACCAAGACACCTGTCAGTTATTTTCTAATCATTCACCGAACAATTCACCCTCAAATTTCGACTATAAAAGAGTTCCCATTGTTTGATACATTCCAAAGCTTTAATTCCCATATGTAAAAGAAGTGTTATTTACCATTTATTGTTACCTTCAAACAAATAACCCACAGATGAGTATTGTTGGCCAAAACTCTGATTCAGAATATGATGTTGTATCTTGTAACATGGAAAATGTTAGTATCAATACAAAAGCTGGGAAGCAAAAAATGGTGAAAATCGAAGCAGAGGTAAGTTTCCCCTCATGCCTGTTTCAGTAGATGTTTAAGAGTAACAATGTGTTGAACTAACCAAAAAAATTGATTTTGAAAGGACACCTGTCAGTTATGTGATATGGATGGACACACTGCTAAATCTTGTTGTTGGTTGTACACCAGGTGTAGAGAACCATGTTGTGATGGAATAAGAATGCTAAACATTTCGAAAAAAATGAATTCATATGGTGCTAAGTTCCTGAGTTGCCAACATTATAACTGCAAAGGTTTTGAATGGTTTGATGAAGCTAAAAGAAAACCTATGTCATCTACAACTCGATATGTGTACAAGGAAGGGTGTAATGGATGCAGTGATCTAGATCACGTCATAGGGAACTGTAAACTCAACAAGATTTAATGCTTTAAACCTATTTGTGGTGGTATGTTGAAGGTTAAGGTGTCACAAAACACTCATAACAATGGAATTCCATATATGAAATGCAGACAGTATGGAGACTTCACTTGGGTGGTGGATTATCTATTCTCTTGCAATTCAGCCAAATGCAATTTTGGTTTAGAAAAAATATGTCAAGGTATAAGCCAAAAATTAAACATAGAGTAAGAAACTGTTATGTAGTAGAGACAATGATGTAACCAAAAAGATGTTTTTCTTATATATTTGACTATAATCAGTTTCTTATCATAGTAAAAAAATTGACTGTTTTCACAAAATCCTCAATACCTAGTAAGATATAAAGAGACTAAAAACTGAAACTGCCCATTATATTTTAGTACCCTCACCTTGGATAATCATGATATATAGTTTTTCATTTTAATCCATTGCGGCGCTTCAGCTTGAGCAGCATCCCGTTCAATAAATATCCAACTTGCAAGAACTACGCAGATTCCACATGAAATCAATATCCTTTTTGTTGGTCATCTTCCTTCCCTTTACCTTTTATTGTTGCCATTGCTGGTGGGCTTAGAGATGTTTTTGGATGAAAATATCAAGATGTGTGGTTCAACATGCTCAGGGCGAAACCACCTCAGCTGAACCTTTTTGGCCTTAGATAACCGTAACTTCTTCTCTACTTCATGAGACAGCCAAAATAACCCGCACCACTTAACATCCACATCATAAAAATACAGTTTTTGACCAACTCGTCCAACATTGTAAAGTTGAACCTAAAAATTTCTACTTTGGAACTTTACAAAATGCCTGCACAGACAAATTGTAATTGTGAGATAGTGTGATTGTAAATCACAACCAAAACGTACTCTGCATACTTTGAAGAATTGGAATAGTGGTATTGAAACTTTAGATACAACTAACACAATTTTAATTGATACACATAACAGGTGTTAAGAATACTTTAGATACAAAACAAATATACTTCACGGCCGCTACAAAACTGAAAAACCTAATATTCATACTAATAAATAGAATCAGCAAACACCCAAAACATGATACTAATTTCCCTAAAGCACCTACTGTGTCGTCATCATCTAGAATATCATTCCCAAATCCTTTAAAGTAGTACTACAATTGTACCCTCACATAGGCAAATTTAGAGATCAGAAAGGAAATTCGACTTACAAACTGGAGACATTCTTAGTTCAAAATATATTTACACAAGAAAATGTTGGGTAGGAATGATTGCTCTGGGGTCTGCACAAATTGCTCACTGCAAATCGCGGTGAATACCAATCAAACAAAAAACTTGTCCACTACAGTTGGAAGAAACACTGATACTAATCTTAAACACAAAAAAAAACCACAAATCAAACAAATGTGAGAGTTACATACCTAAATAAAATCGAGTGATTCTACCCCCAGATCTAATATGAATCAAGTAATACGTTGTCAACACACAAATACAATTGATAATTAAAACCATAAAACACAAAATTAGGAAATCGGAACTAAAACAGATAGGGGGATTGATTTCTTCAAACCCTAACTCTGAGATTAGAAACCCCCACTTTACTTGGCGGAAAAATCAAGATCCAAACTTTAATTGTTGAGCATCACAAAATAAGGGGTATTCAACCAAACACGAGATTGATTTAACCACAGTAGATCGGAGTTTTGTGCACGGTGTAATGGAGGTGGGTTACTGCGAAAAGGGTATAACTGTGTTTTTTCGTCTGCTGTAGTGTTTGGGTGACTTCGACAGTGAAATGGAGTTAAGGAAATATGCTCATAAAAATGTGGCACAAGTTAAGGTGATTACCTTTTTAAAACGTTGCACAAGTTAAGGCCATTCCTTTTCCCGTGGCACCAGTGAAGGCCACGTACAGCAGAACTTCCATAAATAAATTACTTCGTTAAAATAATAAAATTCTCCGGTCCCAACTAGGTTTGTGTAGGCTAAATTTTAACTCGATAAATTAATAACTGCGCTAAAGTAATATTTTTCTCCGGTCTTAAGGCTATTAATTTATCGAAGTTTTACTGTATTTAGGTGTCGCAAGAAGGCACTAGCAAGATGGCACAACTTAGACCATCTAACATGACCGGGTGACACTCTACCGGGAAAATTTATAACAATGCTCTGTTCGACCGTGAGAATCACCTGGAGCAAACCCGTGGCTCTAATAGGGGTGGGACCCACCGGTGATGGTGGGTCCCACCCCAGTTAGATCCACGTGATTGATGCTGGTGCTTCTCACGGTAATATGGTCATTTTCACCGTCTCCGTAATACTTATTCCACTTTTTTCCATTGAGGGTAATATGGTCATACCCACTGTATATCTTATATTTACTTTCCTTTTTCCGAATAAGGGTAATATGGTCATTTTCACTATCTGAAATACTGATCATTTGCTTATTCCCAATAAGGGTAATATGGTCATTTTCACCGTCTGGAACATTTACTTTGCTTATTTCCGATAAGGGTAATATGGTTATTTTCACCGTCTCCATAATATTTATTCCACTTTTTAATCAATGAGGGTAATATGGTCATTTCCACAGTATACAACATTTACTTTCCTTTTTTCAAATAAGGGTAATATGGTCATTTTCACCGTCTCCGTAATATTTAGTTCCACTTTTTTCCAATAAGGGTAATATGGTCATTTTCACCGTCATTAACATTTACTTTGCTTATTTCCGATATGGGTAATATAGTCATTTTCAATGTCCGTAACATTTACTTTTCCTTTTTCCCATAAGGGTAGTATGGTCATTTCCACAGTATATCTTATATTTACTATCATTTTTCCCCATAAGGGTAATATGGTCATTTTCAATGTCCGTAACATTTACTTTGCTTATTCCCAATAAGGGTAATATGGTCATTTTCACCGTTCCCCAAAAAATTACTTTGCTTATTTCCGATAAGGGTAATATGGTTATTTTCACCGTCTCCATAATATTTATTCCACTTTATTTCAATGAGGGAAATATGGTCATTTCCACAGTATATAACATTTACTCTCCTTTTTTCCAATAAGGGTAATATGGTCATTTTCACCATCTCCGTAATATTTAGTTCCACTTTTTTCCAATAAGGGTAATATGGTCATTTTCACCGTCATTAACATTTACTTTGCTTATTTCCGATAGAGGTAATATGGTCATTTTCAATGTCCGTAACATTTACTTTTCCTTTTTCCCATAAGGGTAGTATGGTCATTTCCACAGTATATCTTATATTTACTATCATTTTTCCCCATAAGGGTAATATGGTCATTTTCAATATCCGTAACATTTACTTTGCTTATTCCCAATAAGGGTAATATGGTCATTTTCACCCGCTTGATAAACTCACGAATAACTATCAAAATATTTATTCCAGTGATGATCACTTCTAATATATTTCATCTCCCGTTCATCCGGACTACAAACTCATGCCTAACTCTAGTAATCATTAAACATGTGATTTTCAATTCTGATATATTTCGTTTCCAGTTAATCCGAACGAGAAACTCGGGTCTAACTCTAGTAATCTTTAAACATGTGATGTTCAATTATGATATATATTTCATCTCTAGTTTACTCGGAAGAGAAACTCGGGTCTAACTCTAGTATTCTTTGAACATGTGATGTTCACTTCTGATATATATTTCATCTCTAGTTCACCCGGAAGTCCAACTCGGGTCTAACTATAGTATTCTTTGAACATGTGATGTTCACTTCTAATATATTTCATCTCCCGTTCATCCGGACTACAAACTCATGCCTAACTCTTGTAATCTTTAAACATGTGATGTTCACTTCTAATATATTTCATCTCCCGTTCATCCGGACTACAAACTCATGCCTAACTCTTGTAATCTTTAAACATGTGATGTTCAATTCTGATATATTTCGTTTCCAGTTAATCCGAACGAGAAACTCGGGTCTAACTCTAGTAATCTTTAAACATGTGATGTTCACTTCTGATATATATTTCATCTCTAGTTCACCCGGAACAGAAACTCGGGTCTAACTATAGTATTCTTTGAACATGTGATGTTCACTTCTAATATATTTCATCTCCCGTTCATCCGGACTACAAAATCATGCCTAACTCTTGTAATCTTTGAACATGTGATGTTCACTTCTAATATATTTCATCTCCCGCTCATCCGGACTACAAACTCATGCCTAACTCTTGTAATCTTTGAACATGTGATGTTCAATTCAGATATATATTTCGTCTCCTTTTCATATGGACGAGGAACGCGGGTCTAACTATAGTAATATTTAAACATGTGATGTTCACTTCTGATATATATTTCATCTCTAGTTCACCCGGAACAGAAACTCGGGTCTAACTATAGTATTCTTTGAACATGTGATGTTCACTTCTAATATATTTCATCTCCAGTTCATACGGACTACAAACTCATGCCTAACTCTAGTAATCTTTAAACATGTGATGTTCAATTCTGATATATTTCGTTTCCATTTGATCCGAACGAGAAACTCGGGTCTAACTCTAGTAATCTTTAAACATGTGATGTTCAATTATGATATATATTTCATCTCTAGTTCACCCGGAACAGAAACTCGGGTCTAACTATAGTATTCTTTGAACATGTGATGTTCACTTATAATATATTTCATCTCCCATTCATCCGGACTACAAACTCATGCCTAACTCTAGTAATCTTTAAACATGTGATGTTCAATTCTGATATATTTCCTTTCCAGTTAATCCGAACGATAAACTCGGGTCTAACTCTAGTAATATTTAAACATGTGATGTTCACTTCTGATATATATTTCATCTCTAGTTCACTCGGAACAAAAACTCGGGTCTAACTAGAGTATTCTTTGAACATGTGATGTTCACTTCTAATATATTTCATCTCCCGTTCATCCGGACTACAAACTCATGCCTAAGTCTACTAATCTTTAAACATGTGATGTTCAATTCTGATATATTTCGTTTCCAGTTAATCCGAACGAGAAACTCGGGTCGAACTCTAGTTTATCTCTAAACATGTGATGTTCAATTATGATATATATTTCATCTCTAGTTCACTTGGAAGAGAAACTCGGGTCTAACTATAGTATTCTTTGAACATGTGATGTTCACTTCTAATATATTTCATCTCCCGTTCATCCGGACTACAAACTCATGCCTAACTCTAGTAATCTTTAAACATGTGATGTTCAATTCTGATATATTTCGTTTCCAGTTAATCCGAACGAGAAACTCGGGTCTAACTCTAGTAATCTTTAAACATGTGATGTTCAATTATGATATATATTTCATCTCTAGTTCACTCGGAAGAGAAACTCGGGTCTAACTATAGTATTCTTTGAACATGTGATGTTCACTTCTGATATATATTTCATCTCTAGTTCACCCGGAAGTCCAACTCGGGTCTAACTATAGTATTCTTTGAACATGTGATGTTCACTTCTAATATATTTTATCTCCCGTTCATCCGGACTACAAACTCATGCCTAACTCTTGTAATCTTTAAACATGTGATGTTCAATTCTGATATATTTCCTTTCCAGTTAATCCGAACGAGAAACTCGGGTCTAACTCTGTTAATCTTTAAACATGTGATGTTCAATTCTTATATAAGTCAACTCCCGCCCAGGTTTCGATCTTGTAGCCAGTGTATGCATACAATATGTCAGAATAGAGTTTGTTTAAGGTTTTGGGTAATATTACAAAAGAATCTTACATGTAAATGGATGGATTCATCTTATTTACAAAGTTTCTGATTTATAGTAGCCCGCTTCCGGCCATGATTCGATCTCAGAGCCAGGTGATAATGCATACACAAGAATCCGTGTACATCATATTCAACCAATAGGAAGACATTCACAAGACGTCATACGGATTACTTACACCCATAAGTGAACTTCCCTCCACAATTTCGTTTGGCGCCCAAACCAATTCAGTGGAAATACTAGGCGGCAAATTTGGGCGCGCCCTATTATATGTGTCCCGCCCTAATAATTTTGGGAAAAATACTCTCTCTCCAGAAAAATAAAAATAAACAATGTCGCCTTTGGAGCGTCCGCCTATTCTTATCCATCTATTAGAATAACCAAGTGATAATTCGAGCCCCATTGTGCGGGGTTTTGATTTCCTCTTATACTGCCTCCATTAAAACTCAAAACCTTACTCTCCTTTTTTCTTTCAAAAATCAAATCACCCCCTGCTATTTTTTTTTATCAGAGCTCATAAACTGCTTTTCAATTTGTTTCAGTTAATTTTCGAATAATAATCAAAGATCTTTATACACTTTTCTTTCTAATCTAATACTTTGTTATGTTCGGTATTATTTGGTCTGGTCACTATTCAGGGTTGACAAAATTCATCTTTGAAGGTGTTTATTTTACTGCAGATTTGGATTGGAAAATTAGAGTTTTCTGAAGTTGGTTTCATTAATAGCGGTGTATTAGGGTTTCGTTAAGGCATTTAATCTTTAAAGGTGTTTATTGTTATAAGAGTTTGCAATTGTGGAAATTTTCATATTTTGCCTCTTTATGATTTGGTGGTTAAGTTTTCCCAAGAACATTACTCGTTATACGGGTAGTTTTTTTTTCTTTGAATTGAGTTTATGTTTTAGTTCTAAAATTTGACCTCTAAAGATGGCATATTTCTTGGATTTCTTACATTGCATCTGATTACGAGGTATTGAGTGACTTATGAATCATGAAACAGTCAATAATTAGGTTTGGAAGTTTTTAATCGGTGTATAAATAAGTAGGTTTGACTGATGAGAAGGTAATTCATCATGGAAGTTGTATCTATTTTATTTGGTTTACTGCATTGTACTTTTTGTTCCATTCATACAGTTCTGGAACCATGTTATATGATTTTAGTTCTCTATTTGACAACCTAATATAGAGTCGAAGTTACTATGGTAAGTAGTTATTTTAACAGAATCCCCTGTCTTACTTTGTTGATTGTTTGCAGGACATTGTTGCCGAAGCAGTAAAGAAGAGGTGCGGTGCTATTAAGAAGCCTTAATTTAGGACAATCGTTGGTGCTACTATGTAGGTGATCCAGAATGGAACAACAGAGAAGGCATACTGGTAGAGTGCATCTCGTGAGGCCACTCTTCGGTATGGTTTGGTGTATTACATTTAGGTGTACTATTTATGACTTCCTACATATTAGTAAATAAAACTATGTTTTGATGTGGTTGGTTACTGGTTTCTTGCCTATTACCCTTGTTACCAGATGGTACACATACCTTGCTTGATGGTATGCCGGTCGCAATTAGTCGATGATATTTTTCTTATTTGGTGTACTACTTTTATTTTATTTTACATGAATTACGTTCCTTCCTCGTGGTGCTAACTTTACTAATCTTAGAAAATAGTTCCTTCAAATTTAAGTTTTTGGATTGACTGCACAGATAGTCTAATTAGATTATTTTCGGATTTGTTAGTTTGTGCTACTTCTTGGGCATCTCTCACCATTTTAAAGGGATTTGTTGTTGGTGTTTTCAATCGCGAAATTATAGTGCTAAAAGGTGGTTTTTCATGTGGTGGGAGATTCAAGAATTCCGGCATAAAGGGAGTGGTGGAGTCGGGTACTGTATTTATGTGCACATAATTGAATGTAACTAGTTTTGTGTACCACTTTTATGTTGAATACTTGAATCCTCTCTTACTTTTGTTGATTGTTTGCAGGACATTGCTGCCGAAGCATTAAAGAAGAGGTGTTGTGGAACTAGGATTCCTTAATTTAGGTCAATTGTTAGCACATAATGTGTTTGCTATTGAGGCAGAAGTGAGAGTGTAGGTCGTGAGATCACTACTTTGGTATGATATTATTTTTTTTAGCGGTTTTTACAAATGAACTTCATGATTTACAATGTTAAAATAGTTGTTTCCCCATAATTGAAATTGTTGATGATAATATCAAATCCTTGAACAGTATCCTCCTTGATTTTCCAAATGTTTGTTTGTGTTTTAAATAATGTCTTACGATTACATATATGTATTGTGTTAGGAATTGAGTGAATTCTGAATTAAACTCTGAATTTTCCATGGAGCTAGCATGTTTGATAGAATGTCTCACCAAACCCTTATAAGGACTGTGCGAACAACGTTTTTGGAGGCTGGGTTTGGTGTGTATTGGCGGGGTTTTAGATAATGGTTTGTCTTCGAGAAATGTTTGTTGTGGTGTCCTCTATAATCTATCAAATGGGCATGTCGTTTGGATCTGTAATTTAGAAGCTACTATGAAAAGTGTACAGGAAGTCGCAACGGACTGCCGGGAAGGACAACACGTGACAGTTTTGTTGGTTGGTTTTGGAGTAGTTAGACTCTGAACTAGTCCTGGGAGTCTTCTAAGGAGTTGTCATGGGACATCTCTAGTATCCAACTACATAAAATGTGCTTATTTTCATTGAATAATGAAGCTTTTAAATAATTTTTAATCATAACAATTTGGTGCTGAAAATGATAAAATGGCAGTCTGTGTCATCGTTTGTTGGTGAATGTTTCAGCGACAGTTTGACTTATTTATCTGTCTATAGTTTGTATGTGATATAATTCATGATGTGGTTGGTAGTGACATGATTTATGCATTTATTTGAACTGTGTTGAAGTCTATAAGAATTGTTGAATGTAGGTTGTTTGAGAATCTCTAAACTGCTACTGTATGCGAGTGAATACTCTAGTCTTCAAGTTTATTAGTGAGTTGTATCACTCCATTTGGTTTTATAGTTCTTGGTGATGGTGGTGGTGGAAAGTTATATAGGTTAATGATGGTTAAAATAATAAAATGACATTTGTTTATAAGATATAAATTCTGCATTTTTTTGTTTATTTCCTTTTGTTTACTGATTGAATGTGATAGTTTTCAAGATGTTGATGGAGGTGGGAAATAAAACCAATTGTTGGGGTGGTTTGGAAGATGTTAGAGGTGGAAAAAGACCCAACTGCTGTGGTATGGTGGTTTTGAAGATGTTGATGGAGGTTGTAATGGACCTTCGCTGCTATGGGGTTTTTGAAGATGTTGATGGACCACTGCTGCTGCTGCTTTGGTGTTTTCGAAGATGGGGGTGGGAATTGATGCTGCTGTACTGGTCGTTATTAAGAAGACGCACCATGGCTCTTAAAGGTTCACCATTACATATTCAGGGGTCTAGATGGTGCCCATGTATCTAATTAACTGGGGTTAAGTTGTTACTTGGGTTATAAGTGAAGGGAATATAAGTTAAAAAAAAAGGGCCGTGTTTTTGGTAACTGTTAGATATGATGGTTGATGAGCATTTTGTAAACCAAATTAAATGGTACGATCATTTTGTAATTACAATAAAATTTAATTGCATCAGTGTGTTGAGTCTCTCTTAAACTGAGCATAATGAATCCTGTGTTTTTGTAGTTAATGGCAATGTTGCCAAGCTTTATGTAGCTTTGCCTTCAACTCAATTATATCTTGAAATATATTTGAACTTCAAGTCTTACCGTTACCATTGATATACATAAAAGTTTACACTTTCTTGCTTACCATGGTTTTAACCATTGGAATGAGATGGAAGCATTTCCTTCAACTACTTTAATTTTCAACAGCCTAGCAGCCATCACTTGTTGGTAATAACAACTCTCTTAAATTTTAACTGTATTAGAGCAATGACTGGTTGGTAAATAACAGTAATATGAAATTGCAACTTTCGGATAAAGAAACTACATTGAAATCGATTTCATTCATCAATTCCACACCGCCTGGTGAAAAAATCTTGCAAAACCTTTCAGAATCTATACATCATGAAAAAAATATCCACACAGATATGTACCAAAAAAAAAGGGGCCACAAGGATCATGAGCCACTCCTGGGTAAAACGGCCGTCCAAAAAATATTCACAGGTCTGAGAACCCAACACCGTCCATACTTCTAGTCACATGATAACTGCACCAAACATAAACATGTTATACTTTTGATAATGGTGAAGTCATAAACAATGCAGCTTCGATGCTGTATTTTTATTTTACCTTTATGGAATCTCTCTTGAACAACTGTAAAGCGAATTCACGACGATATTGATGAAGATTCTCCTTTTTAATACGTGACAGAGGAATACTCCTGATCCGATATTCAACGAACTTCAAAGCATACACCCCACAAGAGCATCTGCAATATGCATAAATGGATTACATATAAGAAACTTATTTCATTTTCTATTGAATTTACCAAAACCAGACATTGTTTTTGTATTCCGGGCCGTTTTTATCACAACTTAAGATGTATACTACATACCCAGTAGTGGGTTGCGGTTAAATAATATTTTGTTCACCAGTAGAGAGTACTTACGAATCATCTTGTTGAGGGGGGAGCGGTGTATCCTCATATCGAGCCTTCCATAAGGCACCATCGTACCTTTGTTCTAAATAGTGGCAAATCAAAATGATTTCCTTGACGACTCCGTCTGACTGAGGAGTTGTACCAGGTATAAGGGAATCATATATGATTATTCTCTCTTCCTTAAATTTAATACATATTGCGACCCAGTGCTTCCTCGATTCTATGTTCACCACGCCATACACCACATCGACATCTTTCCAAGGTTTACTGCATTCAAGCAAAATGTCATCTACATAATTATTGGCAAGTCTAAACTTGTCATTCGTTGTAAGTTGATGCTGCACAAATTCAGGGAAGATTTCTTAATATGCAGATACGCTGTTGAATACCCTATTTAAGTGACTATTTTGGAAAAATAAAATACCACAAAGCGAGTGTCGATGGTTGTCCATTTCCCCTGGGAGCATACATTTGATTTTCTCATGAGGTGCAACATGCCGTTAATATGCTGCAATTTCAAAGCAAAAGAGATTTGTTAACAGTTCCGGAAAAAAAAGAGATTTGTTAACAGTGCCAGAAAAAAAAGATTATAATCACATACTTATATTCTTCTTATTGGATCAGCGGATCGAATGTAACTTACGTAATCTCCTAGCCACCCAGTTGGATCCAGGAGTTTCTTAAATTCATCACATTTCGCAAAAGGGTCATCTGCCTGGTCATCAATACTAGACCATATAATAAAACATAACAACACGAGAATAAGAGTAACGTTCAAAATAATATGTGCACCAAAAATAAACAAATAAATAGTGGGGAGAATTTACCCGTGGTGGATGTAATCGTTTACATCCTGTACATCCTTCCGTGTAATTTGATCACCCAAACTGAAATACTCAAAGTAATCAATTTTCACCGCTGGCTTATCAGGGGTCTTAATTTCAGTAAGAAACTTGTGCTTCTTGGAATAATTCTCGGACCCAGGGGAGATATTTAAATCAACTTTACTACAATCATCCTTCTCCAAACCCTTATTCTTAATCATAACAATCTCATCCTCCACAAAAGAAACCTTCTTCCGAAGTCTAGGCGGCCTCATATAGTCATAAGCTACATAAGGATTACAATGGTACTTGCTATCCTTCTTTATTCTGCCACCCTTTGGGAGATAGTTCTCATTAACACTGCCAGATGCTTCCGCTTCAACACCAATTCTATTTTTCCCTCTCGGCCTTTTTAAATCGTTATCGTCCTGCATAACCAGGGACAATGAAAAAGATTTTTAAGCACCGACAGATTTTGTAAATGCTATGATAAGATGTAAATGATACTTCATCAACAGATGACTTGTTTCTGTTATTCAACAGCGTAATGAGCCCATTTAATATCAACCCAACTACTCCATATGATTACCAATGTTTACATTAGAGTATCGAGGTAACTATGAAAACAAACAGCATAGGATACATAATAGCAAAACGGAACACTCCACATTAACACGTGTATAGTCACGAGTAATAGCAAATAGTGTATATATGTCAGACTTCCAACTACAAATTATTTTAATTACAGACATTAAATTTGGACAGAAAAAATGTGGTTTGTCTATTGTGCAGAGAATTAAGATGAAACATGTACATGCTAATGTCCCACAAAAACTAGTTATTCAAAAATTGTGTTGAATTGCTCATGTAAATCAAAATTCAAGCAATAGCAATGGACAAACCTCTTCGTAATTCTTAGTTGGAGTATTTTATGGTAGTGATGTATTAAGAAGTTCATCATCATCGTGGGAAGAAGCATCAACGTCGCCTAAAAGGTGATTGCGCCGTGTTTCAGCTTCATCATGGTTCGCAGATTCGTCACCAACATGAAGAATAGGATTGTCATACAAATCACCACCAACCTATTTACCGGTATTTATACCAATCTCTGTCACTTTGTTATTTGGATTCCAACTCGCACCATCAGACATTCGGTCACCGTTGCAATTCCCCATAAATGGAGGAGGAAACTGTTGCACAATAATTTCCGTATACTCAAATAAAACACTAATTATGAATAGGATTTAACAGTTCAATCCAACATAACAAAAGGGTTCCAAATAACTCACAGTTCTTGACTTTATAAATGAAAGCTCCTCCTTTAATGCGGTGCATGTATTGTTCAAATGGACAACCTGGCCACTTAATTGGGTAACCTGACTGTTTATATCTACCACAAAACTGAAAATTTGATCGAGTCTAACCTTCCAAATATCAGCACCAGGCTGAGGATTAAAAGCCACATCACTAGCTTTCTCATATGCGACATTACCCTCCTTAATCGTATCGTACATGTGTGCATTGCCTGGAGCAGCATTAGGTTGATGTACAATTGGAGAAACATCCTCCACTACACTTTTGTCACTCAGGGGACCCTCAACTGAGCCGGCAATTAAAAGCCGGTCGAAAACAGGCTCAGGCCACATCATGTCTTCAATGATTCGAACTTCAGAATTACCCTGCAACAAGGAGATCACACTTAAAACAACATATAGTACACATTTTTAAATTTTTTTTTTCAAAGGACATACCTGTTCCGGTTCCAATGCGCTACTAACTTTATCGTAGGTCACAACATTGGTGCAGCACACAGTAAAGATATAGGGGAGCCACACATCACTAGCTTTATCTGCACCACACATCGCAAGAAATTTCGGGAAGACTTGAACAGACCAGACCTAAAACACAAACATAAACTATTAAAAAGCCAATTTCAAAATAATCATGAATAAAATATCAACCAAACTAGTCTTACCACCAACACGCCTGGCATTCCTTGGGGATGGATGGAAGGTAACTTTGTAGGTTTTACTACAACGTTATCATATTTATTCATTTGAAAAACAAAGGCATCGTGGGTATTTTCAAATGTTTGCTTATAACCTACGTGTCCCCAGGGATAATTGTTAAACTTAACAAAGTCTTCTACCAAGTGCTATGTCATCGCCTCAATACAACTGATTTCAGGGTGCCCATATATAAAACGGTGCACAGCATAGACTAACGCAAGCTTAACCCGGTCCACAACATTCAGTTTCATCCAATCTTTAGTACCCACTTTCACACTCTTTTTCTTCCTTTCGGCTTCTTTCCGGTTTTTTCTATCTTCCGCTTTTTTAATCTCTTCATCATTTAGATCAACTGCAATCGTAGCGCAAAAAAGGAAATCATACAATTCTCTTCCTGTAACATTTTTTCCAGGAGTAACATACTTCTCCATGAATGTGCTTACCCCTGGGGGTTGGACATACGGCGTATCCAACTCCGTTACTCGGAGGCCTGATATTGCGGCAAAGTGCGGCTTCCTAAAGCAGATTTCATTACCACCAACTTTAAACCAGATATCTTCATCTCCTGCTACCTGAATCCGCCGAGTCATCAAGAAAAGAAATATTGGCCCGGACATCTTCTGATCATCAGGAATGTCAAGTAGATGCCCAATTTTAGTTTCGCGGAACAGGGCTTTCTCAGCATCAGACAATTCATCGTGTATAGCATTCAGTACCTTGTAGCCGGAGTCCGAATTTAGTTCACAGTAATTGGTCCGGTACTTGTACTCATCTGGGTAAACATAATTCCTACACAACACAATAAAAAATTATAATAAAATCATGGAAACGTCTAAAAAAGAAAATTATTTTATAATTTAAAAGATATTTAGTCATTGATGAAACTATAAATCTTACTAATCGACTACTAATTCACATTTTTACCTTTCCTCAACTGCAATTCTGGCTTTTCTACCAACACCCATGCTTGCAACCTACAAATTGTTGGTTTGACGCTTTACTGCTTACCTACATTCAAATCGTTTAATCAATTCAACAAGGGAGATATTTGTGACCACATTCCTCAATAAAATGAAAATACAAAAATCACAGCAGTCTACCAAAACTATAGATTTAGTAAACTATAGTTTCATTTGAAAGAAAATGAGACAATCTCCCAACACCATAAGAAAATCGACACAAAGACAGAGATTTGTATGAGAAATAGATTTAGTAAACTGCAAATTGATTTAACCTATTATACATGTATACTTTGTCATTTACAAGCCATCAGAACCAAATAATCCTTCCCCACGAGAATAAATGTCTTGACTAGTACCAAAGGGGTGGAAATAATGCAGTTTCATTTGCAAGTTCAAAACAACTTTAACTAATATATTCCACAGAATCCTCAAAATTTCCTTTCAATAAAATTGGGTTTTATATAATGATGGAAATGTAATTGGGTTTCAATCATCTCTTATTAATCGATGAATAAAAACAACTTGGGTTTCAATCATCTCTTATTAATTGATGAATCAAAAAATAAAGATTGAAAATCGTAGATAGAAAATTTACCTGATTTTAATTGCAATCGATCTGAACATGCCAGTCTATATTTTCAACTTCTAAGAAGTATCAAACATTGTTAAAGAACCCCCAGGGATGTTCTGTGACTTCAGGCTTCGAAGGAGTGGGAGATATAGAGTTACAGACGAGGGAGGAAGAGGAGAAAGAGTGTGATTTTCTTATAATTTCCCTCGTGAAAGATAATGTGCAGGCGATGTGGCGTTGATCAAATATACTCTAAAATAAGACCAATTTGGTAACGAAATTACGGGACCGAACATTTTTATTTCTGGGGGTGTTTAGGTAGGTTGGAAAGTCCCTTATACACGTTTGCCAATGTTCAGGTTTACCATCAAATTAATACCAATTGCATGTTTAAATGTGCGATGAATTTCATTTTAGGCTCAGACTGCCATACTTAGATAGTAAGAAGATTGGGAACAACCAATATCGTTTACCAATATTCTAAACAATGCCTTATTGATCTTACTGGTACTCATGCAGTTAAGTTTATTGCTTGCCATGGAGCTGACCAAAAAAATAAATATTCTCTACCATAACCAATATATGATCAATATTGTTCTCTCTCTTATGGTAAAGCCGCTATGCTTTTAAGTTGGATGTATTCAATTTTTTGGTTTTGTTTGCGAATATTACAACAAGGTTTTAGACAATTACAAATCTACCTCAACCAATTACATTTATCACTTCCCCACTGCCAGATATACAAAATAACCTATGAAAAGCTTACAAAATGATGAACAACGTTCATACACATAAATGTACAAAAACACTAGGGGCCAAAAGATTCCATGTGCCACTCATGGGTACTAAGGTCATCCACTAAAATTGACAGACAACCCGTACATGTCCGTAAATCCTAATAGCACGAAAACTGCACCAAAAAATTAAGGTGTTATTCAGGGTGAGGATCCTAAAGTTAAAATAAATACTGCTAATTATTCACTACTCTTTATGGCTTTATTTACCTATATGGATTTTCTCTTGAACAACTGTATGGCAATTTCACAACGACAGCGGTGAAGGTTCTCCTTTTTAATACACGACAGAGGAACCCCCCTAATCAGATATTCAACGAACTTCAAAGCATACACCCCACACGAGCATCTACAATATGCATAAATGGATTACGCATAAGAAAGTTGCTTCAATTTCCATAAAACAAACATTGTCTTTGAATTTCGTATCACTCCTACACTACTTGAATGTATACATATAGCCTGGGCGAGGAAAAATATTTCAAGTAGAGAGTGGTTAACCATCATCATGTTGAGGGAGGAGCGGATCCTCATTAAATACAGCTTTCCACATGGGACCCTGGTTGTACAGTTGGTTAAATAGTCACGAATCTGTATTATTTCATTGTACACTCCCCCTGATTCATGAGTTTGACGCGGTCTAAGGGAATCATATATAATTACTTTATGTTCCTTAAATTTAATACATATTGCGACCCAGTGTTCATATCGTGTTTTAATGTGGACCACGCCATATATCACATCTACATCTGCCCAAGGTTTACCGCCTTCAGGCCTATGTCCAGATGGATAACGATTGGCGGATTTGAAATTGTCATCCATTTTCAGGTATGGTTGTTCAACATCAAATAAGATTACTTACAACACATAAATTAGTTAATACACAATTTAAGTAGCTATTTTACAGTTAACAGACCTGTAAGCAAGCGTCTATGGTCGTACACTTCCCATCGGCGCAGAGAGTGACTGGGCGCATGAGGAGCAACATGCTGTTAATATGTTGCAGGACGACACAAAAGAGATGAGTTTCTGCTGCAAGAAAAGTTTACCATTAGATAGTTAGATTGTTTTTTTTTACAGGATCAACAGATGGAATCTAACTTACTTCATCACCTAGACATCCATTTTTATCCAGTTTTGTTTTAAACTGGTTACAAGTCGCAAAGGGGTCATCTTTCTTGTAGTCAAAACTGTCCCATACAAACATCCATAACACAAAGTTACGATCAAAATAAACAAGGACACCAAAAACAAACAAATAAATAAAGGATGCTTTGGGGACACTCACCCTATGTTGATGTAATCATTCACATCCTGTACATCCTTCTCAGTAACTCCAGAGTACAATCTGAAATTTTTGAAATAATCTATTTTCACTTTGAGTTTTTCAGGCAAAAACGTCTTCTTCAGGGTATAATTCTCATCACCCTCTGTCAAAGGGGAATCCCCAATTTCAATTATATTCCCAGCCTTTTCAGTGCTTCGAGTACACTTAACCTTCTTCTGACCATTCTTCTTATGATCACCACCATCTGCCGCAAAATTAACCTTATTGCCAGGCACAACTCTTGCCTTATTCAAATTATTTCCATCGGTAAATGGAGGTTGTAGCGCTTTACTAAGCTTCCGTACTCTGCCAAACTTTGGGAGAGTATTGTCATAAGCATAGCCGGACGCTTCAGCTTCATCATGATTTATTTTTTTCCATTGGGGGCTTTTTGAATTTTTATCGGCCTACAAAAACAGAGTCAATGAGAAGAATTTCAAGAACCGGTGAGCACAGTTAATGAAAATACTACGGTCAACAAATGACTTAATTCTGTTATTTAACAAAGAGAAGTTCGATTCACCGTTTACTATCAACCAAATATTCCATAATATTAAAAGGATTTATGAAATTTAATAACAAACAAATGGAGAAATATCACGTCGTTCTTATAAAACGAACAATCCGATGTTTATAAACGAGTTACCGAGTAACTAGGATAATAAACAACATCAGATACATAATACAACAAACTTAAATGGAGAGAAAGCGAACATGACTACAGCATTTGAAGCAAAATTCACAAGAAGAACAATTATTTTTTCGACAACTAGCTTATTGTATGAAATAGTCACTGTCCAGTAGAGACGACTAATAGAAAAATGTTTATATATATTACCTACTTCATAGTCAGGCATTCAAGAGCGAATTTTATTAAATGCAGACATTACGTACATAGACCTATTGTGATTTGTCTATTGTGACATAATGCAAAACTAATAGGAAACCTATACATGCTAACGACCAACAAAAATTAATCATATATTCGTACTCATGCACATTAAAATTCGAGCAATAAGAATGAACAAACCTCTTCGCCTATCTTATTTGGAGTATTGTATAGTACTGGTGTACTAAAAAGTTCAACATCAGCATGGGCGTTTACATCATCGTCGCTTAAAATGTTATAGCGCCGTGTTTCAGCTTCTTCATTACCCACAGCGTCTTTACCAACATCAAGAATAGGCTTCCCATATAAATCAACACCACTTTATGTACCAAGCTCTTTCACTTTGTTATTTGGGTTCCAACTTGGCCCATCCGACATTCCTTCATTGGTGCAATTCCCCATATATGGAGCACGAAACTGTTACACAATATTTCACATCGACTCAATTAATTTTCAAGTTATGAATAGGTTTAACTGTAAAACTTAACAGAATAAAAAAATTCCAAATTACTCACGGTTCTTGACTTTAAAACTGAAACCTCCTCCTTCAAAAATGTAACCTTCTCTTTCAATTCGGTGCATGTATTTTTCAAATCGACCACCTGGAAACTTAATTCTTCCAACTTGCCTAGAGACTCACTCTTCATACCTAACACCAAACTGAAAAGATGATCCATCCTATCCTTCAAAATATCACCATCAGACCGAGGATTAACTGCTGTGTCTCTAGCTTGTTCTTCCAAACCGTCAACCTTTATATCATCGTCAGACAAAGTATTAAAATCCGCATCACTAGCTTGATCTCTGATGACATTACCCTCAATTACCCCAGGAATTAAAAGCCGGTCGAAGAGAGGCTCAGGCCATATGATGTCTTCCATGAATTGAACAACAAAATCTTTCTGCAATAGGGCGAAGATGGTCAAAAACAACATTAAATACAAATTTCAAAGAAATAGATTTCTAAAGACATACTCATACCGGTTCTAATGCGCTTCCAACATTCAC
Organism: Papaver bracteatum; assembly: GCA_023529315.1. Taxonomy (NCBI): domain Eukaryota; kingdom Viridiplantae; phylum Streptophyta; class Magnoliopsida; order Ranunculales; family Papaveraceae; genus Papaver; species Papaver bracteatum. Next base: position 249,118 of record JAJJWX010000149.1, read on the forward strand.
ATGGGTCAGGGCATTAGTGCAGCACACAGTAAGAATATAGGGGAGCCACCCATTAATATATATCTCTTTTCAACACTTCTCAAACAATGTCGGGAAGACTCGAAAATCCCAAACCTAAAACACAAAAACAACTATTAAAACAACAATTTGAAAGTTAAACATATACAAAATATCAACCAAACTACACTTACCACCAACACGCCTGGCATTCCTTGAGGATGAATGCCCCATTGACCGTTAGGTGTATCTACTCCAGTCATTTGAAATTCATAGGCTTTGTGAGTCTTCTCAAAAGTTTGATAATAAGCTACATCTCCCCAGTGATAATTTTTGAAGTCATCAAAGTCTTCTACCAAACTCCATTTTGTTTCCCCAACACCAGTGATGTCTGGATACCCATATATAAAGCGATGCACAACATATAGGAGAGCAACCTTTACCCTGTCATCAACATTAACTTTCACTCTCTTTCTAGCCTCCACTTTCTCACTCTTTTTCCTCACCGCAGTATTTTTCCTCTCTTCAACATTTGTCCTCTCTACAGCATTTCTCCTCTCTTCAGCATCCGTATCGATAAAAAGGAAATTATACAAATCTCCTCCGACTACTTTTCTGTCAGACCAAAAATACTTCTCCTTCAGTTTACTCACCCTCGCGGGTACAGCACATGGTGCATCCGTCTTCGTGAAGCTAAGGCCTGATATTGCGGCAAACTCCCGCTTTCCAAAGCAAATTTCCTTACTAAAATCTCCATTACAAAATCTGAACCAGATAGCCTCATCTTGCGGTACATAAATCCGCCTAGTCATTAAGAAATTAAATATCGGCGCAGACATCTTTTGATCAACAGGAATGTAAAGTAGGTGACCAATTGTAGTTGATTGGAAAAATACTTTCTCAGCATCGGACAATTCTTCGCGCACGGATTTTAGTACATCGTAGCTGGGTTAAGTAATCAATTTGCAGGAACCTGTCCGGTACCCGTACTCATCTGGGTAACAATATTGCCTACACAACACAATAAAAACTTAAACCAAAAACATACCGGTTCTATTCGTGAAAATATCCTTATTCGTTAATACACTACTAATCCACATATTTACCTTTCCTCAACAACAACAGCAGGTTTATGTGTTTTCTTAGGCAATTTACCAGCACGCATGCTTGTAGCCTACAAATAGAATTCAATCAATAAATAAATATCTGAATAATAAGGCATTGTGGAAGGGAAATAGATCACACTATCAAACTACATTACGTTTACGGATTACTGCAGGTTTGGGGACTACACTAGAGATTCAAAAATCTTACAAGACGGGAATGAAAGCTATGCAGAAAACTATTACACGATTAAAACAAACTAGGTTAATTTGCAAGTGAGTTTTCAAACATGATGAAACAATCTCACTCTCAACACATACATAAACAATTAATTGAGATAAACAGGGACATGCATTGGAGTTTAAATGTGATACAGTACATTTATTATATCAAAATGATGAACATGAGGTTTTGAAAACAAACTTAAACTAGTGCCATAAGGCAAACACATTGAATAGATAATCTTTTAAGTTGCAAAGCTAGGGGGAAATTATTGACTTCAGTGAGTCCTTTTTTAGAAACAATTTTAAAAAATAATAAATGATAACTAATAATGGTATAACAAACATGAAAGTGAACCTGTCCATCAATTCTAAATTGAACATCAATGTTTCAAAACGGAACTCGTTGGGTAATTTTAACAAGCAACTGAGAGGCTAGATTAAAAAGTCAATCCATTACCTTATTTATGATGGAAAGCTAAATTTTCATAGATGCAATCATATTTAATCTTCAAAGAAACGTTTATAAATCCAAAATCACACATGGTTTAATATGTCAGGAATGATTATTGTGTAAATCAAGTTTTCAAGCAAAGTTCAACAAAAATAGGGAGAGATTGGGAAAAGGTAATGGACAAAGTTTATCAATTTCACGGCTGAGAAAAACATCTCAACTCATAAATTTTAGATCCAGTTAAAATAGTGTTGTACAATAATAGAAAATTGCATTTGAATATACATGAATCGAAAAATCAGGAGACAAACGAATAAATAGCATTTGAATCGACATGAATCGAAAAAGGTGGAGAAAAGGAATAAAAGGAGAAAGAACCACTACCTTTCTGTAGAAGAAAAATTCAGCCAATTTCAATGAAAGGAGAAGTAACCTACAAACATGATTCAATTGATAAACAAACATCTGTATGATAAGGCGTTGCGGAAGGTAAATAGATCACATTATCAAGCCTACAGTACCTTTACTGATTCCTGCAGGTTTGGGGACTAGGATACAGGCTCAAAAATCTAACAAGACAGGAATGAAAGCTATGCGAAAATATGTATGCCAACCCGAACCTGTACATACACGAAAAAAAAGGTTTTCAGATATAAATTGGAGTTCCATCGATAAACATCATTACAAAATTGAATATGTAAAAGTTCAAAACCACTATAACCTAATGAAATTCCAGAATATCCCCAATGCTTTCCTACAAGCATAAATATTCAATAACCCAAGTCTTTATAGAACCCAATTTGAAGTTATCAAACTGAAATCGTACTCATTACACAAGTCTTTTCAACCAAGTAGTGTACATACAACTAAACAGACAATAATAGCAAACTGATTTGCACAAACTTAATTTGTTAATAAGATAATTCATAACCACAAAAACTAGGCCTAAATGCACTTTCATTAATCAATAATCCATTCTAGAGAAGTAACTTTTGGGAGATGTGCAAATATCTTATGCATCTTGAGCAACAGCCAAATGCCAAAATCAAAAACTTTTTACAATTTTTAGAGCAATTGGTGGACTATAGCACCTGCAACATGAATTACCGTAAACCTTAAGAAATTCAAAGTAGTTAGCTCAATATAACAACAAACTTAGTCTTTAACGTACATATCCAAAGAGATACCATATCATAAACGACAAAAATACATTGTATCAAAAAGTTATATCCATTCAGATTGCGAAAATAGTTAAGTACAAAAGATTGCATTGCATATTACTTCATGTTATACATTAAGATTCTTTATGTAGGTAAGTACAAGTATAACCAAGTCACCAACTATATATGTGAAAAGTTTCGATCCTACCTGTTGAACAAATGAAGAAGCACATGCTCTATTCGTAGAACCAATCGACTTCAACTTTGAAAACCCTTCGACTATTAATATACATCACGCATTAGTGGATCATTTTAAATAATAAATCAACGGAAGCAAAAACTATGAGTGATTCACGGAACAATAAAATGTGAACCATATTCGCAATTTGGATGAGGTATTAATGAAACAAAAAATTATTTACAAAGATGAAAAATACTAAGCAAAAGCGGAGGTGAAGGACACTATCCAAAGAGCATGGACAACAATAAAACATCCACCAGGACCTTGCACTAGTGCAACCCATATGAAGCGATTAAGACACTAAACTTGTCTTATCCAAAGTACCTATTTATTAACCAAAATCTATATTTGAAATCCAGGTATCGGGTAGTGGAAAATCACTTGCATACATCCTCGGTAATCCAACTATCTGTAACTAACCACTAAAGCTACCTAAATCATTTGTAATAAGCTGAATATTATGACCTCTAACTATCCTTGAAAGCTTATATGAAACATAAAAAAGTTTCCAACCTTTCTTAGCAATCTCAAAGTATGAAAGTAATAACACAACATAATCAAAATTAAAAACCAAACCAGATAGTACCTATTCATCAAAAAATAAACCACATAGTATTGACCAGACAGATTTTTCTAAATAAGAGAACCATAGAAACAATCCATTCCACTAAATTAGTTAATTACCAGAATTCCTTTTTTTTTTAAGAAATACTCGAAAAAGCGAAAAAACGATAAATACAAATAATAAACACCTTAAAATTGTAACTGAACATCACTGCAATCTTTTTCAACAAACTTCAAATTGATTATCGCCGTTATCAAAAACAGATCGAACAAACTTGAAATTGAAAAAAAAGGGAATTTTTTGGATTTTTTTTTTTAAAGCAATCAATAATTCTCAAAACAGCTGCTAGGAATAAAATTTAGGAATAAACTACAACCCTAATTTTCTAAATCATGATTGATTGAAAACCCTAGTTAAGAAAAATTACATGATTTTCACCTAACCCTGAACTTGCATGTCTTCTTTATTACATCATCTCTCTTATTTCTTTCAATCTTCACTACAAAATTGGGTTTTACATAGGTAATCGACGAATCAAAAATTCATTATTGAAAACCCAAGATATAAAAGTTACCTGATTTTAATTGCAATCTGAACTTGCAAGTCTTCTTTTTCAAATTCTAATGAAGAAGGAAATCCTAGTTAACGAATACCCTGATCCAGATGGAAGTTCGCTGACTTCAGGCGAGGAAGGGATGAGGAAGAGAGAGTTGCAGACGAGGATGAGAGAGTGAGAAGTGAGATTTGAGATGAGTTTTTTTGGTTTTTTAATAATGTGAAATATAATGTGCAGGCGATGTGTACACATTGTGGCATTAGAGTAAATATACTCCAAAATTAGACCAATTTGTTGACGAATTCACTGTACCGAACATTTTTGGTAATTTCAAATTTTTTTGGTAATTCCAAAATAAAAAGAGATACTCTAGGAAATTTCCTCCCTCCTATGAGCTATATATTTGATTTCCTTTTAAGCTATATATATGAACTCCTTTTAAGAAATATGGATGTCTAAACAGTGGATATTTTGGAATAACAAAATATCAGACTCCCAGACTCATGTTTAGGATTTTGTTATACTCTTTTGCAGGGTCAAGTATATAAGTCTATTATGGGATTTTTTTTCTCTTTATCATGGATGGGCCCAAGGAAAGCTGTACATACAAGGATGTATATCATGCCAACACACACAATTTTTGAAAAAGTAAATGAAGAAGGTAAGTTAAACTCCTCTTGTGAAATAATTACTTACATAATCGTGGATTTGAAATTGGATTTGGATTTCTTAGTTACAATTGTAAACATATTTTGCATGTAAATTGGATACGTCAAATGATGCAAATTTTTTGATTCAACGGGTTGGTATACTACTATCTTAACTGTATTTTCGCTACTTTAGGTTTTACTCCATTGTTTAATCTATGGAATTTTTATGCTGAATTGATTCTATGTTTTGATGATTTAGATAATCTGAGAAGATTAGAACACAGGTAGCTTTGTATCTATACATCCCTGCTACCATTTTAAACCAATCTGGGCAGCCTGCGCAATTGATAGTTGGAAAACTAAGAAGGAATCACAATTGCCTGAATAGCAATCAAAACAAACAAGACTTACATAATCTATTGAAAACTATTGAAGAGTTTTTCCGAGCTTCAATGGGAGAACAAGAAACAACATCCATCATACTTTCTTGAGCACTTTCTTCTCCAAATGGGTGGTGTTGTTTTTATGTTCCGCAGTAAAATGCTCTTATTTTATTTTGAACTGTGAAGGTTGTTGTATGTAACTTTTGAAAGTCAAAAGGCTCAGTTCATAATAAAATTCAGAGGTGGAGGTTGAACTAGCATCACATTTTGATAAGCACCAATTCATAGGTGGATATTAACTTCACAATGTTTGGAGCCTTAAATAACACCCACACACGTACTACATTGCACATTTCCAAGAGCACCTTAAATATGTGACAAAGCTCAAATAGCCTCGAAAATGATTTTCAACCATTTCTTAAATATAGGCTCGAATTATTGATGGTACTACATACACCATGGAAGTGTTTTTGACATCTTAGCATTTGGGATATCCATTTTTTCATCATGAAATTGGTGACATATGAGTTTTTGATCTAAGGGAAAAAGAAGTTCATACCCTCGATGATGCCCCATTGCTTCATCAATAGTATTCATGGCCTCCCAAAGAAGTGTAACAGGAACCCAGTGAGGAGTATACTTAAAAAGAGCGATATCTAAGATGAGTGCCAAACATCGATGGAACCAGGATTTCATGTTCGGGTGGGCTAAAAAATTTTTTCCACGGATTCATTAATCTCAACTGCAATAAAGAAAAACGCGCTAAAATACTTGAAGTGAGCAATCCTCTATTTTAGACTCTTATTATAGAGAGCCATCCAGATGCATCCTATTTTCCGCCACAACTAGTGGACAACAATCACAAAGACATCCAGACGCATCCTGTTTTCCGCCACAACTACGGATTATTTATTAAATATTGTTGCAAGATGTTTACGTAGATTCATTAAGTCATTAGCCCGCCCCATTGCTGAGAATGTGGGGATTTAAATGTACCCTCATGCCTATAAATGAACAATCAGCACCACAATTAGATCTTTTCCAATTTTCTGAACCAAGCAGCAGTAAAAGAATCATGTATTCTTGAGCTCTTTGAACTATAAGCTCCCATATTCGAATAACAATAAGATCTTCGAATGTCATCACAGTAATGTACGGAGTACTCCAGTATTGAGATTCTTAATCCCGGGTCACACTGCAAATTAAAAACCTCAACTTTATCAGAACCAGGTTGCTGTAAATTAACTTGTTGAACCTCGGTGTTTTGATGTTCCGCTCTTTGGAAAAAAAAGTTTCTTCTTGTTTAACTCTTGCATCATTGGCTTCCTCACCTTCTACATTTTTTGCTCCTTCAATATTGATATCTTCACTGCTAATCCTATGAGGGTTAGGTACAACTTCAATTGGAACAGTTTATCAACATTAGATGAAAAAGAAATACTTTTTGCTGGTAAGAAAAATTCAAAGATGAATAATTATAGATTTATAGTACAATTTTGACTTGTTTTCTTTCCATATAGAGAGGGAACGAAAACAGTCACGCGCTAAAGTTAATTCACGTGAGTGTAGTATGTCAACTAAAGGGCTGGTTTCAATTTCGACTTGGGCTATTTTTTTTATGGCAATTACGCTAGGAAAGATGAGGTTTTCCACATTTGGGGTGGGGTGGGGTTGGGGGGGGGGGTTGCAGCCTAGGTAAGCTATCCCACCTCCGTCACTGGTGCCAAGTAATTTTCAGCATGGTACATTGGTACCTGTCACATGCCCATTTGCAGCATGGTACATTGGTACCTACAACTCTGTAACGCGTCATAATTATGCATCACTTGCAGTACCGTAACAGTACCCACCAGTAGGTGAAAAATGGCAAGGGGAATATATGGCTAACCCAATTTTGGAAATTTTTATATTAGTAGCCCATCATTAAGATACCCTATATTAGAAACCCAAAATTAGTTTTAGAACTACTAGTTTTACGATAATAACCTTTTATTTAAACTATGATATCATTTAAAAAAAAAAGAAATAACTATAATAAAAACGTGATTTCATAACCAATTTCCTAAAATAACTCCACCAAATTTTATGTTAAAGTCAATTCCTAAAATTACTCCACCTTTTACCACGCCTTCTCTTTTTTCTCTTCCTAAAATTACTCCACCTAAAATTAACTCACGCAACTTATCACTCACGATTTTAAGGCTTAAATAAGTTTATATACATTTCTAAAATAAATCAATTAACCAAAAGTGAAGAAAATAATCAAAAACACAAATTTTCACTCAAACATTGGTGAGAAAGGGATGAAAAATTTAATGCAACAAAAATTCTTCCTGGTAAAATAGATGAAAAAAAAAATTATCACTCAAATTTATCACATGAGGAACATGTGAGGATTGGATTTTTCACATGTAAATAAAATGAAAATTTGATCTTTCACCGGGGTGAGCGGGTGAAATTATATTCACTTGATAAGAAAGGAAAATTGTGATTTTCACAAAAATAAGTTCATGGGTGGTTGATGAAAAATCCAGTTTTCACTTATAATACTCCACTTATCACCCTACCTGATTGGTGAAAATCATAATTATCCTCAATTTAATAACCTAAATTTCTTGTACAAAAAAATCAAGAATCAGTTATGATTTTTCATGGTTACCTATGTTATTTCCTTTACTAATCACGGTGAAGATTTACCTATGTTAGTGTTTGTGGAGTTTATGCAGAAAAAATACTAAAGGTAAGAAAAGATTTATAGCTAAACACAGAAAAAAACGTAGATCGATGAAATCTCAAATTATTTCACGAAGAAAGTTAATAACATTGATCAGCAATGATGGGTTTTTAGTGTTACACGATTTGGATGAAGATAATAATTATATCTTCCGGAATTAAGGGAAACAAATTAATGGTAAATATTTTTTTACCATAAGTAACGCCTAACTAATTGACCAAATTAATGGTAGATATTTTTACCATAAATAACGACCATAACTAATTGAACGGTTATAGAAAAAAATTGTTGCTAATACTTAACTAATTAAGGTTAGTTTAGTCCAGCCGAAAAACTAAAAATGTAACTTAAATCTAAAACTATTAATCTGAACCGTAGATTTTATAATTTGGGTTATACATATATACCATCTTAATGATGGGTTTGTAAAAGAGAGAGGAACCTAACTTGGGTTCCTCAGAAATTTCCACAAAAATGGCATGTTCCTGTTTGAATACAAACATAACCAAACCGTCCACAATTCTTACCGTTTAATATGGAAATCGAGTACATCAACAACTTGATGTCGTCATATTCGATTTTAATCCTTTTGTATGTTGTTAGGTGGGAAAAGTAGCAGGACAATTTGCAAAACTAAGATCAAATGAAGTGAATCAACCAAGCTATAGATAATGATAATTGTTTGTGAGAGACAGGAAATGATAATGATGAGTACATGAATGGTTTTAGATTATGGACAATAACGAGTATATATGGACCAAGGTTGAGATAAATAGTTATTTTCTTAACATGACTGATACTTACCTTTTGTTATCTATAAAAAAATATTTCCAGTAAACACTAAGCATTGTGCCAACGCATTAAAAATGATCTATTGTTGGATTGTTTATTTTGTTTCCATCTTGAGAATTTGTATCACCAATTTATTTATTTTTAATTTTTTTTTTGATCGAAAGAGAAATGTATTTTATCTCACTCAATTACATCGAATGTTTTCTTAGGCTAAGCACTATGTTAAGCAATTTCGCTTTGCTATAGCTTATTTATAGCGAAATCCAACTACTATGGTCTTCTGTGTCGCTTAGATATTGCGATATCCCTTAGCTACACTTTAAAGTTGATCAGATCTTATGCGTGTTGTAACTAAGGGAAATCACACGGAATCTGAGTTTCGCGTGAAAAACTACTTTACGAAAACTAAGTTTCCGCGTGATTTTCAACGGATACTTCCGTTTGGGAATTTTCAATTTTACCCTTTGTTTTTCACTTTTAACTCTTTTATTTTTATTAAAACATCTGTTTTCTTATTATATCTCCATTTTTTTCCCTTAAAACTTTTTTTTACCCATAAATAATATTTATCTAAATTCATGGAATTTTTTTTCTCTTAAAACTTTTTTTTACCTATAAATAATATTTATCTAAATTCTTGGGAAAAAAAAGAACGGAAAATCTGGTACTATTTACAAGGAAACTGAGTTTTCGTGTTCTTTAGTTAAGGGATAGCGTTGTTCCATAATAAGGTTGGCCTGAGACCATTTTCCTAAGGAAAATCCTTCATCATACTGCTTAGCCTTATGGACAACATCGAAATTTGGAGAATAACTAAAGAAAATATTAATTTATGAAGCTGGAAGAAATATTGTAAGCTCGGAAGATGATGACGTTGCGGTACAAGGCCATAACTTTATTTTTTTTAAGTTTATTAATGTTTTATTGGCTTTATCATGGTCCTGTGGTAATTTTTTATTTCATATGCGAGAAACAGACCCGTGCATAGCACGGGTGAAAAACTAGTACCACCAATTTTCATCCAATGGATATGAATAGTTTATCTCTCAGCCAATGAGAGGGCTTGGGTACGCTTACCAGCCAATGGAGACAGGGTATGCTCCACCAATGCTAGTTTTATTCAGGAGCGGAGGATGTTGTTGAGTTGTTAGGTTGTTCATGACATCAAAAAATTAAATAACTGTAGTTTGAAAAAAATTGACATATATCTTTGGTTGGGGTTTTTAACAAGCAGATGGATGGCAATGATTTCCCAGTTCATAATAATAATAATTTATTAAAAACATGGTACTATAATAATAATTTATTAAATTTTAAACCAATGATTTCATTATTGTCTAATTCTCAACTAGATGGAATTTTTCCTTCATGAACCTAGTTCACAATATTCTGTAGCAAATGAGAGTGAACGACCCGTAACATTATACAAAATACGTTTATTAGCTTGCTGCATTGCTCCTAAAATAAAAGATGGCGTATTTGTATCCTTTCGAAAAATTCCTAAACAAATATTTCCGGTAATTGTTACCAAAAAATTAGCTTTATAATCTGGAATAACATAATCAGCTTGTTGAAAATGAAGTGTTATGGAAGGAAAGTTACTAATATCAAATTTTCCTCGAGGACGGAAACAAACATCAAATTTGTATTGGGAACCAATATATTCAATTCCGAGCTCGCTAAAATGCGCCTTCACCAATTCTGCAACTTTATCAAAATGATCCTTATACATACCGGATATTGGACTGCCAGAATCTATTATCATACCGCCTTCTATTAGATTTTTAAGCTCGAAAGTACCTCTAGGAAAGCCAACTCTTTTGTTACCTACACTAATATCTTCCAGATTTAAGTAATAGAGAGAAGTCTGATCATGAGGCACAACAATGGGAGTTGTATGTACTTTCTGACCCCCCCCTCCAATTGTCGCATCTGTACCAAATCTTAAGTATGTATCTGATCCCTCAATATTATAGTTAAACGTCTCGAAGCAATAAGAAAATTTACCTTCCCCAGCAGCACCTAATTGATTTATAAAAGACCATTTTCCTGATCCTAAACCAAGTATTCCTGAAATAATATCAGGTTTTCCGAGTAAACGATTCTTACCTATAAAATTTTCAAAATTTTCTTGGCGAAAACCACATCCCACGAGTAATTCAATACTTTCAAGGGCACCAGTGTTAGATCCTACAGTGAATTTTTCTTTAGCAACAATACCAGACGCAACTGAACCAGATGCATATCTTGATAAGTAAGTGCATTGGCCATTAGCATTGCACTTATCTCCCTTGCAAATAGGATGTGTATTACAAGGAACTGGATGATATGTAGTTGACAAACTCCAAGGATAAAGCGGCATATTTTGATTGAAAGTTTTAGTGGCACCTTCGCATTGAACCCATGTTTCATCACTGCCGGTATCAATAATCAAATAATAATTCATGAATGCTTGTCGTTTACCAGGAAACGTACCTAAACCAACCGTTGCAACGTAAAACCTACTTGTTTCATACTCTACATGCAAACGTGCAATGTCCGGACTCATTGAGTGTGTTGCATTACGTTGGAGTAATATTTGCGAATCGATGTAATATGCTTGAGATTTGGATCGTTCGATGAGTCTTTGAAGCCTTTTGTCTTGTGTTAGATGATCACCTGAATATAAAGGTGATTCTTTGGAATCTATATGAATCATCTTTAAGGTGAACCCTTTCTTTGAATTCATCGCGATGACTGAGCTTAATAGTAGTGACACATGAGTAATTTTCAGAAGAAAAGTAAAAAAAGTTCCCCCCATATTTGAGATAAAAAGAATTTTGATGGAGAAAACAATGTCCAGTTCTGAGATTTAATTTATAACACTGTATTGAGAAAAATAAAATCTTATTACAGAATCATATTTCATTTTGAAGTTAAAGCATATATATTCTTATTAATCAATATGCATTAATTTTGTCATACATACAGTACAAGGAGTGCCAGCTGGGCTAACACACATAATATCTATCCGGTTTTTAGATATAAAAATTTATTAGGGAAGCATATCATTCAGATTTTTTATATATTAATTACCTCAGGTGTAGTGGTGAATAAATTATAAGCACAAAACATACTTTAAGGGACAAACATTTTTAAATGGCAAAAATCTTGAACATTTATTCGAAAAATCATGCATAATTTATTCTGGCACAATACAAGTAATCACGACCCAATACATAATAACAAGGATATTTTTGGATAGAACATATATCAAGACTAATAAGGTAACATGATCAAGAATATTCACTAATCTCGAAAAGATCAAGAATTCAAGAAGATTTATACTCCCTCCGTCCTAGTTTAAATACCAAAATTGGGGATTTGAGAACTTTATCATTAGCAGCTACCAGTATGTACTTCACAAAAGAGTTCATTTACTATTAGAATACGAGCATCCAACTCAAAACCAATTGGCAATGAGTGGAGAGGCTCTAAGGGTTTATAAGCCGAAGGATCTTAGATTGCCCAATAATATGGGACTAATAATCTCTACACGCCCCCTCATGTATACCCTCGTTGGTTATAACACGTGGATGCAATGAGTGGAGAGGCTCTAAGGGGTTATAAGACGCAGGATCTTAGATTTCCCAACAATGTAGGACTAATAATCTCAACACACCCCCTCACGTGTAGCCTCGTTGGGTCTAACACGTGGACAATTAAATTGGGTGACGCGGAATAAAGGAACGGTCAAAGACTCATCGGAAAATAGCCTTCTCAGATACCATTTTAGAATACGGGAATCCAACTCAAAACAAATTGGAAATGAGTGGACAGGCCCTAAGGATTTATAAGCAGCAAGATCCTAGATTTCCCAACAATGTGGGACTAATAATCTCAACATTTACCACACATACACAGTACAAAGGGGACATATAAACAAAAAACAAAGGCAACATATAACAAGTATAACTAATAAACAAACAAGCAAGCTCACTGCGGCCAAACCAACAGAGATATCAGCAATAAAGGTATTCTCGGTTTTACCACTGCAACCCCATATAGTAGAAATTAGTTTAGCATCTAATAAAATAATATATTAAATAACCAATAAAGTATTGAGTACTACCTTTGGTGGATAGCCATAACACCCCCATCCAGCGTGCTTAGACACTCTCACCGCTTCATTGCACTCAGTCAGAGAATCAATTTGGTTGATAATCACAAATTGCTAACTAATTACTAATTAATCATTACACTAACTAATTTCATTATGAAGAATTAATTGGTAATTTAATAAATTCATAAATTGGTAATTTAATTGTGTGGTGATGTCATTTATCACTAGTTTATTCTGTAAAATGCCAAGTTAAATGTTTGAAAGACTGAAACTTACAGGGGGTTAGTACTCGAGTGAATTGTGGGGAGTTGGGTGTAGATTGAATCTTGGAATTTTGAGATAGTTTGAGAGAATATAGGGAGTTTGAGAGAGTTTGGTGTTTTTGAGTTCAGGGAGTTTAGGGGAGTGTAAGAGAGTTTATTAGAGGGTAATATGGGACATATCTTGACAAGTCACATATATTCCAAGATTTGCATAAATCTTGGATATTTATCAAATTTTAGTATTATATTTATTAGGATAATTATCTTCTTTATTTAGTTTATCTTGTTTAGGAAACTTCTAGACTTTAGGGTTTTAGATTTGCAAGCTATAAATAGAATTTTCTATTGTCTTTTCAGCTTAGCTTCTGAGCTTGTTAATGAAATCTATTATTTAGTTTGAATTGATAGAGTTCTTCATTTTTCCAACTACTTAGCGTGATTGATTTATTATAGAAAATAGTTAAAGCATTCTGAAGCCTGCTTACTAATATAAAAGACATAGCTTTGAAATTTAAAAGTTTAGTAGATAATCGTCCAAAATGAGTGTTGTTCTTGAATCTTTCGGTTTTTTCTTTGGTATACATTTCAATTAGCAGCAGTAGGAAAGGTTCTGAGTCAAACATGAATTCGATATTAAGACCGTTTAGTTCTGCTGCCCAGTGGAAAGATGTCGTTTAGTTCTGTTGCCTAGTGGAAAGATACCTATGCCTTACTTAGTTCTGGAAATTCTTTGATTTCCATCTTGAGGATTTTCCTCTAGCTTCCTTATAATTTCCCGAATCATCAAACAAAGTAAAAGCAATGCCGGTATTGGAGATATTAGTTAGAATAGAAATTGCTATATGTTTGAGGAGAATTATAGGTGAAACATGGAAAGATGAGTGGAAGAGGAAGACGGATCCTATTAGGAAGATAAGTGATTCTATTACATAGGTTATAATATACACATATACAATCGGTAATTGGATGGACCGCACATCCATGGGCCGTAGGCCCTGTAACTCCCCCCCTTGTGCGGTTCAATAACAAAACTTTATACATAGTTCTTCACATATAGCGATTTTTATGTATTTCTTCAAATGACGTCCTCTCCTTGATGTCTTATGCCGAAATCAATCGACTCATTAAAACTTTGACAAGTAAAAACCCAATGGGATAAAACCTTGGTACAACTCTTCAGATGTAGTACTTCACATGTTATCTCGTACTTTACATGTAATTCATTACATGCAATACGATCTTTCAAGAACCGACTCGTCTAAGTTAATTGCCTCGTAAATACTTCGTTAGGAAAAAACCTGAACTAAGGAAAAAGACTACAATATTAAGTAAACTTAGAACATAGATGGTAACTAATATGTCGTCTCATTAAAACCTTGACAAGGAAACCCAATGGGACAAAACCTTGACGAAGGGGAAAGAGTACAACGCGACAGATACAAGTAAAGGTGATCCATTGCAGATGATCACTTTGTTTCATTGAAATTGATTAGTTGCTTCACAACTTCTTAGGAAGCAAATCCTTGAGGAAAATACAATAGCCTTAGTTGGGAAATTATTTCCCGGTGTTTGTTGTTGTCTCACTAAAAACCTTGTCGAGCAACAAAACCCTGTGGGAAAAAGTAAGCTCGGTGAAAGAAAAGAGTTCTACACACCATTAGATGCTCCCCCTGATGTCGGACAATTTTCATTAGTCTAATGCAGTCAAAAGGAGTTGATCATACTTTACTTTGGTGACTTGGATGTTTATAGAACCATGTTGTTGATTCTGGAAGTTACGTTGCTTAACGGACTATCGTGTTTCATTTCTTTGATTCTGATATTTTCAATAATATCAACGCAATCTTTATGTATTCAACATTCAACATACTTGATGCTTTTAGTATTGTTTCGCTAAAAACCTTGTCGATTAACAAAACCCTTTGGGAAAAACTATTCTCGATCGAAGGGAAAATAGTACAACACAACTTCAATTTCGAAGTAAATTATATTGACATCATAACCTTGGATCCTCTCCCTGATGTCGGCATCTCCCATGATTACTTTCATAGTTGTTCCAGACTATTACCATAGTTATGTATTTTTCGAAATTGAATATCGGTAATGACCTACCAAATAGTCTACCGTATCACCCCCTGATAATCAACAACTTTTTGATTCCAATTTCATTAGCATTCCTTTTAATGTATTTGTAGGGATAAAATAAATTTACGCCAATGGTTACCTTTAAGTACCTGATTACATTCACTATACAGTTCCAATGATGTTACGTTGGCGCTGAGCTATATCTAGCTAACAAGTTACCTGAGGATGTAAAATTTAATCGAGTACATTATTATACTAAGTACAACAATGCGTCTATTGTACTTAGATATGGGAATTTCATCTCCCAACACATATTAGTCATCTTCCTTTAGACGAAATGGTCACTTACTTACATTTGAACCTCGACTAATCATGGGAGAGCTATCAGGATGCATGTCTTTGTTAAATTTCTTGACAACTTTAGGCATATGCAAATTGGTGGAATAATATAACTACAAGCTCAGTATTCGTCCAAGCTTTCCCCAGATTTTGCATCTCAAATTCGGATTTCAAATAGATTTTAAGGATTCTTATTACGTCAAGATCGTACCAATCATGTATGTACCATCGTCATATATAACTACAATTCCAAATCAGGAACTTTCTTGTGAATACGCAAGTAAAAATAACTTACTTGTCTATCCGCTCCAAATCAAATAGTTACTTAGACGGTGAATGCACTTTGTGGTTTAGAGTCATTTTATTTGGGAACCAAAAGGCTATAAAGTAATTTTGTAAATATCTTTTATATCTTGATTCTTTAAGAGATATGTAATAACCACATACATATGCTGTATTTCAATTCCTTGTGAAATTACCAAGCTAAATAAGTAGCGAAACGCTACAACATTCATTACAAGAGGATAATTCCAGTGATTTGTGAGAAACCTCGCACCACAAGGATAGTATTTTTACTTTAAGACTTCATTCTTCTCACTGCTCTTGGTGAAAAATAATCATGTAGGCCAAATATGCTCTTCGTTGACATTAAGCAACAATGAGCTTGGTTCGATCTCATTTTGCTCTATTTCCTTAAGCAAGTGTATATGAAATTAATCATCAATATTCTTGCATGATCTTTCATTGACTCGTTCGCATTCTCATAATCCACTTGGGATGTCATTGTTCTCTATTAAACTTCGGAGCGTCCTCCAGTTTTATTCATGGACATATTCAGAAACAATCTTATGAGATGATTTCTGATGATATAAACAAGTTGTGCCTTACTCACCCACTTCCTTTCTAGGTGAGGATTGATCGAACCAAGTGGTATCTCCAACTTCCTTTATGGAGCCACAACCTCAACCACACTCCCACTAAGTGTAGTTACAACACCTTAGTCTATGGTGTATATCCTTTTATTGAGGATTTGTAACCTTGAAGGTAGGTTTGCAGCTGGTATGTGTGATCTCATCACTTTAGCGACATCAATGTATATTCTGAAAATCGATTATTCTTTGTCACTTCATATTTACATTTGTGGAGTACAAGAATCAATATGATACACATTGGTGACACACCACAAAAATTCATGGCGTTCCCTTTAGAAAATACTTTTTTTTATCTCCCCCTAACGACGGGAAGACTGTCTCATTAAAGTGATAACATGCAAATCTATCCGTAAGAGATCTCCTTCCCAAAGGTTTTAAAATGCGGATAATTTTTGTGAGTAAATATCCAACAAAACTACTTAATCATTTTCGTGACCAATCATAATACGACGTGGAATATTAATGCACATATATAGTGCAACAAAAAATGCATAAGAACACAAATGTCAGGCTTATATTCAGTTACCAACTGGTACGCAGAAAAGGTTGATTAATATTGGGTTCTAAAATGAATTAAGTAAAGATGCGCGTAATATTGCATATCCCCAAAGAAATAAAAGGTAGGTTGGTAAGCATAACCTATTCCTAAGACACCATATGTAACCTTTGATGGTATCCTCTGCGAGACCATTGGGTATAAGATGCTCTATATTATTGTTCCTATTAAACATGCAATATTCATCAAGTCCTTTTGATGTAAATTCTCTAGCATTAACAAGGGTGGTTAGCCTTTGCACTTTGCATTGTGTAATATATGCTAGGAGTTTTCAAACGCAAATTTCTTTGGAACTATGACTAGTCCAAAATGTCAAAACATTCACCATATCCATCAGTCACTTTAATGGTCCGCAATCTGCATGAATATTTTTCTAAAGTTCACCTTGTTTTCTTTGTAATATGGAATTTTTACCATTTGCATCTTAGGATGGTCTCGATCCTGTTTTATTGAAGACTTTGTAAAAATGAGTGATATGGTTTCTTACCTAAAAGCATAATGGGAAGGGGGATGTGCATATAGTAATTTAGAAAACACTTATTGAGAGATATGTCGTCACTTTGCATTCTATCAATCTTTTTCCCATTTTCGTTCACTCAAATAAAGTGATATTTGTATGAGTTCTTTCAAAACAACCATCATGTCACAGCTAAAGTTTCTTTATGGTTATGCCCAAAGCCTGTATGAGTCAGTTTCCAACATTTCATCATCGGAGTCAATATGAATTCAATAATCCAAAATACTAATGATTTACATTTTACCAAATTCACTCATAAATTTCTCTAAGAATATGCTTTCTTCCACATTCAATAAAGGTTATAAAAAATGCAATCAATTAAATTCTGATCACTGTGAATTTTCCATATGATATCCACTTCCATGGTTTTTTTTAGAACTTAACAAGGTGTGATAGCTCTCGGTACATATAGAGATTTCGTGATTTTTAATCTTTGTTCACTCTTGGAAACAAAATTTTAGTAGTGCTTCGCTCGATGATCCAATCATCGTAGTCTCACTAAATTATATGGATTTAGTTAAATAACTAGTGTATATTTCCTTAAGTTAGTGGAAGGAAAAATCATTATCAGTTAGACATCAAGTCTTTTCCGGATAGATTTAATAAGTGGTGTGGCCTTATTACGTAACAAAAGTGTGGCTCACTCATGCACTGTAGAGTGTATGTTACGGTTCGTAGGGGATGATATACATTTCATCCATATATATCTCAATTGCATTGGAGATTTTTTCGTCTCGTGATAATGATGTACTTTTAATAAGTGCAGAAAATGGGTTTAGTTCAACTGGCAAAGATATTCTTTCCAATGAGGTTGATGTTTAAAATATCATCTTCTTGTGGAAATCGGTTGCTACTATGATACGAAAATTATATTTCTCGTTTCTAATGCCAGTAACAATTTATTTATTTTTTATGCGAGCTAGAATTACATTTTAGCTTGATCCCATATTTGGTTGATACCTGTATTTTGGTGTCATTACTACCAGAAACAAAAATACATACTTGTCTCATGATATATATGTCCCTTTTTAGAGAGGTTCTTTCTCTTTCCAATTTTTCTACGATTAGCTTAATTTGAGAAATTTTTTCTTCTCAATGGGTCAAGAGAAATATCATTTCATAAGTGAACCACTTACTTTAAGTGTAATAGATTACAAAATATAGGAAATCTCTTGTTTGCATACTTTAACATAAACTGGTACATTAGTTCATGGATGAGGTAGAAAAAAAAAATCTAACTCATATCATTTTTTGTGAGTTCTTCCGCAAAAATTGGTATGCATGTGTTTAGAAACATAAGGGCATATATAACTACACCTTTTAGACGATGCATTGTCATTGGTAGAGGTTTTGATATGGGATATGTTTTTTTTTCGCAAATAAATGTTTTCCATATCGAAAAACACAATAATGGTGCTCAAGTACTTTTGAGTCCAAAATATTGTTTTTGAGTTGAGTTGGGGTCTAAATGTTAAGGACCTTAATAAATAATTCTTAAGGGGAAACCGTTTGGTTTAAAAAAAAAAAAAAAAAAACAATCCTTTTGCAAACCAACTTTCTTCATGGTTAATGTTCTCTGAATGTGGAGTACTTGAAGCTAAATCAGGAAGAGATAATTGGTATTTCACTTTGATTTTTGAATGACGTTCTCTCAATGTGGGATCTAGCAATTTTAGATATTTATAATGGTTCCTTAGCTTCAATGCCTACAAATTATGGTTTTCATGTTAAATGTGTATTTATGAAAATTCATCTGACTTATTTACCACTCTAAAATGAGAAGTTAAATGTCTATAAGCTAAATAAAATGTAGTTTACACTCGCATGGGTTAAGATACTCTCGGCATCTATAGACTTATACCGAAACTAAAGAAATCTGATTTCACCCAGAATTTACCGAGCATTGCATACTCTGAAGTTATATATCCATTCCGTGATTCCACAAACTCGTTTTGTACTTGTTCGACTTTGATTTACAATTTGGGGACATATCCGTTCCTAACAATTTTTGGTTTTGTGCGCTTTTAAATGGATCTATGCACTTGGTGGTGATTCACCGCTATGGTAACTTGCATGATAAGATTGCAAAAATCTTTCCTAAACATCATCTTGACAAAGAGCTTTAATCTTCCCTAGTTTAGATCATTCAAACTTGATCAACAACTAGTTAGAGAATGGAGAGACACACACTAGAAATTTGCACTAGAAGGCTAACAAAAGAACTTGTATCCATATGAGTTCGGATAAAACTGGGTTTGGGCCTCATGGACTTGTTCAGGTTAAGCCTTAGGGTTTAGGAAGATGACCGGTATATAAACGTCCAAATCTCTCTTAACCTCTTTCACTCTCATCAAACACAAAACCTTGCCGCCTTCTCCACCTCCCTTTGTAGTCTGTAGATTTACTACTCTGTAAGAGTATTTTTCTCTATCAAAGTGATTATGGAGATAAATGAGATATTGATGTATGATGAGAATCCTTCTCATATACAATACACACTTTTTTGTCATAAATCTTAGAAGTATTTTATTTCTTTTGATAGGAATCCCGAGATTTAGGTGATCATCATCTTCATCTTTTCAGAAAGTTGTCTCACGGATTTCGGTCTCATCACATGGGTTTCTCATGACACGAGGCAGCAGTAGAATTAGCTTCTTCAACATCTTGGCTCATGTTCCCTTTTTCTTTATGGTCCCTATTTCATTTCACAGTTGCACAAAACCCCATCAGATAAAATTTAACATCAATATTGATCGGGAGCAAGTATGTACAAGAAATGGATGATTGGAATGGGAACTACATGATCCTAGATGATATGTTTAATTATGTGACAATATTAATAATAATCATTTAAGTTGAATCGAAATGGTTCGCATCTGGATTTTGGATGATTGTCATATGTGCAACAATTCTTCATTTTGCTGTTAATATGCATTTCATCTAGCTGAAAACTTCAAAACTGTAGTCTTTAATTAATTAGGCTAATTAACAATTTGGTACCTCCATTGAGGTTGCAATATAAAATTACCATACACACATGGCATGGTTATATACATGGAAAATCATCCATGTAAATATAATAAAAATCTGTCCAGAACTCCATAGTTTAGCTTGTCACCCTGGGTAAAACTCTGTCCTAGATTGTGTTAGAGTTTATGCAAGAGTGTTTGATATCAATAGTTTAACATTAAATGCATCCGTTTCCGCCGCTTAATGGAGTGACGATCACCGCGGTGGTGGTGGTGTTACTAAAACTAATTTGACATTGAAGAATGGGAATCTAAAGGCCTAGACAAATAGGGTCCAGATCCCATGTCCCCTTCTTCCTTGTGCCTTCATGTCCCTTCTATAATGTATCGACACGTGTCTCTTCTTTACTTCCCATAATTCTTAGTGTTAGAAAATCTCATTATATTTGAGAAATGAAAGCGGAAAGATAATCACTTTCCTTTTGTTGGCGTTAAACCAAATCTGAACCTAATATCTACTTGTTAATCATCAATGTTTTCTATTGAAAGGAAAAATCAACACAGTTCATAATCATAAACGATTAAAACTAAAAACTATTCATGTGCCAAATGATCGTCAAGCACAACGCAAGCTGGATTTTGGTAAGGACATAGATTTCAAAATTTCATTAGATGCTAATTCTAATTAAGAGTCAAATGCAGTGATAAATCAATTCGCTCTAGAATAAGCAAAGCACAAATTCCAGTAATGTTGGAGCAGGGAATGAGTGAACATCAATCCCACTTGGTTTGAAGGCTAGTTGATGATCGCAAGCATGAGTTTGAAGAATTCTCTCTTAATATACCATGTTCGTTACGATCATGTTTAAATACTCCATGCCCAGTAAGCTGAGGTAGATGGGATTCAAAGCAAGTAATCGTATCATTTTCTAAAACAACATTCAAATTTTATTCTACATGAATGATAGACTACTACTAATACCTTCGAAAAAAATACAAAAATACAAAAATCAAATTAAATTTTATTTTAAGCTTGGGTTTATTTTGTTAACGTACTGCAACTCACTAATGCATCTCATCTCATACAATTAAGAAAAGATGAACTTGTTAAAAAAAAAAATATTGAGAAGAATTATAGGTTTGGAATTTGATTCGGACTTATCTTAGCGCCAACAAGGGAAACTATTTTATCTTTCCGTTATTGTTTCTTTAAATAACAAAATCTTCTAACTGTAGAAAATAAGGGAAGTAAATAAGATACACGTGTCGATACATTATATGAGAGACATGAGGGCACACGGAAGAAGGGGACAGGGGATCTCGACCCAGACAAATAAAGCTTTCACGTTAAACGGTGAGGAAACCCTCGCTTTCTATTGGCCGAAATAAGACTTTTTTGAGTTTTGTGAAAGGAGAGTTTTGAAGAGGACATTTGGGGACGTATTTTTGGGCCGACCGACCGGAGGGCCCGAAGGGAGGGAGTCCCTTTTATGGCCACTTTTTTGTAAATTGAAACCTAACAAAAAATTGCAATTTCATAAAAAGATTTTGGTAGTGTGCACTTGATAATACCAAAATATCCCTCCCTTTTAGTCAAATTACTATAATTCCTCATGTATCATATTCTTTAAGGGTTTAATTCATCCAAACTTTAATATAACATATCTAAAAATCCGTGCATT
The DNA here is from genome assembly GCA_023529315.1 of Papaver bracteatum. Classification (NCBI taxonomy): domain Eukaryota; kingdom Viridiplantae; phylum Streptophyta; class Magnoliopsida; order Ranunculales; family Papaveraceae; genus Papaver; species Papaver bracteatum. The sequence goes on from JAJJWX010000149.1 coordinate 271,420, forward strand.
GGAATTTTGCAAATTGTATCTCGTTGGAAAGTGTTGATGGTGGTTTTTAGCTTAGGGTTAAAATTGTAAAACACTAAACCCTAGTAGACAGTAATGTCGTAACTTTTAAAGTAACAAGCATTTACTAGGCACATTTACTCAAGTCTTTAATGTATCTCTATAATAATTACCCGGGTATATTTTTCAAATTAGGGTTGTAACGAGCCAAACCCTAATTCTCTCGTGTGCCAATGGTAAATCATGCCAGCCACACCTAGCCCAAGCTAGCCGCGCCATGCCAATCGTACCGTTCCATGGCCCTAGCTACGCTAGCCACATCTCGTGTGCCAATGGCAAAACATGCCAGCCACACCAAGCCCAAGCTAGCCGCACCATGCCAATCGCACCGTGCCACGGCCATAGATACGCTAGCCACATCTCGTGTGCCAATGGCAAAACATGCCAGCCACACCTACCCAAGCTAGCCGCGCCATGCCAATCGCACCGTGCCATGGCCCTAGCTACACTAGTCACATCTCGAGTGCCATTGGAAAATCATGCCAGCCACACCTAGCCCAAGCTAGCCGTGCCATGCCAATCGCACCATGCCATGGACCTAGCTACGCTAGCCACATCTCGTGTGCCAATGGAAAAACATGCCAGCCACACCTAGCCAAAGCTAGTCGCGCCATGCCAATCGCACCGTGCCATGGACCTAGCTACGCTAGCCACATCTCGTGTGCCAATGGAAAAACATGCCAGCCACACCTAGCCCAAGCTAGTCGCGCCATGCTAATCGCACCGTGCCATGGCCCTAGCTACGCTAGCCACATCTCGTGTGCCAATGGAAAATCATGCCAGCCACACCTAGACCAAGCTAGCCGCGCCATGCCAATCGCACCGTGCCATGGCCCAAGCTACACTATCCACATATCGTGTGCCAATGGAAAATCATGCCAGCCACACCTAGCCCAAGCTAGCCGCTCCATGCCAATCGCATCGTGCCATGGCCCTAGCTATTTTAGCAACATCTCATGTGCCAATGGCAAATCATGCCAGCCACACCCAACCGCGCCAAAACATGCTAACCATGCTAGCTGCACCATTGTACCGATGGAAAATCATGCCAGCCACACCTATCCCAAGCTAGCCGCGCCATGCCAATCCCACCGTGCCATGGCCCTAGCTACGCTAGCCACATCTCGTGTGCCAATGGAAAATCATTCCCGCCACACCTAGCCCAAGCTAGCAGTGCCATGCCAATCACACTGTGTCATGGACCTAGATATGCTAGCAACATCTCGTGTGCCAATGGCAAATCATGCCAGCCATACCCAACCGCGCTAAGGCATGCCAACCATGCTAGACGCACCCTTGTACTAATGGAAAATCATGCCAGCCACAGCTAGCCCAAGCTAGGCGCGCCATGCCAATCGTATCATGCCATGGCCCTATCTATGCTAACCGCGCCACCTTGCTGGCCTGCTACCAAAGTGAAGGCGTGCACCAATTAACGGTTTCCCTTCAATCCCAGGAGCAAATCCTGGCCACCCAAAGTCACCTCATGACTTTGGCCCCCAAAACCCTAGCTTGGTGTAACACCCCGTATTTTTAGCATGGCGCATGCTAAAAGATGTGCCATGGCCTGAGATGAAGCTTCATCCAAATCTTCCGTTGGTTGGTAAGAGGTAGATTGTCTTAAGTCCAATACCGCGCCAAAATGGCGCATTGCGTTTGACATTTGGCCAAGAGCCAATTCTCGTGTCAAAGGATGCGTTTGGCCAAGGGCCAATGTTTGGTGCCAAGTAATGCATATCGCGAGGGCATATTGGAAAAAGTCCAATGTTGCATCATCATGATGCATAAGGCCAGAGAGGGATGGCCGAACGAATATCGTAAAACATGGCACCAAGCGGTGGCCCTAGATACGCTAGCCACATATCGTGTGCCAATGGAAAATCATGCTAGCCACACCTAGCCCAAGCTAGCCGCGCCATGCCAATCGCACCGTGCCATGGCCCTAGCTACGTAGCCACATATCGTGTGTCAATGGAAAAACATGCCAGCCATACCTATCCCAAGCTAGCCACGCCATGCCAATCGCACCGTTCCATGGCCCTATCTATGCTAGCCACATCTCATGTGCCAATGGCAAAACATGCCAGCCACACCTAACCCAAGATAGCCGCGCTATGCCAATCGCACCGTGCCATGGCCCTAGCTGCGCTAGCCATATCTCGTGTGACAATGGAAAATCATGCCATCCATAGCTAGCCCAAGCTAGCTGCGCCATGTCCCTAGCCATGCTAGCCACATATCATGTGCCATTGGCGAATCATGCCAGCCACACCTAGCCCAAGCTATCCGCGCCATGCCAATCACACCGTGCCATGGCCCTAGATACGCTAGCTACATCTCGTGTGCCAATGGAAAATCATGCCTTCCACACCTAGGCCAAGCTTTCCGCGCCATGCCAATCGCACCGTGCCATGGACCTATCTATGCTAGCAACATCTCATGTGCCAATGGAAAATCATGTCATCCACACCTAACCACGCCAAGGCATGCCAACCATGCTATCCGCACCCTTGTTCCAATGGCGAATCATGCCAGCCACACCTAGCCCAAGCTAGTCGTGCCATGACAATCGCAACATGCCATGGCCCTAGCTATGCTAACCGCTCCACTCTGCTGGCCTACTACCAAAGTGAAGGCATGCACCAATCAATGGTTTCCCTTCAATCCCAGGAGCAAATCCTGGCCACCCGAAATCACCTCATGACTTTGGCCCCCAAAACCCTAGCTTGGCCATGAGCCTAACCAAGCTATCCGCGCCATGCCTAGCCATGGCCCTCATGCTGTCCCACCCTTTCGGGCATCCCCCTACGGCTACTAAAGAAAAGACATGCACCAATCAACGGTTGCCATTCAATCCCAGGAGTAAATCCTGGTCATCCAAAGTCATCTCATGACTTTGGCCCCACGCGCCAAAACCTAACTGCACCAAGCCAAGCGCCTTTGGCCCTAGCTATGCCATGCGTCCATGGAAAACCCTCGGCCCCACGCGCTAAAACCTAACCGCACCAAGCCAAGGGCCCTTGGCCCTAGCTATGCCATGCGGCCATGGCAGACCATTGTCCCCACGCGCCAAGTCTAAACAACACCTTGGTCGTGCCTTCCCTACGCGACCACCAAAACAAACGCATAAGGCCATCAATGGCCACCCTTCAAACCTAGGAGCAAATCCTGTCCGTCTAAAGTCACCTCATGACTTTTGGCCCAAAAACCTAAGTTTTTCCATGCCAACAGCATGCCAACCTAGTCGCGCCACCACGATGGCCCTCACTACCAAAAACTAAAGGCGCACAAGGCACCTCTCAAGATGCAAAATCTTGACCGTCGAAGGTCACTAGGCTAGCAAGTTCCCCGAGCTCGACTTTCCAATCCACGCATTGGATGTTCTCCAAAAACATTCGAGACATTAACACAAACTGGGGGATCTCTTTTGGGTTTTGGTTTGGTGGTCTACTTCGTGCGGCGTACACTACGCCCCTCATAAGGAAGTGTCATAAGAGTGAGGCGCCTTGTAAATATGGGAGTTATGTGGGAAACGTTCATGGAACATAAAGCCGTGAGTTAACCACTGTATGGAACATCAATTCCATAACGTTAACAGTTTCATGAAAATCAATTTCATGTGTTAACCACTTTATGGAATAATCAAGTCCATGCATACGGTTACCACCTCCTCTCATTTACTCCTCACTCCTTAATGAGACCAGGGTACGTTTCTACTACGGCTTGTATAAATAGGTCTTACCTATTTCAATTCCAACAACAAGTCCATTCCAGACAAGAACACTCAGAAATACGTACTTACTAGCTCCCCTCGTGAGCTCTCTTAGTTTTCTGATAACAAGTCGTAGAAACCCAACTGCTCTTCCAGAACCAACTATTCTGGTCTCACCACTCTCCTTGCTTCCCTCCCCAAAACCAACCCATTCTCCTCCTCTTTGTGACCGAAGCAAGTCTGGAACGACCATTTCTTGGTTTAGGCCGGACTTGTGCAGATTGATCTCTCAAACTTAAAGTACTCCCTTGCAGTACATTTGTTTAGGGTTTATACAATTCCTCACCTTTCATACCGGCAATTACGAAAACAGGTAGAAACTATTTTCACCTATAAATAGAAAGCTAATAAAGAAACCTATCCAACGAGCACAAACAACAATATCAAATTTAGAGTTTTTACGAAAAATTCGGAAGTGTTTATCATTTTAGGCATAATTTTAGAAAATTAAATGTATATCCATTATGCAAACCACCACAAAGGATACATAATAATTTATGTAGCCATACTTTGGTTTATGCATCAACTAATTTTCCTTTGCAACCAATAAAACGATGTACTACCTCCATTTCCAGAAAAGCGCTACTTTTATTTTAGGCACAATTCTTGAAAATTGAATGCATAGCTATTATGCAAACCACTACAAAGGACGCATAACACATCATGCAATCATATTTTGGTTTATGGATCGACCAATTTTTCCTTTCAAAAAAAGTCATACTTTCACATTCCTTTTCGGGGAAAGTGATACTTTCACTCCGTTTCGGAAAAAGTGATATTTTCGATCTGTTTAGGGAAAAGTGATACTTTCTCTCCGTTTCGTGAAAAGTATCACTTTTCCGTAAACAGAGCGAAAATAGTCGCAGACAAACCCCATCTTTAGATTTTTCTTCGGTCGGCACTCCCATCGTGGAAACGATTGTACTAGTTAGCTAGGAAAAATAGGGAAAAGTATAAAAAAGGAAACCAAATTAAATTTGGAATCCAAACCGTAAAGAATTGGAAGTCCAATTCAAGTCGTGATAGTATGGAAATCATCATGACGTGAGAATTCATACCATTTATAGACCAATTACCGAATTTAACTGGATTTCCTAATCCATGTTTCTGACTTTCTGGTATCTTTGTGCACTCTCAATATAAGAAGCCTTCGCCATATTTACAATATAAGCATGGCTTTGCTTTGGAATAATTAGCATAACTCGAAGCGGAATCAGTTTTACTGGGTATGATTTTAAAGAATTATGTTTTGATAGAAACCATGGATGTTTCATTGATTTTTCTTATGATTGTCGTGGTGGTTTGACTTGCAGGTGTCGTAAAAAGTGCATTCCATCTTAGGTTTAATCTTCCTTCAAAAGCAGCTAGCTCACGTTATTTTTCGCTGGTGCTTCAAGTTCTTAGATCAAGTGGAAAAATTCTAGATTTTTCTATTTTACCGTGGTATACAAAGATAACTGTCCTGGTGATAATTGGTAGTCATTCTTAAGAAAAAAAATAAACGATCTTCTTAATTAATATCTGCATTATTGCTTTTTTTGCAAGTAGAACTATTGTATGTATGAAATCTATTAGATTCAGCTTGATTAATGTTAATTGTTTGGCTTTTAATGTTTTGTTGGGATAGAATTATTGATTTTTGGTGAAATGGGTCTAACTGTAGAGATACTGAAGAGTGTCTTCTCCAAGAACCGTTCCGTTGGTTCGTGAAGGATCAATTTTATGGGATTAAAATTTCCAGTGGTACTGGTATTTTCTGATCATTACGTTCTATGTTCTTCAATTCATTATCTTAATTAGAAGTTTTGTATATGTGTAGGAAAACCGTTTGTATATCTTTTATAGTTTCTTCTTCCAATTCGATTGGTGGCAACACTGGTAAGGGTGAATCAAATTAATAACAGGATTTTGCTTTGTTTAGTTTATTGAGTTGTAAGTTTCTAATTGCTTTTCGTTTTATGCCTCTTTGTTTCAAAATGTGAAGGATATGACTGTTTTACGCCTCTCAATTTAATAACTGTGTCATCACCAGTCAAACATAGCTGGAGCTGAATGATGTTTCCAGTACATCAAGTTAGCAAAGCTCCTAACTCGAGTACCACTGGAGTTGCAAGAAATCTAATTCAAATGAACAAACAAAAGAGACAAAAAGAATGATGAAATGTATCCATGTGAATTTAGATGCTTCGTGCCAAGAGGCTATCAAAAACATAGAATACAAATAAGAAGTTACAGATAAATTTATCTTCTACTATTTCACATCTAAGAAAAAAATAAAAATAAATTCATCCTATTTTTTAAGACAAGAAGTTCAAGTAGATTAACATTTTGTTTAGCATGTGCGATGTTTTTTTTTTACAATAGACTATAAATTTTGAATATTGTTTCTTAGTTGCATCAAGGTTCTGATCACCACAACCATGTTAAAATTTTGTATGTTGAAAATGAATGGAAAATTCAATTCTTTTTGTTTCCACCATAATATTTTGTGATAGACCTACACTTATTTCTTGCCGATGGCTAATGTTGCATCCATTCCAAGTAATGAATTTGATTGCTTCCTTGCTTTTTTTCCAGTTGCGTATGATCAGTATCCCACTAATCTTCATTGTTGACAATCATAGGAACACACTAAAGATAGGCCGGGACTTGGATTACATGTTGAGGAATCCGATATTGCTATTCCCCAATATCTGACAGTTCATGACCCAGACACATTAATGGAATGCAGATTCAATACCACGATATGAAAATTTATTTCTTCGTTGTTTCCTGTTCACTTCTTCAAAATTGTCGTCATGTTCACCATTATTTAGATCTTTCTGTAATGATACCAGCCAATTGAGGAATTAAAATATGTTGCGACTTTGGAAGTAAGCCATGTTAGGTTATAAGAGATTAAATGAGATGTCGAGACCGTGGTTTTGCCGCAAATGACATCCTAGGAAGAATTCACAATTTCGAGGGTAGAATACGGAACTTTTATAGTTACCGGAGATTATTTTACTTTGAAAATGATAGCCATGCAGTGATTGATTAACACTAGATATATTTTATTAAGCAGGTATCTTGAGATAGTCAGAGCATAAAGCTGAAGGTTGACTCCATCCTCACAGTTTTGGTTCTTTTGCACCACCAAGGAGTTCAATGGTTTGTTGACGGATAAGCAGTATTTCATGTATAATCAGCCATTGAGGAATCTAAGAAGTCATAGGTTAGCTGTCGACCGTAATGCAGAATTTCATCGTAAAATTGATGAGAATAAATTCTTAAGGGATTGACTATTCTATTAGGTACTCATTCCAGGCTGGTGGACAACGTGATCCATAACTGCAGGAAAAATTTGGCAGTGAAATATATGCCCAGTACATAAAAATGCTTAATGTAATTTTATCAATTGGTACTGTGATTGCAAGAGTGGGAAAATGTGGAAATTTGGCTCACCCCTAGCGGCCTTGGACTTGAGCTGACAATGGGCGATATTAAAGCACAGACAACGCCTAACTCTTGATCGGACGAAATCAAAAGCAATTTGCTCGGAGGTGTCTAATGCATGCATGGATATATTTTTGCAGGTTCTACAAAACGACAATAAAGATGGATAAGATTAGGCGTTCAAAAAGTAAGCGACTTTTTATTTACCATCTTTGAAATTTTATGGAAATCACCGAATTCAAATGGAGAGTCAGGTACCTATCACATCATCACATCTTATTAGATTTTTTTTTCCAAATTAATACACAAAGGAAAAAACCACACATTTCATGTACTACAAAAATAAAAGAAAAAAATAAATAAAATTCACATATAAAATAAAATCCACAAATATTTTCGTTTAATATTCTTTAAACGAAAATATATTAACGCTATATTATTAATATTCAATTTAAATAAAAGGAAACATATAATAAAATCCGCACATATTTCGTATTTTTCTCCACCTATTTAATGTATTCACTCTGCGACGCCAAATCAAAAATGTATTGTCACGGGCAGGGAGAAATCCCGAGCACACAAAATAAAAAATGCATCACCACGGGACGAGGCGAGACCCCGCACACATCAAATTAAAACTGCATTACCACGGGGCTGGGTGAAACTTGGCGCACACCAAGTTAAAAGAATAAAAATAACCGATACGTAGCACGGGCACAGATCTAGTATTATTAAAGCTTGGATTGATTATGATTTAGGGAGTAATGTTTTGAATGTGAAGGTGTCGCCGTTTAATAAGCAACCGCCTAAGGCGATTTTGTCTTATAAATCGCAACTCTGCATGTTTTCCTTAGCTTCCAAAGCTTCTCTGCCAATAAATCGCAACTCTACATCTACTTCGAACCAGATCAGAATCGCCCGGTTCAGTTCCAGAGTTGGGACCTGTGTTTAGTGACAGGTCATTGGAATTTCAGCGAGCCTAGCCAATATCCAGGGCCTCGGACTCACGGGCTTGATCAGGTTAGGCCATCTTAGGGTTTAGCAAGAGATGTCCGCTTACTATATAAATCTATTTTGGAGACTGTCTTGTCATTTCCTCAAAGAATAACCTAGCCGTCATCTTCTTCATCCACCTCTCTAAGTCTGTAATAGAAATTCGTAGATAAATGAGATATTGAGTTTATATGAGAAAACCATCCTCACATTCAAACACACAATTAAATCATTTCCGTCGTAATGACTTCTCCTCTCAAATTCCATTTCTTTGTCTTGAACTTGAAGATTTGGGTGATCGATTCGTTTGGAAGGAAAATTCCAAGTAGCTTCAAATCTTTGTTACAAGACTGGCCGAAAGTGAAATTTGATGGGTCAGGTAAGAAAATTTGGAAGTTCTTATTCCCAGCCATCATTTGGCTTGATATATCAATTAATATGGATGTTCATAAATTGTCAAATTTAATGATCTGATCTCACTTTCAATGATAATCTGCACTTTTTTGGGGTTACTTTTACTAATTTAACCTGCTTATAGATTTATAATAGTGATATGTTGTATTAGAAAACCGAATAGTTTAAGGAATACAGTGTTGTGGCTGAGTGATGGAGCTGATACTGTGACTGCAATATCAAGTTCAGCTCCAACATTGCATTACCCATTTAAGCAGGGGAGGATCTAGGTTCTTAAGAGAGGGGGTGCAAGGAAAATATACACATAGTACAAAAAAAAAAAAAACTAGCAAAAAATTTGTTTCCATCGCAATCAAAAACTACGTTACAGCCATCTGATAGAGGTTGATAGTAACTAAATTCTACACACAAAATGCAACCTTATCCAGCAAGAAGTTTCTTTCAGTTAGATGGATTCAAAATGCTCATAGAAGTTCAATCACTCTAAATGGCCATAGAAGTTTGCATTAAACAGTAAATTCAGGTAAACAATGTGTTGGATATTTGGGGTAGCTTCTGAATTGTTGTTGTTTGTATGAACTTGATTTATGTTTTTCTGAACTCTTAACTCTCACTTCTCTGTAACTTCTTTTTATTTTTCATTCACCACCAATTCTCTTTTTGGTTTTGCAAGATGATTTTCATCATTATGGTGTTTTCGTTGTGGATTATTGAACATTGAGTAGGAAAGGTGGTTGGGGAAACTTCTTCTTCTCAAATTTAGGTTTTGATTTCATCTTTCCCTAATCCTTATTCACAAGTTGTGTTATTCCTTGATTGAACAAGGGTAGTTTGTGATAATCTTGATGTTGTTCTTTATTAATTTGAGTTTCATTGTTAGAACTCCTTGGAAACTTAATTTGCATGATGAAACCTAATTAGAATTTCGAATTTGTTTTTCTGACATGTAAAAAGATGTCTACTGTTGGACCTATAAACAGAGATCTAACCGTTAGAATTATATGATTTTTGGATATGTTTCTCTTAGATATGTCAAGAAAACTTGACGAAAGTGTCAGGATAATCAGTCAAGGGAAAGTGGCTGAAACCGATGTGTTACAGAGAACCATTCTTCACAATTTGCATAACTTGGTAGGGTCATTGAGAGCTCTAGTTTAGCACTTAGACTACATGGATTTCTCTGAATTATGGACATTAGAGACCCATATTTGTGAGGATTGAGCTATAAAAATTTCAAAGCAAATAGATCATGGTAAGTACCCCAAACCAGGGAGTTTCTAAAGTTATGTCTGTCAGAATTCAGATTCTCTAGAGCATATAAAATCAGACGTATCATGATATTTAACCGTTAGTTTTCTTTAAAATTTCTATACGATGACTGTGCTATAATTATGAATGTGTGGTGAAAATTTCACTATGATCTGATCAGTACACATTGTGAATTTTGTGAGAACAATACATAATGTAGATACATGCTTGCACGGTAAATTTGCTGAATTAGGCTCTAAGTGTTTGGAGTTTGAATAGTAATGCACGTACTGAACTTCTAGATTGTTTAAATGGTGTTGTATGGTCTGGATTTTTGTTTAAGAAATTCCTATCATGTTGCTTATTTATAATCCATGTGTGATGGAATGAATCTTTAAGTGAATGAATGAGTCATCATTTTTGATTCACTTGAATTGCTATCAGTGGTGGGAACTTAAATGTGTATATCCATTTAATCTTTGTACCACTTAAATAAATGACATTTTATTGAAATTTGGTGTGTTCCCTTCGACTCAATGCCTACTTGAAATGTGTTGTTAGTGGTCTGACTTACGACTATTGCGTGTGGAGAGACATTCAATCTAAAAATAGTCTTGACATATAAGTATTGTGCCATAAGCAGATGTGAATATTAACTTGGGTCCTGTTTAGGTATTCCATCTTGAAAATAATAAACTTGGCAAACCAATTTTCTGTAAATGCCTTCCTTTCATGCATAAATCATATTATACCTTGTGGGCAAGAGTAGTTTTCATTATTGCGGTTGTTTATAGGATAAACTAGTTTCTGTTGATTTCAGTAATTGCGGGTGTGAAGGTGAGAAACAATTTAAACCCTAAACAATGTACTGCAAGGGAGTACTTTAGATTCGAGAGATCAATCTGTACAAGTCCGGCCTAAACCAAGAAATGGCCATTCCAGACTTGCTTCGGTCACAAAGTGGAGGAGAAGGGTTGGTTTAGGAAGGGAAGCGAAGAGAGTGTTGAGGCCAGAATAATTCTGGAAGAGTAGTACATGACTTGTATCAGAAGGTGAGAGCTTTGAGAAAGCTAGTAAGAGTTTCCTTTCTGAGTGTGGTGTTTTCCCCTTACCAAGAACTTGTTGTTCTGGTGGAAATAGGTAAGCCTATTTATACAAGTCAAGAAAAGAAACGTACTCTGGCCTCATAAGAAAAGAAAATGGATGAGTTAAATGGGAAGATGTGGTAACGCCTGGTATTGATGGGATTTGATGGAATTGATGTCCCATAATGAAAGAGCGTTTCACCGTTGCTTCTTGCATTTACTAACCGTCTTATTCTTATTGCACTATCTTGAAACGGGCATTTGTGTATGCCGCACGCTATAGATCAGATCTGAAGATATTTTTGTGAAGGTTTTGCGCCGACGGCAGACTGGTCTCTCTCGCTTTTCTCTCCACTAAATGGAATTCTAGGGCTTCATCTCTTTTTTATAGTCAAACACAAAATTGTGATTTACCAAATTGTCCTTTAAATCTAATCTTTCCTAGGGTTTTATCGTGGGCCTCGTTTTACAAAAACTACCTTGTCTAGACACTTTTCGAAAGCTGTTTTTAGGCATACACAAAAAAAATTGGGCATACAAAATTATTTTCCCACCCAAGATGACTTCATAAGGGATAGTGCAATTACTTATATACCCTCAACCAATTTAAATTACTAATATGTCCTTGCCCTTAGAAAAAAAACTAAAATCAAAATCAGTTTCCTATCGTATACATCTCTTCTTCTTCCTTCTTCATTTTCTAATCCGTCAATCGAAGAACAAATAGAAGTTGAATGTGAAGAATCTGAAATTGAACCAAAAATTCAACTGATTGAAAAAACAACTTCTAAAATAGAATTAGAAGGTATTTATCACAAACCCATCTCTTATTTTATTGTTTATGATTGATTGAATAGGTTTAATTCGGAACAAAGTTGGTTTTTAACGATCACAGATTGATGTTCGGCTGATAATTTGTCTCCGTTATCAGCCGAACTGTTCATTATTTTTCATCCTGAAAGTGTTTATGAACAATTCAGCTTATATTAATTTTTCACCTATCACCCGAACTACTCTCTGTTTCATCAACACAATGAAAGTTACCTTAGTTCGGCACATATTTTGTATTTCGGGAGAGCCGAACATTTTTAGATACTACAAAGAAAAATTAATGGTTAGGTTCGGCTTGTACGATAATCATAATATGTGCCAAACCTAGTGCATTTATAAGGTTCGGCTACTATGAGTATCACAATATGGGCCGAAATGTTAACAAATAAAAGCTTCATCTAAGTGTATATGAACAGTTCGTCTTGAAATTTCAAGCCGAACCTAGTCACAGAAAGAGATGCATAGGGGTTCGGCGTATTCTATAATCATAATATGTGCCAAACCTAGCACATTTACAAGGTTCGGCTATTAAGATATTCACAATATGTGCCGAACCAATACAATATTATTAACCAAGGAATGTACATGATCAAGTTCGGCTTATATTCTACTTATTCAAATAGCCGAACAATGTGTTTCCAACCGGTTCGGCGCTTACGAATTTCTAAATATAAGTCAAACCCTAAACATTTTTTCTTCCAGACAGTTCAGTGTATGGTTCGGCTTGTTAGGACAATTCGAAACAAGACGAACTCTGGTCTATAAGGTAGGTTCGTCTCTTAATCAACACTTCAGCTAGCCAAACCTTAGTGAAAAAACACAAACATTTGATGATTTTAACCTACAAAAGTGAGATTAAACATAAGATATGTTGGAAAATTTCCAGCGAGGGTTTTTTTTCTTACTCAATTTTTTTTATCTACACAAATTTATAACTAAATAATCTTAAAACTAATCACTAATCAGAACTATTTTAACTAATCATTAGTATTAACACTAATCCTAAAAGGGCATATTTGCCATTACCTAAAATATTTGGCTAAGGGGCTTCTGATTTTGCAATTTACACTCCTTTTTTGTCTTTACTTGGTATGCCCTAAAAGATTTATGTATGCCTAAAAATAGCTTTCCACTTTTGAGTGATAAATCTGTTTGAGGTGAATGGCCATATACATGTAATTGTCCTGGAATCATTTTGGAAGAGAAAGTAGTCACAGAGAGTCTTGTTGGCTTCATGATAGATTTTTCTCCTTAGTTGGGCAAGGGATGGAAGGACTGCAATGTCTCCCGGGGCACACAAAGACGAGGTTGTTGCAGGACATCTAAGAGTTTTTTATTTTTGATAAAGAAAATAAATAACAATAAAAATATTTATAATGTATTCGGATAGCAAGTCATGTAAGATGTTTCAAGACCAATGTGTTCAAAGGCATACATAGAGTTGAGTATCTCTCTATATGCCCAAGAAGAGGAATATTCAGTGTTTAAGTCTGGGGGCAAAGTGATAAGAATACATTTCCCGAGTAAGATTAAGTTTACAGGCCACGAAAAACTAAGTCTATGGCCAAGTTATAATACCTAACGAGTTAAATAAATTTATCACCAAACAAAAACTATTTGCATTTATCAGCAGTAAACATGGTACTAACGCTAATGTGAATGAGTTGAATTTAGGACTAGTCTCAACAAATTTTTGGGCACTTAAAACCTGCTGAAATGACAGTTCAAAGATTGAGTCAGTAATAAAATCACATATAATTGTTACGTTTGAGAGCATGTCTTCCCTGGCATTTCTTAGGACAAAAGATTGCTACAACACGCAGGATAACATTGCATTATAAAAAATTTAGTACAACAAATGTGATAAATTAAAAACTGTAACAGGATGAACTATGATAAATGCATTAACAAGATCAGTGTTTATGAATTTATGTTGAAGTCTTTACTTGAGCACCATTTAAAAGCTCTATGTTGCAGTAATTTCACATATTTTCCATGGTAGGATTATCAAAATCATTTAAAATCACTTTATCAAAATTTAAAGTGATATTTATCAAAATCATCATAATTTAAAATCATCTTTATCAAAATCACTCAAGTACAATTTACAGATAAGCTATTTCCTCCTTTACAATTTAATTTATTGGGCTTAAAATGAAATCATTTTTTCCCCCTGACATTTGATGTTTTCTCAAGGGGGCTCCTTCTTCGTCTTCTTTCTTACTTGATCAAATTTAAGCATTTGCATCTAAATTATAAATCAGTTTCAGGCAGTCTTGCTGTATTAAAGCCCGTAAAATTCATCGCAAATGAGGTTACCTTAACATTCAAAACTAAATGTAGTAAAAAAGAAAAGAAATCTGTATAAAGAGATCTTCAACTCTTCAACTGCAGCATTTCCGCGCATTCTATCTTGAAATCCATATATGAGAGGAGAAATCATAGTGTGATTTATTGTGTATTCTTGATCTCTAGGCTATGCAAGTCTTCCAATAGAAATCCATAGTTCAATTCAAAACCACCCAATTGTGATCAGATCTTTAGTAACAGCTTGCCGCCGGCAACACTTTTACTCTCTCACTTTTCTTTCTGAAACATTGATTGGAGATTAGGGTTGTTCTGATTTATAGACAACTCTAAATTTTGATTTACCAAAATGTCCTTTGAGTTTAACCTTTTCTTGGACTTAATGCCTTGGTCTTTGGAATACTTATCTATAACTGGTTGGTCAAGCGGCCTAGCAAAGCAAATATGCTCCAATGTCATGGGCCATATGCAATTAGGCCTTGGCTAGAAATGTGCATTGCACTAGTTGCAAGCTAGGCAGATGTATGCATCAAATTCGATTTGGGCACGGACACCAATACGAGATGAGCAATAACTTATGCCAAATGGAATTTGGGTATGGCCGAGACATTCAGGAACGCATTCAAGGCTTCCACAAGAAGGAATGGAGCACAATGATAGTGGTACTTTACTGATGTATGCAGCATCAACACAGAGAGGCCAGTAGCATGCGCCGAAATGGTATTGGGATTCATACATTTTTGAAGTTTGACGTAGTAACAAGGGCTTTATCTATGGTTAAAATTCAACGTGATTAATCAGTACACAATCTAGGATGTTAATACAGGGGGAACATAAACACAACAATGTTTAGAGTTGAATTATCGAGAAGGAAAAACTGACGGTTTCATGCGTAATGTTTAGAGTTGCTGACACCTTCTCTTACCCCATTTCCTAAATAGTAGCCGCCACCACCTCCGGCTACTCTAGTTTTCAAAACCTTTATATAAATTATAAAGCATGTCCATATACATGAAAAATGAAGTATAAAGAAAGCTCAACATGAACAGCAGTAATTTGGTGTTTTCAAGATCATTTATGAAGCATCTCTCCACTCTAGTTTTATTACAGTAGTAATTTGGTGTTTAACAAGATCAGCAGCGTTTACAAATAAGTGTTGAAGTCTTGACTCGAGCCATTTAAGCTCTATCTTGCAGTAATTTCACATATTTTCTTAATCAAAATCACTCCGAGTACAATTTTCAGATACCAATTTCAAAATTTATACTTGAATCATTTACGAATAGAGTAGGTGTGATGGATAATATTCTCAAAACCCTTTGCATTGTGAGTAAATTTCCGGATATCAATTTTCTCATAAGCATACAAATATTTTCTTCCGGGAAGATTTTGATTTGTAGAGACACACATTAGATTTTGAAGCATAAAAATACTCCCTTGGGTCTCCTCCTTCGTCTTGTTAGTTCATTAATCTAAGCATTTCCATCTAAATATAGATAAGTTTCAGGCAGTCGTGCTGTACTGAAACCTGCAAAATTCAACTATTGGCTTTGCTCTCCTTCCCATAACTTAACATTCAAAACTAAAAATTGTAAAAATGAAAAGAAATATGTATAAAGAGATAACAAACCTCCTCAAGTGCAGTCATGACATATTAAATTAAAACCATGAGAGGAGAAATCATTGTGTTGCAACCTATTGTCTGGTGGTCTCTATGATCTCCAGGGTATGTGCAAAGCTTCCCATAGAAACCCATAATCCACTTCAAAACAACTCATCTGAGATTAGATCTTTGAGTTTTTTTGTTTTTTTATTTTGTTTTTGGTAAGAAGTTACCGCCGCCCTCACTTTCACTCTCTCACTCGGAATGTAACCTCTGACTGGTTGGTCAAGCCGCCTAGCAAATATGCACCACTGTCATGCGATTTGGCTTTGGCCAGAAATGCGCATTCCACTCGGAGGTGCAAGATTCTTACAAATTTAAACTGCTGCATTAAGTAGATTTCACCCATCATTATAACCCAATAAGATTGGGTATAACAGGAATATCAAAGTAGTAATAGTAATCAGTACAATTCTACAGGACCATTTCGAAACAAAATATCGTTACTTGGAACTTACAATCTGTGGAAGCATGATGCTCGGAAGGAAGTCGGAAGCATTGGAAAAGAATTAACACTAGGACACGTCCTTTATAATCGAACTAGTTAAATAGGTAACCACTTCCCTAATGCTCGAGGGACTTGCCTCACTAGCAAAAAAAGTTGACGTAGTGTATGCACTAATTGAAGGACTATCTCTCGGTACTGCAGTTCCAAAATCAGAGGGTGGGTCGTCCCTCCAGTGAAGGATGCTTAAATCAGCCACACCATCCAAAAACCGCCATCACTTTAAACATGGATAGCCTCAAAGCAGGATCATTGTACTACAAAGAAAACACCAAGCTTTAACACCATCTTTTCTACTATAGATTCTCCTCCCAGCCTTGGATTTACAATTAACCAGACGCAGACCCGGTTCCACTGCCAAGTTTGGTCTCCTCCCACAAGGAACTTCCAGCAACAAAGCCCCAAAACATTACAAATCAGACTCCTTCGACTGAATTCCAATTTGAGGCAATTCTGGTGCAATATAACCTGGTGGGCCATCCACTCTGGAAGTTGGACCGCTGCCGGCTACATGATCATACAGTTTTGCAATACCAAAATCACCTAGTCTTGCATTCATTCGACCATCTAATAAGACATTACTAGACTTGATGTCTCTGTGAATTACAACTTGTTCCCACCCTTATGCAGATAATAGAGATCAGAGGATACACCCTTGATGTTGTGAAATCTTTTACTCCAATGAGGATAGAAGATAATGAACCCTGTGTTGGATAGAGGAACTTGTCTAAGCTCAAATTGGGCATCAACTCATAGATCAAAAGGATCTTCCCTTCGTGTTCTTAATAGCCAAAGAATTGTACCAAGTTTCGGTGACCAAGCTTGCCAATGCTAACAGTCTCAGCCACAAATTGTTTGGAGCCTTGTCTTGCATCACATAAGACTCTTGATTGCAAAGACAATTGGGTATAACACACCTCGGTAGACAGTACCAACCCCACCACGCCCAATGTCCTCCTCTTCACTAAATCCCTTTGTGGAGACTAATCAATAACAAACCAGGCAACATCATATGAGCTTTGTGAAAGAAGATACTTAAAAAAAATGATTATCATAATTATTGTAAATCAATTAAGTAGATAATTAAATTAAACCATATTCCACCAAATTAATTCTGAGTGAATATATAGAGAAGCATTTCCTCTTAAGCATACAAATATTCTTTTGGAAGATCTTGATTTACAATATAACAACACATCTGATTGAATACCCTAATCTAAACTGTAGTGAGCTTTCGTTGATTGAAGAAAAAGTTAGAATCTCACAACTGAGCGAGAGAAAACTAGATTTAAGATATTAAAACCATGAGGGGGAAATCATTGTGCTATCGATCTATTCCATAGTGTGGTGGTCTCTGTGATCTCCACCATGCTATCTGTAAGGATTCCCATACAAACCCAAAAGTACATTCAGAACAACAACAACCCATTTCTGATGATCAGATTTGAAGAGATTTTTGTAAAGGTTTTGCACCGGTCTCTCTCTCCACTTTCACTCTCTCTATGAAATGGAGTCCTAGGGCTGCTGCTTCTTTTTTTACAGTCAAACAGTGATTTACCAAAATGTCCTTTAAATCTAATCTTCCCTTGGTGTCCTTCTGAGTGATAAATCTAATTGTTCTGGAATCATTTTGGAGGAGAAAGTGGTCACGGGGAGTGTTGTTGGCTTCAGGAGAGATTTTTCAGCTTAATTGTGCAAGGGATGGAAGGAATGCAATGTCTATATGCCCAATAAGAGGAATATAAAGTGTTTAAAGTCTAGCGACAAAGAATGATAAGAATTCATTGCTTGAATAAGATTGAGTTTACAGGGAACAAAAAACTAAGTCTATACCAAGTTGTTAAATAAATTTATCACCAAACAAAAACTATCTGAATTGATCAGTAATAAACATGATAATAACGCTAATGTGAATGAGTTGAATTTAGGACTTGTCTCAACAAATTTCTGCGCACTTAAAACCTCCTCAAATGGCCTTCAAAAAAATTGAGTCACTGATAACTTCACCCCTACTTGTTGCGTTTGGGACTTGGGAGCATGTCTTCCCTGACCATTCTTAGCAACAAAAGATTGCTACACACGCTGAATAACATGGATAAATGATTTGTTTTTCATTTTAGATTTTAGTATAACAAATGTGATAAATTCAAAACCATAACAGGATGAACTATGATGAATGCATTAACCAGATTAGTGTTTATGAATTTATGTTGAAGTCTTTACTTGAGAACCATTTAAGCTGCATTACTTTCACATATCTTCCATGGTAGAATTATCAAAATCATCTTTAAAATCACTTTATCAAAATTTCAAGTCATATTTATCAGAATTTAAAATCATCTTTATCAAAATCACTCCAAGTACAGTTTACAGATAGCTATTTCCTCCTTCGGGAAGATTTTTTTTTTTGATCAATACAACAAAGAATTTTATAGAAAAGAAGAAGTGTTACAAACAGAGAAGAAGTGTTACATACAGAGAAGAGGAAAAGGATAATAGTAGGAGAAAGAAGTGAATGCTAGAAGCAGTGCAACTCCCCAAACAGATTACCAAGAAGAAACCAAAGTTTACGATCTACTGCATATTCACAACAAGACCCCAGTTATGATACAGGCTTTGGAAGGTAATGCCTCTAAAAGAAACAGTTGTAGAAGTCCAATACAATAAGAGAGCCTTTATCTTCAAAATCAACTTTTCTTGCGAGTACTCTACATCTTGAAAAGTACACTTATTCCTTTGCTTCCACACTCCCCAAACGAAAGCAAAAGGTAGCAGCTCCCACAGCTTCCTACCAACCTCAGTAAGGCCATTTGCCCCTTGCTCGACAAACAAGTCCGTGGCATTATTGCTAACAACCCAATCTCGGTGGAACTCTTTCATGAAAACCATCCAAACCGCATGTATGTTAGGGCAGTGAACGAATAGGTGATTAATTGTTTCTTCATTAGCCTTGCAAAGGATACACCTATTTGCCAACTGCCTTCCCTTCTTAGTGAGATTATCTAGTGTTAAAATAGCTCTATGATGGATTAACCAAACGAAGAAGGACACCTTTGTTGGAACTAACGGTTTCCAAATTTGATCAGAGGGGAAAGAGATACCTGAGGTCTTTGCCAACCCATGGTAACACGACTTGACCGAGAAGACTCCACTAGCCTCCCACCTCCATCTTCTTGTATCTTCAGCATCGCATAAGTGAATACCCTCTAAGAGATGGGAAAGGGTTGCCGCCTCTTCTATTTCTGTGTCAGTGAGTCTTCGTCTAAAATTCAAGTTCCAGCTGATCTCCCCTTCACAGTTGGTAGTAGAAACTTCACTGATCCAGCACCGTTGATTTCTTGTGACTAAGAAAAGGTTTGGGAACTTTTCCATGAGAACTTCGTCACTTAGCCATCTATCCTCCCAGAACAGAGTTCTTCTACCGTTTCCCACTTTGTGTTGTATTCCACGCTTGTACTTATCACCCCTATTGCAGATCCCTCTCCACACCCCCAAGCCATACGGTTGTTTTGTTTGTTTTGTATCCCACCCATTGCTATTACATCCATGCTTTTCCTCCATAATTTTCCTCCACAGCGCCTCAGGCTCATTCGAGAATCTCCACAGCCACTTGCACAACAGAGCATCGTTCAAGACTGAAATAACTTTTATGCCCAACCCCCCTTCCTGTTGTCTATGGCACACTTTGTGCCACGCCACCAGTGCCCCTCTATTTCTGCCATCTATTGTTCCCCACAGAAAATTTCGCATAGCTCTTTCAATCTTCATGACCACACTAGTTGGAATTGTGAATGCAGACATCAAGACACACTCCATTAGATTCATTCTGTTGTTACTTGTTACATTTTATTTTAGTGGGCTTAAAATGAATAAGAAAATTTCCACCTGACATCCACTGAGGTTTGTGTGAACCGATCTCGTTCTTCGTCTTCTTACTTATCAATCTAAAGTATTTGCACCAAAAATATAAATCAGTTTCAGGCAGTTCTTTATAGAAGACTGTAAAATTCATCCCAAATGAGGTTAACTTAAGATTCAAAAAGAAATCTGTTAAACAGATAACATACCTCGTCAAGTGCAGTTGAGGGGGATTCGATTTTCAACACATTCTCTCTTGGCATCCATAGCCAAAAATATAATGAGAGGAGATATCATAGTGCGATCTATTGTGTAGTCTCTCTGTGATCTCCATGCTACGTGCAAGGCTTCCCATACTAATCCATAATTCAAATCCGAACAAGCATATATTTTTAGTTTAGTAAGAGTTTGCCGCCGGCCTCACTTTTCTCTCTGAAACATCAATTGGAGATCTAGGGTTGTTTTGATTTATAGACAATTCAAAATTTTGATTTACTAAAATATCCTTGGAGTATGATCTTTTCTTGGTCTTAATGGCTTGGGCTTTGGAATACATATCTATTACGGGTTGGTCAGGCGGCCTAGCAAGTATGTGCCATATGCAATTTGGCCTTGGCCAGAAATGCGCATTGCGCTCAGAGTTGCAAGTTAGGAAGAAGTATTTGCCAAATGCAATTTGGGCATAGACAACAATATTGCGGGATAAGCCATAACATATATATGCCCAATGGAATTTGGGACATATCTGTATGCACGAGGCGTTCGGGAATTCCTTGCATAATTGCAATTCCAAAAAGAAATGAAGCACAATGACTGTGGTACTTGGTTGGTGCGGGCATCATCAACATAACAAGGCCATAAGAACGCGCCAGTAAAATGGTGTAGCTTTATGCTTTACTTAAGGATATGAACTGTGTCTGTAACTTAAGGAAAAGTTATAGGCTAGTTGGCACGGTTAGCCAACTGCCTTGTATATATAAAGCAACGGCTACTTTGTAAATACTTAGAACATGATATTAGGTAGAATATCTTCCCAGATCTTGTGAAGATATTAGAGTCTTATTTATACCGAAACTTGTTACATAATTTGTTACAGACTCCAACAGAATGAAAAGACTTTAACAATACTGACCGTAAATATAGCCAAAAGACTAAACTGTAACCGTAAATATAGCCAAAAGACTCTCGCTATTTACTCGTCTAGCTGACTGAGTTATATAGAAATCCTGTTATCTCTACCATAAATAACTTTTGTAAGGTTATATACGCCTAATCTTGTGAAGATACGGGTATCTATTACAAGTAGATTTTCTGTAACCTTAATGTGCAATAATAAAAAGGCCATGATCGAGTTGAAAATATATGTTAGACTACATGAACCAATGGAGTTGAATCAATGGTTGTATAGGAAAACTGAAGATGCAAATGGAATCATGAAGGAATGCCATCTTCTCCGGTTTCATTGTTGATCCGGGCAGCGCCTCTAATGATCAGTGTTAACAGAGAACTAACACATTCTGTCCATACAGTAGAAAACAAATGTCCAGAAGAGTGGTTGACAGTCCGAGACTGTTTAATATTGGTCTGAGATTGATTATATCAGAGTACAGAGTCCCTGCAACTTGCACACACCTAATTTTTTCCATCTTTAGTCTCCCACGAAACTTCGCAGCAGGGCCTTGCCCTGCCATTGCATCTGCAGTTATGTAAAACAAAGATGTTTTAATCAAATTGAATGATAGATATTAAATTATACATATAGCTATTCCGACATGTAATCAACATTCAATTGGAAGCAATTACCTGAGATGAATAAGATGATCAGGAGCAAACCATTGGAATAAAGAAGCTTGGCAATCTTTTCTGTGTGATAGATTAGCCCTCTGAGAGTAGAAACTTGGAAAAAGTGAAACGTGGACTACAAATTAGGAATAACCAATGTTTTGATACAGGATCCAAACGAAACAGATTCACAGGTAAACACAAGAGTATTTCGATCTGATACATTAGCCCTCAGCATTGCTTGTTGTTCTGAGCGAAGCTTTCAACAACAAGGGAGGTTTCAAATAATAATCATCATCTATGTGATAGCAAGCAATATGATCTTTTAACTGAAATACTTGTGTTTACCTGTGAAATCTCTGCTTAGTTTCGAGCCCGTATCAAAATTTTGGTTATTCCAAACCTCTAGTCCATGTTTCATTGGCATCCAAGGACTCTCAAACAGAGACTTCAATTTTTATCAAAATCTTTTAGCTAAGAATTTTTAATTTTACTAATAATAATTCATCAATGTCTTATATATATACACGAATTACGATGAAGTAGACCAACAAAAAAAGATCAAGTCAATAACCTAAAATTTACACGGGCATGATTAAGAAAAAGCAGCACAGAATCAAACTTGGGCGTCTTGGTTTAAGTCTTAATTTCTGCTATACCCTCCTCTAAAACTCTATTATTCAAAACTAAATGAAAAAAAGAAAAAAAAAGAAATGAGAAATTTCTTTGAGAATAATAGGGGTATGTGGGTAGGATTTATGAATAATATGTAGGATTTATAGCTGGATCCAAATTATCCATCTGCTCCACTGTATTAATGAAAAGTCTCTCTTCATAGTAAAATTATTCATCCAAAACCTTAAAATTTTCCAGTTCCTAATAAGGAGTTGACCAACTAAAACTCTCCATTAGTCTAATTTGAGATCTTAAAACCACTTAACCTTTACATTTTTACTCGTTGATCCCTAACCATATCAGTGTACAAATCTCTGCCAACTCCCTATTCTTAAATATTTAAAGTTGAGCTAATAATGTTGTGGACAAAAATAAATTTAGAACTAGTATTTCAGTTCTTACCCTGAGATGGTTATTCATTCAAGGGATGCGAAGCTCAATCATTACATTGTGACATTCAGAACCTCACCAACAAGAATTCCTACCAATACCTTAGAGTCGTTTTCCCAAATGTGCAAATCAACAACATGCTAAAGATATATAGACTTTTCGACAGTGCAGTATAAGCTGATGAATTACTCGAAAAATACAACATGCTCAATTTGGAAGAAAAATCAGCTTGAAATAAAACATTTCCATGCAGAAAAGTCATTTTAAGCTGGTGTCTAAGGATATGCAAATCTCGGACATTGTGCATCGAATTAACTAGATACCAAAACGATAATTCCCAACTTACCGCCCCATATTCATATGCAGCCGGAAAGATTTGTAAATCACCGACATCCTACATATTGCTGAACCAAAGTGATTTAGTTGGCATAACCTACTAAGTGGACAGGCCACTCATGTATAGTAACACCCCAACTCAGCAGTATCTCTACACAACAAAGCATAGTTGTTCACAATCAATACTGAGAACTAAGTAAAATGGCACATTCAAAACATAGTGCATCATCCAAAAATGTATCAAAACCAAATAAACTCAATGTTCTATTTTTAACATACTGAATCTGCTGTAGAGAGGAATCACTATTTCTTGAAAGGAAAAATCATAATCGCAATGAAGGGTTCTCGTGCCTCCACATATAAAAGAGCTCCTCCACCATATTCCTACACTTGAAATTTCAGCAGAACAGACCAATATGAAAGTTATAAGACCCAATTTACGTACCAGCTGAGTTCAAACTAAAGTAGTATCCCCGGAAAATGTAACAAACTAACTGTTTCAAATAATAAGATGACAATACAAAACCAAATGTTTTGTGTGGACATCACCATAACCAACTTGCCAGTTCAGAACATTAAGATTATCCACTGTTATTATTGATTTTAGTCCACCTTATTAAAAAGGACATTCTAATCTAATAATCCTAGTGGTGCAGGGATAAGAGATATGATCAGATGTGTTGTAACTTGTAAGCCAAGGAATTCCACAAACCTAACACAAATTTCACCTTAAGGAGTAAAGATGTACATAGTTGTTTTTTTCCTCGAAATATAAATTAACATATACCTTGGCAATCTGATCACTCCTTTTCATCTTATGTTCAGCTAGTTGATCAAGCTTTCTATACACAACTTTAAGCAGTGTTTGTAACTCGTCACACATATTTGTCAAAACTGCATAACATCCCCCCTGTCCACTGATATTGTAGCCTTGTCGTCGTTCCAAAATGTAAGACATGAAAGATTCGGAGTCAATCTTACTATTTGATCCAAAAACAGTAACACCCCAACTCAGCAGCATCTTTGTACAACAAAGTAACAAATACAGTTATTCACAATCGATATTGAGAACTAAGTAGATGGTCACATTTATAAAATGTGAATGTACCAAAACCATATAAACTCAATCTTATGTTTTAGCATACCGAGTTTAGCTGTAGAGAGAGGAATCTTCGTTTTCTGAGAAGAAAAATCACAGTTCCCCTCCACTTAATCTGTGTCGTACTAAAGAGTAAAGAGCCACCAAAACAATTTAAACATGAAAATCAACTAAGAATTTGATTGATATATTAGTGAGAATGAAAAACAAGGATATACAAATGAATTTACCTTGGAGCTGTACCCATTCATTTAGTGAATTCCGATACCAACCTTCAATCACTATCAAAAAACCGTCACATAGCTAATCATAATTCTGCTTCACTAGCTCAATATTGTCTCCAAAAAAAAAAAACAAAAATGCTGCCTGAGTTGAAACCCTCTTCTCACCAATGGGAGGGCTTGTCCTCACCAATAAAAACATCAACATGGCCAGTTTTCTGATGAGATAATATGTACCTAACCATCGAACAAATTTCAATCACAATTCATATTCAACAACAAATGTAACAGTTGTTCAAATAATAACAAATTTAAATCACAATCTTACTTGAGAGGAAATATCATGATGCTCCGATCAATTCGAAAGGGATTCTTCCACCACAGTCCCATACAAAACCAGGTGCCGTTTGTGGTTCAGAACGGCGGGAGGGAGAGAGGCAGAGAAAGGCGGCGTAGAAGAAGAAGAACATTTGGTCTAGGGTTTTTGTTCATCTAGTCAAAGGAAGTCTAGGTTATAAATCAGGTGTGCCCAAACAAATTGGCTATGTTATAAACTAGGTATTTTTTGATACTGGATACATATTGAGTTCTTAAAAATTCCAATAACCTTTAAAAGTTCAAGATTGCTTACCAATACACGGCCACTTTCGTATGTTTTGCTAGTGTGTGGCGTCGTAATTCGTTACGAGCTTCTATATTCTTTGTGATTTGCATCTATGCCAACAATTTTTTTCTGTACAAAGGGTGATTAGAATAGTAGACGTTTGTGGTTCAGAACGGCGGGAGGAGAGAGGCAGAGAAAGGCGGCGTAGAAGAAGAAGAACATTTGGTCTAGGGTTTTTGTTCATCTAGTCAAAGGAAGTCTAGGTTATAAATCAGGTGTGCCCAAACAAATTGGCTATGTTATAAACTAGGTATTTTTTGATACTGGATACATATTGAGTTCTTAAAAATTCCAATAACCTTTAAAAGTTCAAGATTGCTTACCAATACACGGCCACTTTCGTATGTTTTGCTAGTGTGTGGCGTCGTAATTCGTTACGAGCTTCTATATTCTTTGTGATTTGCATCTATGCCAACAATTTTTTTCTGTACAAAGGGTGATTAGAATAGTAGACGGCTATGACTCGGAGTCAAATTCTATACCAACGCAGTAGCAATTTTGATAATTTTTTTCTACATTCAACGTTTCGAAATTCATCTATTTTAATTTGGTATTGGATGTGGCAGAGCTAATCATCATAGTTTACAACTAATACAATGGTGCCTATGGTAATCAGGTACCACTTAAATGACATTTTATTGGGAACTCTCGGATTTTTGTGGTTTTATGGAAAATCTACATCTGATTGATTTCTTTAACGTGGTGTTTGGATGAAGAGACTGAAGACTTATTCCCGAGATAGAGTATTATTCTTGGAAAACCACTACTTGGATCCAACTTTCTCTTCCTTACCTTGTTCTTATGATTGTCTTTATGTTCGCCAGGGGGATTATTAGATCGGACTCATGACAGAAAATATGTTTTCCATATGCCCTTTTATAATTAATTACTGTTTTTTTATTGATACAAAAGAGATATATTAATTAGGGAGTACATAAAAACCCAGGAACAGTTCAGAAACCTTCAACTTTCTAGAGTTTGTAGCCAGTGTGTCTTCTGGTCCATTGCACTCCCTTATTACATGTCAAACTTTCCAAGATCGAATACTGCCTCTAATGATAAGTAAGTTTTCCCAGTTAATGCAAGTGTTTGCTCCATTGATTGCAGCGGTTACATTTGATGAATCAATCTCCAGAATGATGTGTTCCAGGTAGAGATTACTAGCCCAGCAAACTGCCTCCAAAGCCGCCATAGACTCTCCTCAACATTTAGATATCCATTTCTGAATATGCACCTGGAGAGTTGATGCTCACTTGCAAAAGGATGCATCACAGTTTATTATAACAAAAGGATGCTCTGGAGGTAACCATATCCTACTTTTGTCAACTGCACTAATGATTGACATTGTTTCCTGCTGTTAATTACCAAAATATTTTAACCTTTGAAGTCAAAAAAAATTACCAAATTTAGCAAATTCTCAACTTTCCTGGTAATGGTTATTGGGTTTCGTTTAATCCCTTCTAAGACAGTTCTACACCTCTCTTTCCAAACTTCCCACACAATACAGCTAACATGGATTATCCAGGCCTCAATGACTATAGATTGAGCACTGAACCAACTAATGATCCAAGACTGAATATTGTTTTGATTGTGCAGATATGTACAATTCCAATGGGGTCACAGAGAGAATAATCGGTTACACAAAATGATATCATCAACATTAAATAAATGAACAAAGGAATTTTGATCACCAATTGACAAAGATGTTTTCAGCTAAAGAGGAAATCAATGGAAGATGTCTATTTAAATGGATATAATAACACAAGAATTAATGATCACCAATTCTTATAGATATTTTCAGAATCCAGCTTTCCATGTCTACACATTGCCTTTTCTGTTCCTGAGTATTAAGCTCTCCAATTCCGAAACTCGATGCTCCACAAATTTAAGTTTTGATATTTCAACTTCCGTTGTCACAACTCGACATTCCAAATGTGCGTACATGCTTCTCCAGTATTCAGTGCCTTCTTTTTCGGCATTCAATCTTCTTTTCAAATCCTCTAATTCACCCCGGATTTGGATGCACTCAATTGTTTTCTTCTCAACCTTAGAATGTAATTCAATACATTTGGTCTTATAATATTGCATTATATCAAAATCACTGGCTTCTGTTGAAGATTCTGGCATTTCGGCGATTTTGCGTTTCTTTCCTGCGTCAGCTGGATTAAAAATTCTCAATTAGTTAACAAACAAATGCTGTGATTCCTATGGAGGACTTAGCAGATGAAACAATGAAATTTCTAAATTATCATGTTTTAAACAACCAAGGAAATTATACGAAGTATATGAAATTTGTTCAGTTAATGATCATGATTTCTGAAAATCAATAAGGATGAATTACTCACATGTATCTTCATTAGAAGGCCCTTGTATCAGGCTCCTAGGATCTCCATCTCCTGCAAACAACACCAGAGCCTGGGCAGCAGTGGCTTCTCGACGGTGAAGATTAGCATTCTCTAAGACTGCCATAGGTTCCGGTTCAGCTTGGTGAGTCCTTGGTAGCTGTCTACTTTTCTGCCTATCACTTGTCCTTCTCCTGTTCATGTAATGATCATACTGTTCTATAGATATATTAGCCTCTTTAATGATCAAATCCCTGGTCTCTGTGGAGGGGCGAGAATTTGCTGAAAGAAACACAAAGGTAATGTCAATGGAAATGTTAACGGTAACACAGTTGACCCTTCAACTGAGTCTAGTTGAGTCAGTCATATGAATTTTCTGAAAGAAACACAAAGGTAATGTCAATGGAAGTGCTAACGATAACACAGTTGACCCTTCAACTTCACTCCCTGAACTCTTTTCAAGTTCATAAAGAAAAGGGAGACAGCAAAAGCCATCTCAAAAACTAAGAATGAAAGGATGGTGATGAATAGGAAATAACGTAACCATTATCACGTACAAGAATAGGTTGATTCGAATTACGAGTTAAGTTGCGATAAATTTCAATATCTCAGAAGATGGAGTTCGAATGGAAAAGGGGATTTGATGTTTGCTGTTGATGATGAAGAAATTAGTACTGGGTTTGTCATGAAACTTGAGTTTAATCATCAATTTGTTGTTGAGTCGAGAAGAAATGAATTGGGTACGATCTGTGAAGATGCTGTTTCCGATAGAGATGTTTGAGAAGACATTGGTTGAAGCTATGAACATACGGAAGTCAAGACAAGGTGGTGGTACTGAGCTGGAGGTGATTCTTGATGGATGTGGTCGAAATTGGGAAACGCTATTAACAGAGAGATTGGGTTTGATTTGAAGTTAAAAACAACAGAGAAGAGAATGAATCAGTAAACTGGAATTAGGGTTTTGAATGAAGAAACTCAGGGAAGAAGAAGAATCGGAAATGGGTTTATCTGAGTAGAATTACAAAGACACAGAGAAGCTGGAGATAATGTTGATAAAATGGGTTTGTGGTTATGTAGGTAGATGGGTTTCGAAGAACTGTTGCTGCTGCTGTCAAATTATGAGAATTGTTGGTGCTGTAATTGAGAAGAAATCAATTTCTAGCTACTTCTTATGACTTTACTATCTGAAAACCCAATTTCTAGCAACATCCAGAAATCCCCAAAAATTGAACTAACAGCAAAATCGAATTTCATAAGTTTCTGTTTAAAGAAGTCATTCAAAATTAATAAAATTCAGAAATTACCAGTATAAGCATTGTCCAACATTGCCAGTGCCCGTGGATTTTCACTCAGATGAACTGATTTGAAAACAAAAGCAGAAGGGTTACTTGAATAGAAATCAACTTAATAAAGAAAAGCAGAAAAAAAAAAAAATCAGTTACCATGACCAGACTTCGTATTCCTCTTCATCTTGCTATGCAGTGTTTTGCTCGGATAAAAATTAGAGTTATAAGGAGATCTAGTTTTGCAATGAATTTCACATACCTACCTCCACCTATGATCCCGTCCATTTTGAGAGCAAAAGCCACCGCCAAAAGTCATAGATTTTTCCAATGGGTTGCTTTTTTGATGAAGACGTACAGAATTTTTCTGCTAAATTTCCCCCAGACATGATAAAATTCTCTCCTAGTGTAATTACTAAGAAAGGGAATCTTCGGTTTTCAATTGATAGAATTACAGCAAAGGACTCCATCGAAATTATTCTCTTTTCGATTGGCGGTGATTGTGATTTTCTTAAAATTTTCGGAACCCTAGATCTGAAAAGCAAAAGAGAAGAAAAACTACTTTGTGAATTCTTTTGGTAAATAAGAAATGGTTTTTAAGACTTTCCCTGTCGAGGCTCTCTTTGGCAAATACTGTGTTGATTTCTTCTACCCGTAATCAAAACAGTATGTAGCCTGCAAGGCACTGGGCACATTTGGATTTGTTGATTTTGTCTGTTCTATTTTACATAAGTCTTTAGGATTTTCCCACTAAACTATCAACTACATCTTAATATCCTTGTCTTGGAATTATAATTTTATTTTTAAATACACTAATACCAATTATTATACTTTTCTCATCCGCATAATTGAATTTATTTTTATATTTGTCTCAATTTTTTAAACTGCGTAAAAACTCTCAAAACATCATCTAAAGTGGAAATAAGGGAGTATCTTAACTATTTTTATTATCTCTAATGAATGTGTACCTTAAAATGACTTGCACAAGGAGAAAATGTGAGTAAAATTTACATTACATGTCAAAGAAATTTTTGTTAGAAATGCTTATCATAATATATACAATATCTAAAGAATTAACTTTTGTTAGAAATGCTTATCGAAAATGTGGAAATAAGGCAGTATCCTCTATTTAATTTTTATCGTTTCCTAGCCCTAATTTCACATCAAATCATCAATTTCATCATGTTTAGTGCCTAGAATTAATTTTGGGTACAAACAAATGGTTAATAATCAATATGCAAAATTTCATAGATAAATCAATTTAAAATGAAAACACCATAATAAATTTAAAACAATCATCAAGATTATTAGCATGAAATAAAATTAAAAGAAATCAATATAATTATAATGCTAAAATAGGTTTTGATTTTTGTATTAAGTAAAAACCCTCTGCCTTTTTTGCAAATCCCAAACTCTTGAATCAACTCAAATCCAAACAAGACAAGCACAATTTCCAAGAACAAGAAGAATTAATAGCTTAGATTTTATTTTACCTTTTGTTTTCTTTTTATTATTTAAAAAAGGTAAACATTAAAGAGAAAAAAGGTAAACACTAAAGAGAAAAAAGGTAGAAGGAAAGAGAGATGAAAATGACGAGTAAAAGTGTTTTGGATTTTTGTGTTAAGAGATAAAAGAAAAGAAAAGTTGGAGAAGATGAAAGTGACGCCTCCTTTAGATTATTATTTTTTATGTACGCGGTTTTGGAAAATAAAAACCCTAGTCAATTATTATTTATCACTCAAATTTTGATAAGGGCCATACTATTTTAAACACACCCCACTATTAAGCATGCCCCACTATTAAAGTATATGCACCTCAAACACAAATATAACAGTGACATAAAATTTAACAAAGATATATATACACCCATCAATTCACATAGTCACAACAATTAAAAAATCATCTTTATTATTTTATTTTATTTTGGCAACCATAAATATAGTAAGACTTTTTTAAACTACAGAGTTTTTAGCTGGTAGCCGAGCAACAAGCTGAGCACCAACTCCTTTTTGAATGGAAACACCCAATCTATGAAAAATAAAACTACCTAGACCACCACCAGCATCATGGCTGACCAAACAATTCTTCAGACGCTTAAAAAAACAAATAGTA
This sequence comes from Papaver bracteatum, assembly GCA_023529315.1. Lineage (NCBI taxonomy): Eukaryota > Viridiplantae > Streptophyta > Magnoliopsida > Ranunculales > Papaveraceae > Papaver > Papaver bracteatum. Next base: position 302,492 of record JAJJWX010000149.1, read on the forward strand.
TCAACAAGCTGTGTCGTTACATATACTTTCACGTCTGAAGTTATAACGTGTAACCTTCTTTTCAGATACTTAAACGTGCGGTCATTCGGATTCCCGTTATGTATAGTCAACCTTTGCAGCAACTGCTCCAAAAGGTTGGTGTTATTTAGTTGTTCATCTTCTACTTCATTCTCTAGATGAACTTCAACCTATAAACTAACTATCAATTCGTCTTCCTCCGGATTATAACCCACCATAATTAACATATAACATTGGTGTAGATAATAACTAGGACTAAAAGAAGATTATTTTTTTTGAAGATGGAGAACAGAGTTGGTCGGATTAATGTGTTTATTGCTAAAGAGATTGTGAATCCTTTATACATGCACCGGGTACATATCCATTAACTGTTGAACGAGATTTCCGGATAAGTATAGTAATCCATATACTGTATATATAGATTTCACGAATATGTATACATATCCATATACTGTGTAAATGATTTCACGGATTATCGTAATTGTAAACCATATGCCACCAAATCTAAAATTCATAATTTGCAAACATAAGTGAATCCCAAAAATAATCTAAAAATTGTTATTACAAGTGCGTGTAACATTCGAAAAATTAAAACAGAACAGTGAAAAACATCATATGCCTCAAAATCATCATCATCATCATCATCATACATACCTGCATCATCGTCATCGTCCTCCTCATCCTCATCGTCATCCTCAGAATCCTCCTCTTCATCGTCATAATATTCCCCATCACCAGAATCCTCATCGTCATCTCCATCATGTTGATATTCGGCTCCCACATGTCCGTGTGCAAGAACATGTTCATATCCATGTTGAAACTCATCTGGGATTTGATTATTGTAATATCCATAATACTCGAACGCCCCATCCTTGTTTTGTCCTGGGACAACTTCTTCTTCTAAGTCTATATCATCATAATCTCCTTCTGACGATGGAAATACCACGTATTCCATATCTGAACCCTATAGACTAGACAAGTCCCCTGCCACACCTCCTCCTCCTCTTCATCGTCATAATCCTCCCCATCACCAGAATCCTCATCGTCATCTCCATCATGTTGTTATTCGGCTCCCACATGTCCGTGTGCATGAACATGTTCATCTCCATGTTGAAACTCATCTGGGATTTGATTATTATAATCTCCGTAATACTCGAATGCTCCATCCTCGTTTTGTCCTGGGATAACTTATTCTTCTAAGTCTATATCATCATAATCTTCTTCTGACGATGGAAGAACCACGTATTCCATATCTAAACCCTCTAGACTAGATAAGTCCCATGCTGCACCTCCTCTACCAGGTCGCGCTGCGATGTGCTTGACAAGATCATTACTTAGTTATAGGTGCAGTTCTAGGTTTTTCAGAGATGACATAAATACACAACCTTTAACAGTAGGTTTGGGATGTGGAACAGGAATAACCCTATCCCAATCCGTATCCCGATGCTTATGCTCTATAATGATGTTTTGTAAAATAAGACAACATTTCATAATTATATTCAAGTCAGAGTGGTGCCAATACTTACAGGGAGATCCGACAATTCTTAATTTACCCCGAAACACTCCAAAAGCACGCTCGAAATCCTTTCTTTTATCCATTTGATACTTATTGAACATAACATAGTCGGGAATGTCCAATCTTTGCGAAAATGCTTGTACAATTTTAGTCAACTTTGGATAGATACCATCGGCTAAGAAATAACCCATATTGTATTGGTGACCGTTGATGACATAATAGCATGGAGCTGCTACACCCTTTAGCATGTTATCAAAAAGGGGTGAGTGTGCCAACACATTAAAATCGTTTTTTGATCCAGGCATTCCAAAAAAAGAATGTCAAAACCACAAATTATATGATGACACCGCCTCTAATACCAAACTACTCTCTTTATCTTTACCCTGGCAAGTTCCTTGCCAAGATACCGGATAATTCTTCCATGGCCATTGCATACAATCAACACTACCAATCATTCCAGGAAAACCTCGGTCGGCATTCTCATCTAGCAACCTCTGAACATCTTCAGGAGTGGGTTCTCGCAAATATCTTGCTCCAAAAGTCATGCAAATGATGTGGAAAAAACGTTTTAGATACTTGTATATTGTAGTTGCACCCATACGAGTGTAATCATCAACACTATCAGCAGGCGTACTTTTGCATAAATATTTCATCACGACAACTAATTTCATATGCGGAGAATGCCCCATAGTACAAGTTGCATCCGGACATTGATGTCATTCCGGATCCACTTCAAGCAATTTTCCTAACAATTTATCAAATAAGTCTTCCCTCATGCCTAGACGTTGTTTTAATTGTCTAGAGGTATAACCAGTTCCAGGCGTAAAATAATCATTCGTCATTTTCGCATCATGCCACACTCGATCACGCGTTATTACACTACGTGTCTGTACCTCCTTTGTACAGGTTGTCTAACAATATGCAACAATTCATCCAAACATAGTTGTGTAAACATAAGCAAAGCTTTCTCTTCTTCATCACTATCACTAGAGGTATCCAAATAGATTCCATGTTTAAATCTCACATAAGAACGCATTAGACTCATTGTGCACCTTAGCAAACCAAAAATACAGTATCAATTTGTGTATAACATACATAAATACAAGTATATCAAGTTTCTACGTACACTAGTACAACCCTTCACATAGGGCCACGTTTTTTAGTTTACAGCCTAGCCACGTTTTGGGTTATTTGCGTGGCTACTGGTCATCAGTACAACTATAACCAGGTTTTGTTTTACCATGTAGCCATAATGCACTATTTGGTCATGGGTTTAAACCTAAACCTATCAATTGTATCCATAAGCACCTTTTGGTCATGGGTATAGGTCTAAACCCACCACCCATAGCCATAGATGAGTATATGGCCACATTAACCAATTGGATATGTTTCTAATGTATAGGGTGGCATTAGACATGCCTATTTATCCGAGGCCATAATAGAATTTATTTAGCCACACTTTAATTTTTTTATGTGTCCAAAATGTAGGGTTCATCAGACATGTCGAGAAGATGTTGTTTACATATCCAAATCATTGATTGCACCAGTTCAATATACAGATTCGTATACCCACGTGAGTATTGTTTGCGCTACCAGTATCTTGAGGAGCTTATGCTATAATGTAAATTTTCCTTACGAATTTAGGAATCGTGATGTTAATCAGTTTATCTTATCATGTAATGGTCATATTTAATGAAAACAATGTTATTCACTGAGCAAGAACTATGCACCATTTAGGCGGTGTTGACTGAATCGTGTGATGCTGCCACATCATGTGCTAAAGCATTAACAATACTCTTTGTAAGAGAAAACTTCATTAAGATCAATGGATTTTCCAAAACTAACATCTTTGCAGAAAGTAAACTTCATCAACATCACCCGCTTTCCAAAACTAACATCTAGAAGAACAAATTAAACGATAAAAAATTTATAAATTTTTTTAAACTAAGATTGACTAAGATAACTAAAGCCAAGTCTGCAGAAAGATGGAATGCGAAATGAAGAAGATTGCAAGGAAAAATCCAGTAATACAAAGAAATAAATAAATCCACTATAGTCGACTTCCTCAATCTTAGATTCGTCACCACCAGCTCATGCTGCAAGATCGACAGCATCCAACCCACCAGCAGGTCAAAATCAATAATTACCAAATATTATCATAAGATACACTCAGAAATTATCGTATGGTATTCCGCTGCATATTTCAGAGTCTCGTAGTAAACAAACAACAAAGGTACACTGAGACTGAACAAAAAATTTGATAGCACTATTACTAATTTAGAGAAAGAATGCGTATTTGAATTGCTATAGAAAATATGTATTACTTATATATCGCCAATAAAGAAAACATGAATATCTTTACAAGGATTTATGTAATATGCCTGGGAGTATGAGCAAGCCCGTTAAATTGCTCCGATAATCACCTAATGTATATTTACCAAAAGAGAAGGCTGACTTCAAGACAAATGTAGATGCTTGGACTGCTAAAACACCACGCACGATACAGGAAAATACTGGATAACTCTTTTCATTGTTCTTCCACCAAGCTAAAACATCAAAATATTCGAAATCAGTCAGAGTAGGTTCAGGCTCGGAATAATATATTTTTAGTTCTTCTGACGATGTAGCAAGAGGGTCTCTTTTCTGCAATCTTCCATCTGCCCAAAACCCGCCTCCAGATGATACGGAAGAGCCTTCCGCTAAAGATCCTGAATTTATTAGACCCACATAAGTCCCTGAAGTACCTACAGAAATTGAAGGACCATTGGAAGTAGTGTTTACCTGTTTATCGTGCAAAATATTGGAGTACTCCGCGAACATAATTTTCAGTTTGGCATCCATTAACCTACTTTGATCGCCATGACACCGAATTGAGTATGCAAAAGTACCAAAAGTCCAAAACATTCTTCAATATCATAGAGAGTACTTTCCACACCTTTGAAATTAAAAGAAGGATCCAAAATAGACCCTAACCCAAATAATATATGAGTGGTGCCCCAATACTTAACAAACTTCGCCTCCATGGCAGCAATAGTTTCTTTAAAAAATGGGTTATCTCTGTGAATCTCGAAGACCATACCAATCTCATACAAATATTGAAGAACTGAATTACTCATCACATCCTGAACACCAGAAAAAACGTTAGTGGCATCATAAAAAGGTTTCAAAAATGCACATAATAGTTCAACGTGTTCCCAATCAGCATCAGTAATAGCATTAGCATATGCCTGATCATTGAGAAAGGCCGACAACACTTGCCGGTAGGGAATTGCATCTTTTAACATAAGATATGTAGTTAACTACACTTAAGAATTCATGTGCCCATTTCCAAGCTTAGATTAAAAAAAATCTGAAAGTAACGCATTTTGGAAGAAAAATAGGAAATTCACAGTAGACATACAACAACACAATTCATTAATCAATTCATCTAAAATTACTGGATTTTGTCATTTTAAGAAATAAGGGAAAAATTTACACTCGTATAAGTAAAGATGGTGCACTGATGCAAGTACACACATTCATTTCTCAAGTCAAAATAATCTTCATAGGAGTGAACCAGACACGTTAAGACAAAAGACATTAAGAGTGGGTGCAACACATTTTTGAACTAGTAGTGAGGTTAATAACATAAGATATCATGTAAATGCCTGAAAGATATCATGTAACTGATCAGAAAACTCGATGATATTCTGAAAGGGATCATAAAAGACAGAATTTTTAACATTCTTTCACTTCATTTACTTGTTGGGTATCTAGTCAAGCACTAAAAAAGTCCAATTTCATTTACCAATTTGAAATATCTCAGACCATTTTGTTCACACCCATGAATATTCAAACTATTACCATCAATTATTAAAATATACATCAAACAGATAAGTAATCTATAATCAATCGAAATCATCAAAAGCAAAACTAAAAGATTAATCAGCAACAAAATGGCCAAATTAATTTAAACAAATGAATACCCAACTTAGTAATACTACCTCCGTTTCAGGAAAAGTGTTACTTTCACTTTTTCAATTTGGCCTATTTTTAGGCTAAAATGAAAAAGTGAAAGTAACACTTTTCCTGAAATGGAGGGAGTATCACTTATCAACACATTCATCAAGCAGAAAAATAATTCTATAATTATTTGAAGATTAAAATCATCAAAAGAAAAACTAAGAGACCAATTAACAAGCAAAATCAATTGAAACAAAACAAAACAAAAAAAAAGTGAAAATGAAATCACTGAAATAGCTTACTGAAATCACGAATAATGCTCAAATTTAAGAAATTGGAAATAGTAACCAAGCAATATCAGACCATAGTAAGACCCACAGCAGTAAGTTCTATAACTCAGTAGCCTTATGTCTTTCCCCCTCAATTACAATCTGACAATGAAGATGATCTCTCAAAAATCCGAATTGAGTTTCGACTGTTCTACTAATGCCTTTGCAGTATGCATCTCACTTGTTTTGGACGTTGCTTCATCATTTTCTAAGTTAATCCAAATCTTTTTTCCCTTCCCATGTAAGATATCCCCTGACCTCTTTCTGCTTCCCATTCTTACAAACTACACTAACAGTAACATGCATATATTGAACATAATCATAAATTTTGGTATGTAGGTAATGGCCATGCCAATCAACAAATGTTTTACCTTCTCAACAAAAGGAACATCCAAGTAATCAAAGGGCTCTTATACTCAAATTCAGCAGATCCATCTTGATTGTAATAGCATAGTTAAACGCATCAAGGAACTAAGACTGAATTTTGTTTCTCCTGGTACTTGATTGTACATCCATCCATCTTGTCTACCTATTTATAAAAACCAAGCAGTTTCTAGTCAATCATTTCAGCAAACACATAAAGGAAATCTAGATATCAGCAGACCAAGTGAGTTGATTTGCAGTTAAGCCTCTAACCTGTTCGTTATGGTCAAATCATGTTTTCTTCTTCTTCGCAGAAGAGAAATTTAAAAACAGCACCGGTGAAGGAAGGTTAAGAAAACCTACTTCATAAAAGTACATACACTTATTTAAATCAATACTTAAATCAAAATTTCCAAAATCCCCAGATAACAAGATAAACATTTCAAATTAACACAGATCTTCTTACCCCAAATCTATATACGATAACAGGCAACAAGGTACATCGATATATCTTCTTGTTCTCCATCTTCAAAATATCTGGAAATATGAAGAACTTTATGACATAAAATCTGAAAGAAAAGATGGGTTTTTGTTTAGGGGTATTAACCATTGATCAGAGAGGTGCCGTTTTCTGATTTGGTTACTCTACTCTAGGTTATTGATATTATGGTGGTGAACAATGGAAGAGGTGAAGTTCTGTTCATGGGTTTTGTCGAAGGGTTTCAATCTTGGAAAGAAAATAAAAAGACGCAGAACAGTGAATCACAAGATTCGGTTAGGTTTTCAAAGGGGAAAGAAATTTTAGTGAATTTTGAGGCAAATAATGCGCCAAAGGTTTGTTGTTCCCGCCTGTTGAGATTGCAATTTTCCCTCCTTTGTAAGTGGTAATCCATGTGCTTCTTTGGTTTGCAGTTACATTCGTTGGATTAGAGATTCTGATTTTCTATTGGTTGGATAAACACAATATGGATCACACTTATTGGTTTGTGTTAATATAGTATATTTTTATATTTCAGTTAAAAATACCAATTTCCTAAAGGATTTAAATCTATTATTTTCACTTACCTGACCTACGAGGAAAGATCGATGGACAATCTTATATTAATGCTATCTTACGAGATTTGAGAAAACTTTTCTTTAGAGTATAAACAAAAATAAAATCGAAGGAAATAATTTGGTGATGCGCTTATAAAACTTGGCAATCCTACAAATAAATGAGCACAATTTGAAAAGTAGTATAATACTACTATCCACCATTTTGAAAATTAAATCGATTTTATCATTATTATAATAAATCTATTTGTTTTCCGTAAGTGAATGAACTAAAAATTTAGTGACTTAACTAAATTAAAATTTAGTGACTTAACTAAAATTTCGTGGCTTAACTAAATTAAAATGCAGTGATGCACATCGAGTAACAACGAATTACTGATATCTCCAGAGTCGAAAGAAGAATTTAAGGGGATGATCAAGTGTATCAAATAAAGTGATGTAAATCCCTAAGCATTCAATGAGATTAAGTAATATAAAATAAAATAGAAACCATGAATCAGATGATAAATTTGTAGAAAATTCTAAGCATTAGAGAAGACTCGTTGAGATAAAAATAAATTATGAAATCCCTAATTATGCAGATGCTTACTCCATTTGAACTTTTAAGCATCAAATGAATTCCCTGATTTTCCATATCTAATTCATTCAATTGCACTCAATTTTCTCAACATTGCTCGATACACTTAACAATATTACTAGGTCACACTTACATTGACTAGTTATCCATACACCCGATGTAGTTTGAATTCAATTTTACTCCATTCCATGAAAGTAACTAGATTACGCTCAATATCATCGGATTAAACTCGGTACTTCAACTATCCGCCTAATTCCACCTAAATCATTCAATTTTTCTTAATAATATCATATTAAACCCACCATGTTGATTATCCGCCTAATTCATCCCAATGTACTCAATTTTTCCTAAACATTATTATATCACGTCACATTGAGTTGTAATATGGATGATTTCGCATAATTTCATGGATTCATTTTGATTACACTCGATATTTATTGAACATTACTAGATCGCACTTTTATTGACTAGCTATCCACAAATTCAATCCAGTATAATTTAGTTTTACTCTATTCCACCAAAATTAATAGATCATGTTAATTAAATGTTACCACATTAGCCTCAGTATCACTGGTTGCCTGCCTAATTTTATCTAACCCGTCCCAATTGTACACATTATTTCCTCAACATTACTAAAATGCACTCTCCCTAACTAAGTATTTCAATCTAAGTCTACTATAGTTCATCAAAATAACTTGATCATGCTCGATATTATCTGTTCAAATTCAGTAACTGATTGCCCGCCTAATTCCATCTAATTTATTCCAAGTGTACTCAATTTTTCCTCAACATTACCAGGTCACACTTACATTAACTAATTTCCCATAAACTTGATTCTATTTAACTCAATTTTAATTCATAAATTCAATCCATGCAAAAGTTCGGGAAGATCGATTATCTGCATAATTCCATCTAATTCACTCCATTTTATACTCAATTTTCCGTCAACATTACTAGTTCGCACGTGCCTTGACTTATTAATAAAACATGACATCACGCATGACATCGCTTGACTAATTATGCACCTAATTCCATTTCATTCAGTCCAATTGAACTCAATGTTCGATTAATATCATTAGATAATAGTCGCACTCGTTAATTATCCACAAACTGGATCCAATTTTGCTTAATTTCACTCCATCGATCCAAAAATCACTATAATTTTAATCATGTTGGATATACATAAGAATTCACATAAGCCGATTCCAAGAAAGATTCATCTGACTTTAGATTTCTTGTGATTGTATTGGATGAGCTAGAAAATTTACATGAAATCAATTATACTATGTCGCTGGATTTTTTTTTATTATATTGGATATCCAAAAAGAAAAGGAAAAGAAAAAGATTTTTGGTTGTCAGGATTGCCCAATGTACTTCGTGAACGTTTGGTTGTCGGGATGGCCCTGTGATGGACGGTTAAGATGATTAAGGAGAAAGTCATGATATTAACATTCTAACGTGGCAGATATTGGTTGGACGGACGTCAAACAACAGATGCATTAAAATGCATGGAAACCTAAAAACTTTTGAAAAATTAATGAAAACCTATTTTCATGTCTCTCTTTATATCCACGCCACCACTTCCCTGTTCATCTCGATCTTCCTCCGCCTCCAGGGAATATCGAACACGAAGATGCATAACCTTGCAATAACCCTAACTACCAAACCCTCTCTTTTCTGTAAGTTCAAAACCAAAATATCCCACCTTTCCATCGCGAAAACCAAATCCACTGAAACTCCAATCAAAGCGAAACTGGAAGAACTGATTTACATAAAAGTTGGTTTTCATCTCTTGCGAATCAAATAAAAAAGCGGTTTTCAGGGTTAGTTAGTCCCTCTTTATCTACCGTTCTTCACGTATCCTGCAAATATCTATCGATTTACATCTTATTGTTGTTTTCTTTGTGTAGATTCATCAGAAAGAAGAATAAGAGAAGCCCTAACTTGACCACCCAAAGAGGAATAAGTGATGAAACCTAACTTCAATATTCAAGTTGTGTTCCTATTCTTCGTTCACGAAGTCGATTTTCATTTGTTCTTGTTAACAATACTGCAGATGACTCTACTAAAGTTTCTCAACAAGCAAGACTTTGAGCTAGTATTACGCTAGAGTCCACAGCCACTCTTTACGGCATGTTTAGTCTTTAGAATTTGTTACCTTATAGTACAAATCTGTAACCAATTGTTGAATGCTTTTGAGTATAAATAAATCTGCTCTCTACACATATCAAGTGTGGAAGCATTCACCCTAATTATCTATGTTTAACTTGGTATTAGCCTGATCCAAGACATCTTCCGCACAAACAGAAAATAAAAAACCAGAAAAACAAAAACAAAAATCTAAAACTATCATAGCAGACACAACAAATACACTTCGTCAGGTACAGATTCATCATCTTGTTACCTTGAAACATACAGAAACAAATCATTTACTCTGGAAAGCTCAGTTCAAGCCCATCTTAAAAGGGTATGATCTCACTGGTTTTATTGATGGAACCAAGGAAAAACCAGCAAGAACCTTACCTAACAGTGAAGCTATTAATCCTGAGTTCACAGCTTATGAATCTCAAGACTCTCTGATTGTTGGGTGGTTGAATTCAACCTTAACATTTGAAGTTCGAAGCACAATAGCAAGTCTTAGCACATGAAAAGAAGTATGGGACAAGCTGGAAACGGAGTACGCACCAAAAACGTTTCATCATCAGATGAACCTCAAAAAACAGCTTCACAACCTATCAAAAGGTAATAAGACTCTTAAAACCTATTTGAATGAATCTAAATCTTTGTTTGCTCAATTAGAAGAATCTGGTTGTACTGTGTCTGTTGATGAAAGAAAATAGGCAATAAGCAATGGAATTATCCAAATTTATGATCCAATTGTGACTGCATTAAGTACTATTAAAGGAATGGATATTGACAGCTTCTACGCTCATCTTGTCACCTTTGACATGAGATTAGAACAACAACTGTCATTATTGCAGACGCCTGTTGCGAACGTTGTATTTACCAACTCGAGTTCATCAAACAGTGGCGACCAAATATGGTTCAATAATCAGTATAGGGGTTCATATCAAAACAACAACAACCAATCAACTCCTCGTCAACAGCAACATCAGAAAAATACACAGTTTGTTGAAAAGTGCCATATTTGTAAGAAGAAGGGACATCTTGGAGATAGGTGCTGGTTTCGTTATGACAAACCCACTACCAACAACCAGCGTACACCAGCAGCCTACATCGCTTTACCTGGTGGGAATATGGATAATCAATGGGTGACAGACACAGGCGCTACTCATCACCTTATAGATGATATGCGCAATCTAACAATTCCCCATGAATACAATGGTACTGAACAGGTTCATGTCGGCAATGGTAATGCACTGGATATCTCTAATATTTGGTAATGCATCTTTCTCCATTAATTCAAGGTATTATGTGCTGAAAAATATTTATCATGTCCCCAAAATCAAAACCAATCTGTTGTCAGTCTCATAGTTTTTTAAATACAATGATGTCTATTTTGAATTTCACACTTGTTTTTTTGTTGCAAAGGACAAGTGCACAGGGATAATGCTGTTGATAGGGTACAATAAGAATGGGCTTTATGTTTTTGATGGAGTTGATTTGCTAGAGCATCAAATAAAACCGCAGGCACTGGTCTCCTCTTATCTTCCTATATGGCACCAGCGATTAGGATATCCACTGCTGAGTATTGTTTCCAAGATATGTCATCAGTTTTCCCTTCCAGTAAAAAATAAAAAATTTGAGTTTTGTCACTCTTGCCATGTGAGTAAAAGCAAGAAGTTGTCTTTTTCCCTTAGTAGCACTGTTTATGATAATCCATTGAGCTTAGTTGTCTCAGACATATGGGTTTCTCCCTCTTTATCAAAAACTGGTTTTAGATATTACATCTTGTTTATGGATGTCTTTTCCCACTATACATGGATTTTTCCTCTTGTCCAAAGATCAGATGCATTAAACACTTTCATTCTCTTCTGCAAACAAATTGAAAATCTCACATATCATAAAATAAAAGTTTTCCAATCTTATAATGCACTGGAATATAAAAATTTCACTTCCTATCTCAATGATTCAGGCATCCAACATCGTTTTTCATGTCCTCATACGTCTCCTCAAAACGGTTTGGCAGAGCATCGTATCAGACACGTCACAGAGTCTGGTTTAGCAATACTTTACCATGCACATATGCCTAGATCATTTTGGGCAGATGCTTTTGTTACTGCTTGTTATCTTATAAATAGGCTGCCAAAATCTAACTCAGAAACAAAAACTCCTTTAGAATTGTTGTTCAACAAGATACCAAATTACTCATTCTTGAAAGTCTTTAGATGCTTAGATTACTCATTCATTGGTTATAGTAATGCACACAAAGTTTACATGTTCTTGCACAGATAATCAAATAGAATTTATATTTCTAGGCATGTTAGGTTTCAAGAAAACTCGTTCCCATTCTTATCTCTCAAGCAGCAATATCCGGTGCCAAATCTAGGTATTGTACCTTCTAGCACAAGTATTTTCTTTAAGCAACCATTTCATAGTTGTCGTGTACCTACCATTCAATGTGATAGTCCTGTACTGTCTGCTGCTCAGAACAATTCAGCGAATGAATCTATCCCAGCAACAACTTCTGATACTGCTTCTATGCCGGCTTCTGCATCATCAATTTCACCTGACATACGTCCAACAAATTCAGCTGCAACAAATGCTTCAAGTATACATGACACATCATCTGAAGCGACTGACGAAGTGCAAAGTACAAGAGTGACCCATCCAATGGTAACCAGGGAAAAATATGGTATACGCAATCCATTCAAAAACTATGCCTTATAGCGTCAAAACATTCTTTACCAGATGCAGATTTTATGGAGCCAACGTGCTTTTCGGCAGCAAGAAAGATTCCAGAATGGAGAGATGCGATGGATGTACAAATCAATGCCCTAATTCAAAATGGTATATACTCTCTTGTCAAATATGAAAAAAGAATGAATATCGTAGGCTCGAAATGGGTGTATAGGGTTAAGCAGAACCCAGATGGCACTATTGAACATAGAAAAGCGCGTTTGGTCGCAAAGGGGTACCACCAACAGCAGGGAATCGACTCTGGAGAAACTTTTTTGCCTGTTGTTAAGCCTTGTACTATCCGTCTGGTGCTGTCTATTGCTGTGATGAATCAGTGGGAAATCAAGCAATTGGATGTGGAGAATATGTTTTTGCATGGTGAATTGGAGGATGATGTCTATATGCAGCATCCTTAGGGATATGTAGATGAAAACTATCCAAACCATTGTGCAAACTGCACAAATCACTCTATGGCCTTAAGCAGGCGCCTAGAGCATGGTTTTCGAAACTGAGTACATATTTAATTCAACTGGTATTCAAGGGTTCTATTGCTGATAGCTCCCTCTTTATTCGTAAAACCCCAACCTCGATTTTATATGTGTTGGTCTACGTATATGACATTATTGTCACCGGGTCCTGTACAGCTGAAATCTCTCAGCTGATTATAGATCTTAGTGTTGTGTTTACGTTGAAAGATTTGGGTTCTCTTTCTTTCTTTTTGGGGGTAGAAGTGCTCAGGTAAGGTCAGGAGTTGATACTCACTCAGCGTAAATATATAACGGATCTTCTAAAGAAGACGAGACTTGATGGGGTGAAACCCGTCAACACACCTTTGGCGGCTAATATAAAGATTCAAAAACTTGGCACCAGAAGATTTGAAGATGCCACCCTTTATCGCAGTGTTGTGGGTGCATTGCAGTATCTACATCTGACAAGACCTGACATTTCTGTAATAATAAATAAGGTATGCCAATATATGCATGATCCTTATGAAGAGCATTGGGAACTTGTAAAGCAAATTATTCGGTATCTAAAGAGTACTATCGATTATGGTCTTAATTTGCGTCCATCCAAGGATTTTAATTTATAGGCCTATTCTGATGCTGATTGGGTGGGAGTTTAGATGTTAGACGTTCGACAAGCGGCTATTGCATTTACTTTGGAGGTAACTTAATTTCATGGAGTGCACGAAAGCAGAAAACAGTGTCCAAGTCCAGTACTGAGGCGGAATATCGTGGGGTTGCAATTGCCACTTCAGAGGTTATATGGATTCAATCACTTCTGCAAGAGCTTGGTATTACAGCTTCAGCACTGATACTTTGGTGTGATAATTTGGGAGCAACTTACTTGACAGCAAATCCAATTTTTCATGCAGGTACCAAGCACATTGAAATAGATTACCACTTTGTCCGTGAACGTGTAGCTGCAAATCTTCTTCATGTCAGTTTTATCAGCTCCAAAGACCAACTCGCGGACATATTTACTAAGGGTCTACCGGCTCCAAGATTTCAGATACTATGCAGCAAGTTGCAACTTCGCCAGCTACGGTACAACTTGAGGGGGAATGTTAACAATACTGCAGATGACTCTCCTAAAGTTTCTCAACAAGAAAAACTCTGAGCTAGTATTACGCTAGAGTCCACAGCCACTCTTTACGGCATGTTTAGTCTTTAGAATTTGTTACCTTATTGTACAAATCTGTAACCAATTGTTGAATGCTTTTGAGTATAAATAAATATGCTCTCTGCACATATCAAGTGTGGAAGCATTCACCCTAATTATCTCTGTCTAACTGTTATGTTGATAAGTATTTCTTAATATTTTTTTCAAGCCCTAGTTTAATTTTGGCATCAATTCTTCGAAAGATTTTGTTTTTCTCCATGTTTAAAGAAAAAAAAACCTTCATTGAATTTCCACTTAATACTTTTTTTAAGCAAAACTCTGAGCTAGTATTACGCTAGAGTCCACAGCCACTCTTTACGACATGTTTAATATTTAGAATTTGTTACCTTATTGTACAAATCTGTAACCAATTGTTGAATGCTTTTGAGTATAAATAAATCTTCTCTCTGCACATATCAAGTGTGGAAGCATTCACCCTAATTATCTCTGTCTAACTGTTATGTTGATAAGTGTTTCTTAATATATTTTTCAAGCCCTAGTTTAATTTTGGCATCAATTCTTCGAAAGATTTTGTTTTTCTCCATGTTTAAAGAAAAAAAAACCTTCATTGAATTTCCACTTAATACTTTTTTTTTGTTGAATTCCATTGCAGAAAAATGGATTGATAATGGAGAAAAGTTTTCGAAAAATTTTGTGATAGTGGAATAGTCTGGTTCTCTTTATCATCACTTCCTAGACAAATTCTGAGATTTTGGTAAGTTAATTTCTTATATTTTTCTGTTTAATTCATGTGCTTTACAGTTTTTTTGTTTGTTTGTTTTGTTTTGCTGATTTGTATTTTGGTGATGTTAATGGATGTCGAGTTTCCACAAGTAATACATTAGGACCAATCGATTATGATTAAATTACTCCAGTAATCCATGTGGCAGAGGAATATTTTATTGATGTATCTTGTTCAAAAGGGCGCTATTGTTCTTTGTAAACCAATGAATTCTGGTTTTTGAACTCGTTGTCAGACTTTTGAGGTACTATCAGTTCATAATTAATTTGAACCTTGAAGGGTAGGATTCTAATTCTCTTTTAACTTAATGCTACATTTTTTTCTTTGCTTTGGTGGAATCACATTTTGCTTCGTACTCTGGCTTTATTCGTTAACATCTAGTAATTGTGAAAAACTATGCAGATCCGTCAATGGTACAAATACATGAGTAGGATCAACTTTTATTAGTATTTATTGTCGACTCATCTTTAATATATCAAAGTAGCTATGTTTGTTGATTCAAGTTATTTTAATTGTGGAATACCTCACTTTGATTGGTTGTTGTTTTTGTAGCTTGTATATGTTCACAATTCTTTTCTCCAGTATGATCAAGATATTTTGTAAGTTATGTCTAATGCATCTCCTTGGAGGGTTCTATTTTAAAATGTTATAGTTATGAATGTGTTATATCTTGATGCCTCTATGTTTTTTTATGATTTTTATATAGATTATAATCTTACTATTGGAAATGGTTTAATTCTTCTTGCTAATGCAGGTTACTTCTGGGATGGCGTGCAAAAACAATCCCAAGCACTATAGAAGATTCTTAATTAACATGCTGAAGGTATGGTGTAGGATGTTAGTACTGGAAATGGTAGAAATCAACACATCTTAAAACTTCTTAACTGGAAGTGAATTTCTTTATTTTCTGAATCGTGTCTTAACACAATAAAGACTCAACCTTTATAAAGTCTTACAGATTCAATGCAAAACCTAGAAAATAAAGCAAGATAACTAAAGAATATCTAGACCAATAAAGAGAAAATCTAAACAGAATAAAGAGAATGTGATATCATGCCAAGATACTCAAATTCAGTCCAAGTTTCCATAAATGGTTACCGGTTACGGTCTCGACGCTCCATTTTATCAAGGTAGGATTCCGCTAGGTCCTCCACTACATCATTCTCCCCTAGAAGGAGGAAATTCGCCCTCGAATTAGGCGGGTCGTCGTCAGAGGAGTTACCATAATATGAAACAAGATGTCGCACATTGAAAACGTCCGCAGTACGAATATGTCTTGGAAGCTTCAATCTGTACGCGTTGGGATTAATCTTTTCAATGATTTCTAACGGACCAACTTTCCGAGGACCCAACTTATTATATGAGCCAGCTGAAAAACGCTCTTTGGTAAGTACTGCCCACACAAAGTCACCAACATCAAACTCAACATTGCAACGATGACGATCTGCAGCTGACTTATACTTTGTAGAAGAAGCAACCAAATTTTGTCCCATAATGGTATGAATGTCTTGCAAATTTTGAATTAAACCATCAGCAGTAGAATGATTTCTTTGTAAATCAGGTACAGGTGGAAGATCAATAGCGGACCGAGGATTAAAACCACAAACAACCTGGAAGGGGCTAAAACTTGTGCTCTTGTGTATAGC
The DNA here is from genome assembly GCA_023529315.1 of Papaver bracteatum. Classification (NCBI taxonomy): domain Eukaryota; kingdom Viridiplantae; phylum Streptophyta; class Magnoliopsida; order Ranunculales; family Papaveraceae; genus Papaver; species Papaver bracteatum. The sequence goes on from JAJJWX010000149.1 coordinate 319,200, forward strand.
TCTGTTGTAAGCAAACTCAGCTTGAAACAATTGTTGATCCCATTGTTTTATATGCGAACCAATCAGACTACGCAGTAGATTACCTAGATATCGATTAACCACCTCGGTCTGGCCATCCGTTTGAGGATGTTATGCGCTGCTAAACTTCAAATCCGTATGTAGTAACTTCCACAAACATCTCCAAAAATAGATCAAGAACTTAGAATCGCGGTCTGAAACAATGGACTCAGGCAGAACATGGAGGCGATAAACATTTCTAAAAAATACAAGGGCAACATTTGCCGCATCGGTTGTCTTTTTGCACGCTATAAAATGAGCCATCTTTGAAAATCTATCACTACAACGAAAACTGAATCCACTCCTATTTGGTTTCGAGGCAAACCCACGACAAAATACATACTGATGTCAGTCCATGGCTTGGAGGGAATAGGTAAAGGCATATATAAGCCGATATTTGTAGCAATACCCTTTAAGACTTGACAGATGTGACAGCGAGTGACAAACCTTTTCACTTCTTTAAACATCTTTGGCCAGAAATAAGATGTTGATATCAACTGAAATGTTTTATCCCGACCAAAATGACCTTCTCCATGCAATTCTTGAATGATTTTAATGCGCCAACTACAGTCAGGTACACATAAACGAGTACCCTTGAAGAGAAACCCATCGAGAAGAATGAATTGTGATCTTTTGCCCGCTTAGATAGTGTCCAGAACAAGAGAGAAGAAAGGATCATCTCGGTATAATTCTGAAAAAGAATCAAAGCCCATTACCTGATTACGAAGAAAAGTTAAGAGACTCCTTCGACGACTTAGTCCATCTGCCACACGGTTTTGAACTCCAGCCTTGTGTTTAAGAACAAAAGAGAACTCCTCCATATAGTTAGACCACTTCACCTGACGAGCATTCATCTTGTCTTGATTTCTAATATGTTTGAGAGCATCATGATCAGTAAACAGTACAAATTCTGAATGAATCAAATAGTGTCGCCAATGCTTCAGCGTTTGAATGATAGCATAAAATTCTAACTCATAAGTGTTGTAGTTACGCTTCGCTCCATTTAACTTCTCGCTGAAAAACGCGACTGGTTTGCTCGACTGACTTAACACAGCCCCAATAACCACTTTAGAAGCATCAGTATGGACCTCAAATGGTAATTAAAAATTGGGTAAAGCTAAGATATGAGATGAACACAATTTATCCTTGAGCAATTCGAAGCTTGCAGTAGCGGCATCGGTCCATGAAAACTTTCCATTATTTATACAATCGGTGATTGCAGCTGCGATAGTACTGAAGCGGGGAATAAATATTCTATAAAATGAAGCAAAACCATGAAAACTTCTGGCTTCATGTAATGTTTGAGGGCACGGCCAAGTACGAACAGCATCAACTTTGGAATCATCCACTGAAATGCCATCCCTGGAAATGACATATCCAATAAACAAAATGCGATCCGTACAAAATACACACTTCTTGGTAGCAGCATAAAAGTGATGTTGTCGCAATACCAATAAAACCTCTCTAAGATGAGATAAATGAGAGTCCAAGTCAGTACTATAAATTAGTATGTCATCGAAATAAACGACAACAAACTTACCCAAAAATGGTTTTAAAACAACATTCATCACCCGCATAAAAGTACTAGGAGCATTGGAGAGACCGAACGGCATTACCAACCATTCATAAAGTCCTTATCTAGTCTTAAGAGCGGTTTTCCACTCATCGCCTGGGCGAATACGAATTTTATGGTATCCACTTCGCAAATCCAGTTTGCTGAAAATTGTGGCACCATGCAACTGGTCCAATATATCATCCAAACGAGGAATAGGGAAGCGATACTTTACTATAATATTATTAATAGCACGACTATCTACACACATGCGCCAAGTACCATCTTTCTTAGGGATTAGTAACGCCGGGACAACATATGGACTGAGACTTTCCCTAATAAGACCCTTTTGTAATATTTCCCCCACTTGACGTTGGAGTCCGGCATGCTATTTTGGGATCATACGATAGTATGGATGATTAGGAAGAACTAATCCAGAAACGAAATCTATTCGATGCTGGATATCTCGAGAAGGAGGTAGACCGTCTGGAAGGTCCGCGGGAAATATGTCCGCAAAGTCTTCCAATAACCCAAGAACACAGGAAGGAACTTCCAAACTATTAGAATCATCTTGAGGAACGAATGATAGTAAAAATACCATGCCAACATCTAACATCTCAGTTTCAAAATCACGCCAAGAAAGTAAATTTTAAGCAACAGTAGAGAGAGTTGACGGAACCGACTCTTTTGACGGGATCAATTTAATGCGAGTAGAATTAAAATTGAACGAGTATGTATTCTTTTTACCATCATGACTCACATCCCTATCAAATTTCCAAGGTCGCCCCAATAAGAGATGGCAAGCATCCATTACCACAACGTCACACCAAACATTATCTTGGTACAAAGACCCAATTGAAAAATTCACAAGACATCGTTTTGAGATAGTTACATCGGAACCTTTACTAAGCCAGTGAAGAGAATACGGATGGGGATGTTTTTATGTTGGAAGATTTAACTTGCAGACTGCCTCTTACGACACCACATTCTCACAACTACCGGATTTGATTATCATACGACAAACCTTACCACCCACTGTACAAGTTGTCTGAAAAATATTCTTGCGTAACCAAGATTCATCAGTGGCAGTTTTTGGGGGAAGGAAGGAGCGGCGAAGAACAATTAAGCACTCACCGTGATCTTCAGGCATCAGCGTCAACAAAAGAATCATCATTTTATCAACTTCCACTAGTAAGGCTTTACCAGGTCTACCAACTTTACGACATTCATTAGCTAAATGATTCGGATCACCACAATGATAGCACTTAGGAACAGATTTCTGTGGAATACTAACACCCTGTTGTGCGGAAGCATTCTGTGAAGGGACCATAAGAGGACGACTAACTGCCGCGGTAACATTCTTACCGGAAAATTATTTTTCCAAGCGCAAAGCAGGTTGATGGACTTCAGAAATAGAATAATAATCAAATAAATTAAGCGTGTCTTGAAAAGTTTGGCGCAAACCTCCTATGTAGCGGTAGACAAGTTTCTCTTCAGGTTCCATAATTCCCGAACGAGTAACCAAATCATAAAATTCTTTCGTATATTCATCAATTGAACGAGAACCTTGGCGAAGATTTTGAAGACGAATATACAACTCTCGAGTATAGTTAAAAGGTAAAAACGCTGTACGCATACACTTTTCAAGCCTTGCCCAAGATGAAATATGTGGTTTACCTTGTTGAATGCGTGATGCCTTCAATTGCCTCCACCAAACAGCATCCCTTCCTCAAAAGCGAGTAGTAACAATAGGAACCACACGAGCAGCAGGTACCCTCTTAAATTCAAGCACTTCTTCCACGGTAGAAAACCAGTCGATTTAATCTTCCGGCGTCAATCCACTACCATGAAAATCAGGAATCTCCACGTGGAATGCTGATTCCCAACTTATAGAGTCACGTTCATGATGGAAATTCTCCCTTCTATCATTAGCAAAGGGGTTTTCAGTATCCTCATCATTGGTTCCTTCGGTTCCTGATTCATCCGTAGGAAGACGACGGCACTCATGTCGTTACAGCAAGGTAGCTACTTGACCGGCGAGCTGCTCAACCGCGTGAGAGTTCATCATACCTAGTTCTCTCCATCACCTCATCAACCATAGCTACGCGAGGACCACCCTGAACTCTACCATGAAACATGTTTTAAGGATCGATACCCAAATTCTGAATACCAAATGGTGTAGGATGTTAGTACTGGAAACAGTAGAAATCAACACATCTTAAAACATCTCAATTGGAAGTGAATTTCTTTATTTTCTGAATCGTGTCTTAACACAATAAAGACTCAGCCTTTATAAAGGCTTACAGATTCAATGCAAAACCTATAAAATAAAGCAAGATAACTAAAGAATATCTAGACCAATAAAGAGCAAATCTAAACAGAATATAAAGAGAATGTGATATCATGCCAAGATACTGACATATATCTTATTTCTTAACTAAAATATCTTAAAGTAACCAAATTCAGTCCAAGTTTCCATAAATGGTTACCGGTTACGGTCTCGGCGCTCCATTTTCTCAAGGTAGGATTCCGCTAGGTTCTGCACTACATCAAGGTAGAAGCTCTTCTTGCAACAATCATATGAGCTAGAGAGCTGGAACTAATCCAAGTCTAAGGGGACTGAATCTATTGTATGTCAATGGTTGTCAGTCTAGTGCTAAATGGACTACTACTCTTATAATAGTAGATTGTAAATTTAATTCAAGTCTTTTCCGTTTATATGCTTGTAAGTTTGTTAATAGGTCTTGTAACCTTGGTTGATGTCCTCTTGGCATTTTTCTTATGTTAAAGAAGTGGTCGGTTCATTTGACCACCTCTTAGCTTAATGTACTGCCCTTTATCATTTAAATAATAAATATAAATAATATGTTTCAATGTTATTTTCATTTGCACGATGTACATTATTTTTTTTCATTTCTGTTTTTATTTTGGGACGAAGGCTGGTGCTCCGTAAATTCTTAATCCATGGAGGTAAATGTTACCCGTAACTGTAAGTTATCATTTGGCCACGTTAACATGTATTCTGCCAGTTTATATGGTTAAAACGAATCTATGTGGCTTAAAAGTACACATTAGCCACGTTGAAAGCCTATTGTGTGTCCGTAAGTAATTTTTCACCATGGTTTAACAATTTTCCCGTGTCCTAAAAGTAAACAATAGCCACGTTGAAAAAGTTTTGCGTGTTTTTTATAAAGTTTATCGTCATGGTGTTCCAAGTTCAGTGTCGCTACTGGTCATGAATTGGCCATGATAAAATGAATTTTGTGTGTCCAATTGATGACAAAGGCCACGGCTAAAATAAAATGAATTTTACATGAAACATTTCATTCTACATAAATCAAGACACACAACAAATAATCATGAATTTTTCACTTAATATATGTTTTCATAACGCTATTAAATTGCATACTGCATATCCAATCAACTTAGTATCAACAATTTCATCACAACTAGAATCAAATTAATTTTAAAACCTTAACATTAGAATCACTCACCTTTGATGTTTTTTTTGATGAAATTCGAAATTGGTTGAGGGATTACTTTCACCTTGTAGTAACCATCAAACCCATTTAATCTTAGCAATTGAATCGCCCTGAATAAACAAGAAAATCGAAGGGGGGTAAGAGGGGTTTTGAGAGGAAGAATTTTAGGGAAGAAGAAGAAATGGTCGACTGAAACGAGTTCTGTGAACTTAAACCTATAAAACGCGTACTGAGTACCCGTATTTGGTCAAGTCAATGAGTTGACTAATACGCATACTGAGTACCAGTTTGGCACTATTTATACGCGTAGTGAGTACCCGTTTTGTGTAGGGAAGGGATGGGAGAGCACCATAGCAAGCTTGCCTTCCATGTCACATCCCTTCCCTACATTTGAGGGATAGTGCTAGCTCTAATAATCCAGGATCTTATTTCTGTCTAATCCAGCTGGTACACCCCAAAAAAAAAATGCGGTGGTGCTTTATCGTTCTTTTCATACTAGGCAAGAAATCTCAGCTTAGCCTCGCATCTTGTTTCATAGTTCCAGGAGGTTATGGATTGTCAGTCGTATCCCTGCAAGTAAGAATAAAGTACATCAAAGGAGGTGAAAGATTAGAACGTATGAAGATTAATTGGACGCTCTGGCAGGCGCAGTAGCTGTTTTATATAGAAGTCGAAAGTCATGTGTCAAAACGGTTCTAGTTGTTGTTGGAGAAAATGAGTTTATTGTTTTGGTTTTATGATCTTGGTGGGAACCGAACTTAGCATTTTTGGGTCTCTAAGAGCACTTACTCATTTTCTTATGAGTGAATGAAATATAACCTTTAGTCCCACATTGGATATAATTAAAGAAAAGTTCCACTATATAGATATTCCTTGATGGATAGTTAGTAAAACAATGTAGGTGGTATGGGTGGGGAGAAATATTTTTTCTTTCACTTAGTCTTAGGGCTCGGGCTCATGCCTGCGCAATGGACATGGATCAACCAAGACTTATCATTTTGATAAAATTCTTTTAAATTATTACCTTAACTAGACCTTAACCCGTGCCGTAGTGACACTGGCCTTGATGTTGGTTCATTTTTAATATCGTATAAAATGTGTCACAAATACTTATCAACTCCTTCTAGTCAGATGTACGTTAATTCTGCCTTGGTGATAGATATCGTAGGGATATCCCTTGTTTTGTTTTCTCTGTTCTATCGGGTAAACAACTAATGTTGTTAACACACCCCATTAAATCAGAAATGTTTTCTAAAATTATACGCATTGTCTCCATATGAAATTTAGAAAAATATACACTACAAATAATTTTAAAGGGAGTTTTTACGCGTTTAATATCTTAAATTAATAAAATGAGTTCACCTCAGTGATTTTCTATTTCCCTCCCCCATTTTCGATTTAAAAAATCTATACAAAATTTGTACTTTCTCAGACCTTTTTTTTTATTTATTGGAATATATGCTATTGAAATTTTACTTCTGGAAATATATCTCTTGATTTGTAAGACCAAATATACTCTTATGTTGCGAAGTCTCTTTTGCAGATAAGTGGATATGGTCACCTCCAGAATCGTCAGACTCTTTGGAATCCGTTTTCCGTAACCATTACATGGCTTTTTATGGTCGAGGGTTATGCGGCTTAATAGAAATATGTTTTTTTTTTAGAGAAAGAAATTTCAAAACCGACTAATATGTAATTGGGGAGGCAAGATCGAAGTTCCCTTATTGTCATGCATATTTCAATGATTGTGTACATCTTTTTTGTGACTGAGCCGATTTGTAAGACCATATACTTACCTTGAAAAGTCGCTCATACAATCCGGTCATCTCTTACACCTGACAATATGTGTCCATTGTCGCCTCTAGAATTTCCAACCTCTTTGGTAGGCGTATGACATAACAATCTTCTGTCTTTTCTATGTGGAGCAGTATGGTGACCAATTGGTGCGGCCTCGATTGGTTCTTTCAATTTATACTACCTCGATTGGTCATCGTAATGATATTGTTTGATATTTTATTCTTTACAGCATATCAATCCAGAGAATTACTATCAATAAGAAGAGTAGAACATGGATACGTTATAACCCATTCAAGAAAACCGAACAATTGTATAGTAAAAAACATAAGTCAGGGTGCATTATCCGAAACCATAACATTTGTTGGCGTCTTTGATTTTTGTTTTATTTTTTCCAAAACTGCAATCTTAATGAATTATTTTTTTCCAAAAGTGAAATCATTTGCTTAGGAAGTTGAAATACGTTAGCTAGGTGATGCCAGCGTCAGAAAATTTCCTTCAAAACCACTACGGATTCAGATCAAGATTGGGAACATAAATTAGATTATCATATCAGCACGGTTACACAGGGGATAAATTAGATCCACCAATGCCACTATAAATCATGACCAAAGGGACTAATACTGAAATGCAAAAAAAAAAAAAAAAAAAATGAGGAAGAAATTACACGTCAACAAAATACAGTAAGGGAAACACACCAAAAAAAATGCAGAAAGGAAAACAAAAAAAAAAATACAGACATACAAACATACAAACAAACATGATATACAACTCAAGGTATTGTTTTATTTGGTGAAAGGATTCATAATGCTTAATCTTCGACAATGGTAGATGCCGAGAAACCTTCGGGCATCTTCTGATGGTAGGGTTTCTTGCGAGCTAGATCATTGTCGTCCATGATCTCATCTTCAGCGCGAATGATTCTGGTATTCTGGGCACATATGGTTGGAGTTGGTGTTACATGGAGCGAATGCAGCTTTGCTACAGTAAATCTTGGGGTATCAAGATTTCTAGGATAAAGGATTTTGGGTACCTGTACAAAACGATTGAGCACCCACGGTGACTCATCCATCTCCTTAAAACCTAACGCACACATGCAGAAAATGGGTGTAGTTTGGGTAACCATGGTCATTGATTTATCTTTCCCCAGGATAAATCTGGACCACTACTAACAAATGCAAAGTTAGCCAAATCATGGTTTTTAGTATTAAAATAAAATATATTAGAGTTCAATATAAAAGAGAATATAACAACAACAAAAAAAATTAAAAATTAATTGAAGACTTAAGTTTGTTTGATCTAAGATTTATACGCGACGTTTGTGATGAAAAATATTTTAAAACACCTACGTAACAAATATAAACATAGCTATCAAATTATACATATTTTTCTTATGGTAACAATAATCAATTAAAACGGTAGTTTTAGAAATATCCTCTTGATTAAGGAAATAACTCATCTATTTTGGGACAAAATTTAAAACCAACTAGCTCATATAATTTGGGACGGAAAGAGTACATGATAAGATTAAAGTAATAATAATAGGAACTACGAATTCCAGATTGTTACCCCAGAAGATCACATCTGACTTCAATTTGCTGTGAAAATTACCACACACCAATGTAAAAATGTGAAAATAAATAAATGTGGATATGCCCGTGTTTTTTTCCCAATACCACTCTTCCAAATTGTGTCATGTGTCTCACGTGGTGTCACTGTATATTCCGACATGATATATGAGTTGTGCTAGACCATGATTTATAAAGGGGATACCAGTTTTTTTGGGGCTGATACCATTTGGACGATCCAACGGTCTAGATCTGCTAAGATTTATTTGTCCTATATGCAATGGTATCAACCCGAAGAAATCTGGTATCCCCTTTATCAATCTTAGTGCTAGACACACAACGATTTTTCACTTCGTTTTCCACCGAAATGGATCCAACGGATGGCATCTCGTGTGCATTGCATCGGGATAGGGATGGGGAGAAGTGGACCCATCGATTGTATCTCCCGGTGTAAACTTCGGTGATAAATCGAAGTTAGTTTAGACTTTTCGATCATATTTACTCTACAGCCAAGTTAGTGTAAACTTCATGTTGTTGGAGTGCTCCGAGGTTGGGCTGATCCTTGGTTGACGAAGTAATGTCCCTAACTGACGAAGAAGAACCTACGCGTTACACTCACTTGCCTCTTTCTTTGCTCGTTGGTTTTGCTGGTGTTGTCGACAGTTTTCGTTGGATTTTGACGAAGTTGAAATAAATTGGACGAAGAAGCAAACTTGACGAAGTTGCTAATGATGTCGTCAGCTGCGTAGCCCTACTTCACTGTTGGTTTCTGAATTTTTTGCGTCAAGAACCGTCACTAGATTGGCTGTGAACTCGTCTCTTTGTTGATGAGGTGCCGGCGAATAAAATTTGATTATTTCGTTAATCCTCATTGATGAAAGAGAGATTTCTCCTCATTTCCATTTTTCTTCGCTGGTGCTTGTTGGAGACTCGTGTTCCTCCTTTGGTATGCTCATGGCTTGGTATTTCGTATCCCCTTGGTGCTGGTATGCTGATGGCTCGTTATTTGATGTTAAACATCTGCTGTTGTGAAGTAACTGAACGAAGCAATATATTTTGACTTATATATTTCACGTGATATTATTTCGTTCCTTACTGCTCTTGCATTTCTTTGCTGGTAGTCTCAAGTTAGTTCTTGCGTGTCTTTGGGTACCTGTAGCTTATAACTTAGATGAGTAAGTGCCATAAAAAATCGTAATAGCTCCTTTTAGATGATAAACAATTTATAGCAGTTCGTTCACGTTTTAACGGTATGCTTAGCAAGAATATAATACGATGCTTGTAAAAATAAGAGATGAGTGGATAAAATGCTTCCCTTTTGGTTTCATTGCTCGTACCTCACTGAACAAACCACATATAGCCATAACTTCATTTGTATGTAAACTAAAATTTAGACTCTTGAATTTGTTGTAATTGTAGTATTATCCATCCATATATGAATAAAATGATAATTTTCACATTTTGTTGGACCAAAATCATAAAAGATGAGCAAAAATGTAAAAGTAAAAGAAGTATTATTTTTCTTGAAACGGAGCTAGTGTCGTCAAATGTTAAGTTAACAAAACAACACATTAAATCAACACAAATCTCTAGACACAAAAACAAACTCAGCCGTTAAGTTTAGCACTTATGACACTCTGGAGTTCCGTAAAATCACTCAAGATGAGTCCATTTTGATGGGAAAAGGTCCAACGGTCAAGACATGTAACTACGTCACATGCTCCTTAGTTTTTTAGCAATATTTCATTGTTTAAGAGGGCAAAACGGATGTTTTATAGTTTTTCGAGCGCTTTTATGGGCGCTTCTCACAAGCTAGGAAAATGTCCCATCTGAAGCAACACTTGCGAGTTCGACCGAGCAGTGCTCTAATACGAGTGGCTACTAACTAATTGATTCAGTTGATTCAGTAATCTCTCATTATCAGCACGGGCGTCTTCAGGTGCATGTTGTTAACTATATCTTTCTGTGATGCGCTTCTGGTTTAAGTCTTTACATATGCGCCAGAAGTTTACAAAATGAATGCAGACGCGGCAAATACGGAAATAATAGTCAAAGAAAGCACATACCTTTGAGTTCTTTGTTTTCGGTGCGAAGGTTGTTAAATGCGATAGATTCAGCTAAAAGATATCCCTTTAGCTTGGCAACCTGTTGGGAGAGTTCTAGAATGGTACTGCTATAATCAGAGAAACCTTCAATTTGAACCAGGCGACGACGAGATTTTGGAAAATATAAAGTGTAATATAAGAGCGCGAAAAAAGTGCACAAATTGAAAGTAGATAAAAAAATGGATACCAAATGTTCAAAAGCGAGATTAACGCTTGGGTCCAACTAAGAGAAAATCTCACTCCTAGCTGAGTTATCTGGAGAAGATTCTCATAACAATTTAATAGAGCATCGCAAACTCGAGATCGAGAAGAATCGTCGCTAGATGAGCGGGCGGTGATAAAAATTTCCAACAAAAACTTGGCTCCAGAGTCATCCCTCTCAAGAACAGCTTCATTAGCAGAGTAAGCCTCAAAGGAGGAGGACGTAATTATAGCAAGGGGAGATATAGAAGTGGCAATGCCTACCAAGGAAGCGGTAGAATCCTTAACAGATGTAGAAGAATTCTCAGAAGCTAAGGTGGTTGAATCCTTAAAAGATGCAGAGGCATCCTCAAAAGTTAAGGCGGTGGAATCTTTCAAAGAGGCGGAGACCTCCTCAGAAGCTAAGGCAGTCGTATCCTTAAAATGTGTAGTGACGTTTTCATCAGAAGAATTCTTCTGAAGAACAACATAAGGAGAATGAGCGATAAATTCAGCACTAACTACAATAGGTGTGGGCGGAGCATGAAGCAGTGGAACGGGATGAAATTTATAGGGAATCACTGGTAAATCAACAGTCGTATCAATCTTGGGAGAAGGACGAGAACTTCTTAACTCTCTTCTTTCCACGGTTAACTTCGCCTTCAGAATCCTTCACAAACAAGTCAGATAAGAAACATAGGCAACAATATAATTTTTTCTCAAAAGGAGAAAAAATTAAATAAAAGGTATTTCTTACTCTCCCGTCATGCGAAGGATTCCTTTTGAGAGAATCACTGCCTCCTGAACTAGTAGAGGAATTAGGGTTTGTCACTTTGATAACCAATTCCTTACTGAAACCAAAAAAGTATGGGAATATGAAGAACATAACAGTAGCAAAAGAATAGCAGCAAAACAATAACGGTTTTGGAAAAAATTGAAGATAAAAAACGAAGCATGAAAACAAAATAATAACAATAATGGAAGAATCAACTAACCCGTTAGGTGAATCCATAGATCAAGAAAAGATTGGTACAAAAGAAGTTTTGAGAAGATGATGAAGGTTTTGAGAAGACGGTAAAGGTTTTGGGAAGATGAAGAAAATCGACAGAGAAGAGGGAGAGGTGAAAGAAAAGTTATTTTGTTCTCCAAGTTAGGGTTTTCATATATTAACTTCGTATTTATTCTATCTTTTAATAAAATGATTTAGAGTTTTCTTTGCGTTGTCTTAGATTTATTTGATAGATTTACTTGGGTGTAGGTTATAGGATTTCCTGTAACTACAACCAATATATATATAAGACAAAAAACCAATTATTTGTATACCCTCAACAAAATGATACTCCCATTAGCTTATAGAGCGTTTGGATACGTGGAACCCAATTTCTTTGCTTCTGGTATCCGGATGCCTATCTGTCTAGCCCAAAGCTAACCAATAGTGCATAATCAGGTGAACGTGGATGCCAATGTTCTTTTCTACAGCCACGTTGTCCTAATCACATCACCCCACGTAACATTCCAACACATCACGACAATCAAAATCATCATCAAATCGTAATTTAATCACAATTCCAATACGTGTCAACAATACAAACACCCCCAATAAATTCTAACTTATTTACTTTTTTCCACAGCCACCACCAAAGAAGACTTTTAGCTTAGCGGATCCACACAAATCTCGAGAAACCAAAACAATCTCGGCCGTTAAATCATCTTCTTCTTCCTTTTTCTTCGCTGATTATTTTCATTGTGGAGGAGGACATTTCATCAAAACATCATGGCTACCACTACTGCAAGTTCAGCAACTTCATCGTCAATTTTCTTCAATTCACATACGAAAATACCATCCCAATCAAAACCCATAAGTTTAATAAGCTACTCATCCTCAAATTTCTTACAGAAGAGGAATAAGAATCTGAATTTCCATAGAATGTCATTGCTTCCGTCAAGATTGGAGCTTAGGAAACATTCAAAGGTACGGAATTTTGAAATGGGTTGTTGTTTGATTGTTGAAAAAATGTATTAATTTTTGGTTTTGGTGTGGTGTGGTTAGGTGGGTGCTAAGAAAGAGAGTTTATCATCAGATGAGGAACTCCAGTCTTTAGTTCCTGATGGAGGAGCTTCTGTAGTTAATCAAGATGAGGTTTTCTCTTGGACTTCTGTCATTCTACCGTAAGTTTATCAACCCATTTCTTCATTTCATCAATCGTCATTGGAAATGTTGGTTTGTAATCGAATTCCATTAGTTGAGAACTAAATTGGAGTTGGTTTGAGAGTGTCACCTCTGTGAGTCTTGGGCATTGCCTCCCTCATCCCGAGAGGCTGAGGGTTTGGGTTTGGTTAAGAAAATGGGGGTTAGATTGTTGACATCAGGTAATTTTCATGTTTGATTGCTATTAGATAGCAATGAATCGGGCTCTTTTTCATAATGCAAATGAAAGCATTTTGCTGGAGAAGTTTTACATACACTGTAGTTGGAATCCTGCCTTGCAACATTGGTGTATTGCCAAATCCTTTTTGCACGTCTTTGTGCATTGCGGTTTCGTAGAGCATTTCTACAAACTTAGAGTTCTTGTTATTTCCTTAATTGCATAATGCAATCTTTCCTGGATTTTATGAGGAGACTTAGTTTAATATTCCGAGGAATAATCTGTTAAAGTCTGCAGGTTCTTGTTTCCAGCTCTTGGTGGCTTGCTTTTTGGGTATGATATTGGAGCTACCTCAGGAGCTACTATCTCTTTGCAGGTATATTGTTTTTTCTCTAGTATTTTGGTCTACAAGCTTGGTTATGGTTACAATGTTGTTGATGACCTCATGAATTCATGCTTGAGGTTCGCTATATATTCTGTAACGTGTCTTAACTTCTTTTTAATGTTTGCACACTATACAGTCACCAGAGCTTAGTGGGACAACATGGTTCGATCTATCGTCCATACAGCTTGGTCTTGTGGTAAGTTTTGCAACTCGCTTTTGTTACCATCTTCTAATTTACATGATTTATTATTGCTAGAACATAGTTTAGTTAAGGATTGTCTTGCATTGGTTGTATAGGTAAGTGGTTCTCTATACGGAGCTCTTATCGGTTCTGTCCTTGTCTACCCCATTGCAGATTTTCTAGGTAATTCACTTATGTTTTTTGTTCGTGATGCTGTTGATCTTCGGTATTACCTGAAACATGTATATTTTTACTGAGATATTGATTTTTTTTTTTTTTTTTTTTAAAGGAAGGAGACGTGAACTTATTATAGCAGCTATGCTATATGCGCTTGGTGGTATAACCACTGGTTTTGCACCAGACCTTAACGTTCTCATATTAGGGAGGCTTCTCTATGGTCTCGGAATAGGTTTGGTGAGCTAATCTGAATCAACTGTCTTCACTTTACTAAACTATTTTCCTCACTATACTTATTATTGTTGAGCTTACTTGGTTTTACCAGGCCATGCATGGAGCTCCGCTATACATTGCTGAGACTTGCCCCTCTCAGATCCGTGGAACGCTTATATCCATGAAGGAACTCATGATAGTTCTTGGGATACTGGTAATGTCCAGTAATCTGTATAAGTAAATTCAATGAACTTGATTGACATTGCTCAGAAGTATTTTCATTCATTTGATTAAATGACATAAGCTACTTCATCTTCTCTTTTTCTTACATGCAGTTAGGTTATCTTGCTGGAAGTCTTGAGATTGATGCCATTGGAGGCTGGCGTTATATGTTTGGGTTTAGTGCTCCCGTAGCACTCTTAATGGGATTAGGCATGTGGAGTTTGCCAGCATCTCCACGTTGGTTGCTTCTCAGAGCAGTTCAGGGAAAAGCATCACTACAGGAGTACAAAGAGAAAGCCATTGCAGGACTAAGCAGGTTGAGAGGTCGGCCTGCTGGTGATAAAGTATCTGAGAAGCAAGTAGAAGAAACTCTGGTCTCATTGAAAGAGGCCTATGCTGATGAAGCGTCCGAAGGGAGTTTCTGGGAGGTGTTTCAAGGACCGAGTTTGAAGGCGTTCACAATTGGCGGAGGTTTAGTCCTTTTTCAGCAGGTATCTTGTATCTTGTATGTCTTATGTGTTATTTCTTGGTTCTTTCTTTCTCCAATCTGAACTAATATTTTGCAACTGTGACAGATAACAGGGCAGCCAAGTGTTTTGTATTACGCGGGTTCCATTCTTCAGGTACACTGGCTTTGTAGATTGAACAGAATTTGATTAATCACTGTTGTTAAGAGAATGTTGTTTAGCTTTTTCTTGTGAAATTGTCTGCAGACTGCTGGATTCGCTGCTGCATCAGATGCTGCCAGAGTTTCAGTTGTAATTGGTCTATTTAAGGTATGATCTTTGTGCGATTAGATTTTTCATGATCCCAAACTTACCAATTTCGTCGATTTTCATGGTACTAATAATTTTTCATTGCACATTTGGCAGTTCCTAATGACAGGGGTAGCCGTCTTAAAAGTTGACGATCTTGGGAGAAGACCTTTACTGATTGGAGGTGTTACTGGCATTGTATGTATCACTACCCATCATTCTAATCTCATTTTTTTTTTCCGTCTGTTCCCACTTTATGCCTTGCAATAGACCTGTGAAGGAATTATGATAATTTCCTCATGCCTATCCTTGTCTGCTGCAGACGGCTTCATTGTTGTTTCTTTCAGCATATTACAAAATTCTCCAGGGGTATCCCCTTGTAGCTGTAGCTGCACTGCTTCTTTACGTCGGCTGCTACCAGGTCTGTATTGTGTTCAATATATTGATTTCATTAAAATGTGCTAGCGTATCATATTCTCTTACTAAGGAGGGGCATTACCATATTTCAAGGGCACCAAGTGTTGCGCATGATTTGTCAGTCACACCAGCTTTAAATTTTCTGTACAGATATCTTTTGGACCAATAAGTTGGCTAATGGTATCCGAGATCTTCCCGATTCGCACAAGAGGGCGCGGGATTAGTCTTGCTGTTCTAACAAATTTTGGTGCAAATGCTCTTGTAACATTTGCATTTTCCCCATTGAAGGTATCGATACAGTTCTCTTGAAATCCTTGTCTTCTTATATTGTGAACTAGTTGTCCATTACATGCTTGCTCAATTCTGCAGGAAGCATTGGGGGCAGATAATCTTTTCCTACTGTTTGCCGGTATCGCTTTAGTATCTCTTCTCTTCGTAATCTTCATCGTTCCGGAGACAAAAGGTTTGAGCCTGGAGGAAATTGAATCAAAGATTTTGAAGTGAAAAAGTTCAGCTTCAGCGCTGGAAGTTGTAGTACCTCACTGAACAAAACCACATATAGCCAGAACTTCATTTGTATGCAAACTGAAATTCACTCTTGGATTTGTTGTAACTCACTGAACAAACCATGTATGAATAAAATGATAATTTTCACATTTTGTTAGATCAAAATCATAAAAGATGAGCTAAAATGTAAAAGTAAAATTAGTACTCCCTCCGTTCTTTTTTAATAGGCTGGTTTCCTAATTGGGAGAGTATTAGGTTTCACTTTTACAGTTTTAACCTTCATAAAAATAAAAATTTACGGTTTTTCCAAAAAGAAGAAAAACAGGAAAACAAAGAGAATTCACGGTTTTTGATTCAAAAAGAGAATTCATTGAGTATGCAGATAATAAATTTACGGTTTTTGATCTTTGTAATGGAAAAACAAAGAAGAAAAACAGGAAAACAACACAATTTTTTTTTCTTTTTTGATTCAAAATGAGAATTCATTGAGTATGCAGATAATACTCGATGAATGTCAGGAGAGAATACATCAGAATCTTGAATACTCAATGAATGTCGGGAGTACATCACAAAATTAAAGATAGCAGTTAAGAAGCATATGCTTAGGAAGCAATGAAGAGAAAGTGAACAGTCAGGAGCTGAAGACAAAATTAGTGCAACAAAGAACATAAAAAAAAAAAAAAAAAAAGTTGAGAGCAGGGTATGTAATGGGAATTATGCCGCTATGATGGTCAAAGAGCAATGGAGGAGTGGACTCAGGAAGAGTAGAGAGGAGGAGACTAAACATATCCCAGCGACGTATGTGCAAAGGCCAGCAACAACATGCCTCAAAATCCTATAAGCACAGAGAATTATTGTAAACACATATTGTACCCACAGGATTCTTCATACAGCAATGGACAGACTTCAAGTTCAAAACTGCACTTGGAAAGCTTTTCCACAGATTCCATAGATTTTTCGACAGCATACATCATCTTCTTTGCCTGTACGTATGTGCAGACACAATTATTCAAATATTTTCAATACGGGAGCTGATGCATAACCTATAGCGCCATTCAAGTGATGGGTTCTGTGTATAGTTGACTGAAAATTACCTTACAACCCAAAGAACAAAATCTGAATGAATCAAGCAAGGTCCTGGCACAAATTTCACATGTAACTCTTTTACCATGTCTTAATTGAGGACGTTCGTTGAGAAAAACGATTTCAGCATTGTTGATTACATAATGTTGAACACCAGAAATGTCTATGTGCTTCTGAACTTCATTAACCCTTATAACATTGTGGTAGTTAGACCTCCTTATCTGCAATTGGTGGAACAAAAATGTTAATAAGAGTTCAATCTTCGAAGTGGGTTTTCAAAAATCCAAAAAAAAAACGAAAAAACTGAGAGAACTTACTTGAACAATGCGATGTTCTCTATGATGAATCAGACAGTAAGAACAAATGGATTTACCCATGCAATCCAAGCAAAAATATTTACATTCACTTTTGGATATTTCTTCCCCATGGTCTCTACAAGGAATGAAGTAGTTTGCTTCCAGTAATGGCCTTAACCATTGAGCACCAAAGCCATTGTTTTCTTCCATTGGGATAAGCGGAACGACCTAATCAGAACACACAAACAGTAGGACTAATTCAATGACAGATGTTTGAAAATTTAGAACCGATAACCACTACTAAACCAACTGGTAGCCAATGTCTACTCCTAAATAGCTATAAGAAGGTTTGAACTGGTTGCTGACTCTTCTTTCCTGGAAAATATTAGACTTACGAGGATATATGTGACCATTTAAATGGACAATGGAATAAGAGCAAAACTCTTAATTCTAGTGTTCACATACTATTTTACTAGGTTGAACAGACCAGATGAGATCAGACGTGTGCACTCATAAATATAGCCAGATCTTAAGCCTGCAAATTCTCCAGTTCCCAGCAAATTACATTACAACACATTGTTCAGGTTAACTGAAGTCTCTTGAACTTCAACAAGGACAGAGAACCCGTTGACTATAATGCGAAAGTACTAGTGAACTGGATAACTTACAACAGTTATAATCCCAAACATAGCACTGTTAACTCCTTAAACTACTTGAAACCAACTTTATTACCTCCCCGACCAAGATATCCATTAAAGGAAAAAACACACGCCTTCTGATCAAGAGAATAACAAAAACCTACTCAAGAACAAGATACTAATAGTTTGAATGCTTCTATAACTGTTCAACCAAGCTAAGGCATAAAAACAGTAGGACTTGAGACATTGCAGGCAACAAAACATTCAAAACAATCCACTATAGCCATGAATACCTACCAGTCAAAATAGAGTCTTAAAAGACAGTTGTATTACTGGTAGGTTTCAGTTAAGTTCATATCACCATAGTGACTGATAACAGAGTCGGTATTCCAAACCTATGTGTTCATTGTTATGTATCCCGGTCCTAATAGACATCCAACTACTATCAGCTCTTTATTTTCTCAGTTCAGAGATCATTTCTCTTATTTCCAGAAAATGTCAGGGTTTTTTTTACCTTCTGGTGAAGACCTGAAGCAAATGTTCTGATCAGAAAAGAACCCACTAGAATAATAGGAGGAATTCAACATGTATCTAATATTGGCAACTAAAATTCTTGATCATAAATGCATTCTATCTACTCTGAAGACGCCATACATTTCACATCCATAGACATAAATGCACTCGACCTGAATAATACAAAACAAAACACCTCACCAAACACACTTACGTATTCAAATGGGGCTCCATTTTCATGACTTGACGACATCAGTATAATTTCTTCAAAGTTGTAATCATAGAATACAAGTCCCAAAACAACCGTAAATACCCTGTGACTGATTGCAGAACTTATCACAAATTCTCCATCTTATTTTTTCTGAAAGCTTGTTGCTGGATTTTCTAGTGTGAAACAGCAACAATGAAACTTGAATTTCGGAATGAATATATCTAGATTTAGTTCCATAGACAGAGAATGCACAAAGGTTAAGGACAATACCATCAACAACAAAAAAAACACAACGGAAACAACAACAACCAGCATTCCACCTTACTAGACAACTTAATGTGGTTCAGTTTATTGATAGATTCATGTGGGGGCTGCCGAAGTGATTCAGTTTTTCTAAAGTCTAACTTTTCTTTTGAATTATCCATGGTTCAAGATTCATGTGGGGGCTGCTGAAGTGATTTAGTTGCATTGTTACAAAACTGTATGCAATTGTATGTACGAAATGAAGAAAAAGATAATAAGCTTACTGGTTCAGGTGGCTTGGGTGCTAAATCACGAGGTGGACGAATGCGGATGCTTCTCCTATATATCTCAAGCAGAGGCTTTGGATAATAGACCTCTGTGCAATGCTTTCCTGCCAACCCACATACAATCGCTACTGGAGGGAGGTCCATGAGCTGTGCTATCTTCATTTTATTGATAGATTTGGCTCTCTGCAAAAACATCATAGTACAAAGGTGTTTTTAGCTACAAGGAAAATACTGCAGAGTACATAGAAGGTGGTGCAATATTAAAACCTTCTTTCTTCCGACAAGGTCAGAGGCATCCTCAAGCCAGCTCTTGTAAATATCGTTGCCGATGATAGTTTGTTTAAAATCCATAGCAAGCTGGCCCGTTATTTTACTTTTCGTATTCGCCTTCATTTGTTTGTTTTCTTTACAATTTTGAGCAACTGCGAAGTTAATAACAACACTCAGTGGCACAGAATCATACTAAAAAATTGAACTAGTTTGTTTAAGATACTACTCAGTGGCACAGAAAATAGGAGTAAAATGTTTCTTTCCAGTAAAATTTAGAATCAAAGAACAATGTAAGATTAAACATGCAAATTAGGAGGAGAGGGTTTAAGTTAGGAGGCAAGATACTGAGTAAAATTTAATATGGGTCACAAGTTAGAATCAAAGAACAATTCAAGCCAGTAAAATTTAATATGGGTCACAAGTTATTCATGTATGCAGTGCAGAACTTGGTAACTTCGACATCTCTAATGCAAATTGTTACTTTTCACTCTTTCTTTTTGTAATTAAACTCATCATAAACGTTCGTTATAAGCAGAAGTACTGGGCGTATCAAAATCCTGTGTCTAATTTTTCCAAGTGTTCTAGAAACATTTTAGTATTATACCACAATATGATTCTGTCCTTCCCGGTTCAATCGGCTACCAAATATTCACTTCACATCTAGCAGGCAGGTGCTTGTGCTTAGCTTGTTTTACCTATAATCTAGCAGATGGTCTCATAAGAAGACTAAGCAGCAGGACTCCTCGTTCCTAATGTGCAAGGTATATTGCTCGTATACCAAGTATGTGATGTCATATCAGACAATAGCAGAGAATGGGAACTTCCTAAACCAATCTTTAAGAGAAACCTTAAGTCCAATTGCAATCCTGACAGACAAACTTGCCTGGACATTAACACAATCTGGGGAGATGACAATATGAAAATACGTGCAAACACACAGACTCAAGTAACAAGGCAAAGAAAAAACAAGTTTGAAATCACATACCTGAAGAACTTTGTTGCATAATTTCATACTCCTTTATAAATTCCCTTGCCTCATTCAATACTTGAGGATCACACTCAAGTACATTAGGGAGTTGTCCATCTCTAATTAAACGTCATTTATGCATATGAGGAATCTTGTAGTGAATCCCACCCTTGATTCTAAGAATCTCCTTCATGCAAGATTGTAATGTTATGAAAACATTGTTTGCTTCTTCAACCGAGAATTTTTCAAACGCTCTCGTAACACTTGCGATAAACTCATCTACTGTGGTTGGAGCATCAGTATGATGAAGTGCAGAAATAGCGCTGAAGAACCCAAGGTCTAAAACATTCAAGTCGGGGCTGTTTGGAGGTTGACACAACAACTCGATATCTAACCCGTAACTTCTAACTGCTTCCACAAATTCTTTATCATTCTCGAGGACATGTGGTTTTGCATTATCTTGTTGTATAAAGATCTTCTTACAATTATTAAACGACCATTTCTTCTTGATAGCAGGTAGCAATTTTTCAATCAAAAAACACCTCATAACCTCTTTGTCAACAGATTTCATGGCCTTGGTTTCCATTGTCCCAGCTTTGCGGTTTTTGCTTCTCCTTTTTGCGGCTTCTTTAACCACAAAAGGCCAAATTCCAATCTTACCATCAAAACCCAAGCGAGGACGAGCCACGGCTGTTAAAAACATGATTTTGGTGATAAAATTCTTACTTTTGCACGTGCGTAAAGGCTCTTCTTCTTCAGCATGAAGATAATATTTTTGTGCTCTTCTAGTAATGTAGAACCATTTTTCATCTATATGGATCCGATCCAACATGTCAATGAATGAAATTGAAGATTGGTTCATACCTTTGTCTATCATTTTCAAGCAAAACTTTACCCTTGCTATCTTGTTTTCATCCGTAAGTCCCGGCCTCAAGGCATTTGAATGTGGTCGAAGATTTCCATCCTTAATTAGTCGATGTATGGTTGATGTTGACAAGTTTAGTTCATGTGCTATTCCTCTTATTTTTGTTCGTTTGCGAAGAGGTATCAACTTAATTCTATCTAAATCTAATTGAATTCTCTTTCTACCAACTCTATTGACCATCTTAGAAGAAATATCAACTACATCTCCATTTGCATTAGCCAGTTTTGCAGCATTCCATAATCTCGAAACCGTTCTAAAACCAACTTTAAACCGAGATGCGGTATCAGTGATAACTCCCCTGTGAAGTTTCCCATTTGTGCTTCCTTGCATCAGTTTTTCTAGAATTCTTCTCTTCACATCAGAATTTAAATTTTTCTTCTTATTTCCATGGCGAATAGTTTCTGATTCTACAATGGTGTTAATGGGATAGAGTATCCTCCACTATCACCATCATCATTTTCTTCTGGGTAACATTCGTTTAAATCTATGAGACAATACTGATTTAAATCTCTAATAGTTGGAGATGGAATTGTAATTGGAGTTTGATTCAAGTCGAAACCCATTTCAGTTTGACACACAGTTCTTCTTCATCGATACACAAAAGTCATCAAATCACCCACCATTTGAACTAAGAGTGAGCATAAAAACTCAAGCACTCTCCATCTGCTTTCTCAATCCTACCCCCATCATCATTCAATAAAACAAACACCACAACCTGAAACACAAGAACCAAACAAAATTGGTTCCAAATTCCATACCCATTAAACAAAAACTTGAATTCATTGTAGGAAATTAAGAAACCAGGATCAATGTTTGATAAACATTCATTAAGAAGAGAATCTCATCGATTGGAAAGAATGATAAATTAACCCTAATTCAATTTCCCAGAAACAAATTAAGAAATCAAGCAATCCTGGTAATTACGACATACCCAGATTATGAATTGAAATAATGAAATCAATCAACAAATTAAAGAAGTAACCAATAGAATTAGGGAGGAAGAAAATTTTAACAACGAAAACCAGGAAGGAAGATCCCTACCTCTCAGTCGCTACACCAACAATTGACAGCCAATCAGACCTACAAACCCAAGCTCTTACTAAACCCTAAATTAAAAACAGGAGAAGATTAAAATCCATGGAAAATTATTGATGGGGAGGAATTCATCGGGAAAATTAACTTTCGAGTTTTGAATTGGAAAATTGTTCTCAGTTTGGTTTGTTACGGGAAAGAGGAATTCATGGAGAGAGGGCAAAATAGGAAAAAACGGCCCAAATGATTGGTTTTGTTAAAAACCTTAATCTCCCTGTTAAACGAAACCGGCCTATATTAACGTATCATTTTTCCTGAAACGAAGCTAGTGTCTTCAAATGTTAAGATAACAAAACAACACATTAAATCAACACAAATCTCTAGACACAAAAACAAACTCAGCCGTTAAAATCGTTGTTTTTTTTTTAATATATATATGTTTTATTTTGAGCAAAGGTCAGCCATATTACTGACACGTGCCTATTTTGTAACTTGTCTGAGTGGCTGCCCTTTCTGTTTGTTGGGTGCCTTCATAGCTTCATTTCTAGTGGGCATTAGTTGTTTCTTATCATCATGTGTGAGTGGGACAGGTGTGCGGTGTGTATTAGTTGTTAGCTTAGGATTCTTTCATCCTTCTGCTTTTGATTTGTATTGTTGAACATCCCCTGGGAAAGGAAGATAATGAATTATTGAGGTGTTAATGGCTGCTTAAGCAGAGGTTACTTATCTTATACTCAAATTACGATCAACTTATCCCTTAATCTTTCTAGCATAGTACAATTGGTATCTAGAGCCGTTCGTTTTATTCCTTAATCAAGGTAGCTCCTACTTGTAAACAATTGAATGATACTAACAACAGATAGCAGATTGAGCTCGATTCATTGCATACGAAGGTGAACAACATCGCCTTGCAAATTACAACTAATGCTACTAAGGATGATTTACAGTCGCTCAAGACAGAAATGGAGAGGGGTTTCAAGCTCAACTGGAGAATTTTTTTTCTAATCGAGATTTCCATCACAGATTAGATACTGAGACTAATGGCTCTAATTTTGGTGATCACCACATTGGTGAATCTCAATTCCACAGAGCTCTTCCACCACCATAACGCCTGCCAAAAATGGATTTCCCGCGATTTGATGGTGACAATCCAAAGAGCTGGTTACAAAAATGTGAGTACTATTTTCAGATGCACGATCTTCCTGATAACACCAAAACTCGGATGGCGGCGTTAGATCTTGATGGTAAATCTTCTAAATGGTATGACAACTTCTGCCTCAATCAACCTCATATTTCTTGTAAATTCTTCTGTGATAATGTGTGTGCTAGATTTGAAAACCCTGCCAATGATAATATCGTGGGTTTGTTCAATAAACTTACTCAACTCACCACTGTTGAGGCTTATTTTGAAGAATTTGAGTATCTAAAAGCCTTATTGTTGAGCGTCCACCCACATTTTCCTGAGTCATATTTCATTGCTAGCTTTATCGGTGTTCTGATAGAAGAATTGAGAAGTTCAGTACCAATGTTTGATCCTAAAACCTTGTTACAAGCTTTTGCTCTTGCTAGAATGCAAGAACAAACTCTCCACCTCCAACAGAAGGCTACCAAGCCACCTCAAAAACTTTTCACCCAAATATTTTATACCACCAAGCCATTTACTGCCAATGCATTCACTCCCAGGCTTAGTGTTGTTCCATCTACTTCCCTAACTCCACCACAAGTTACCAAATCCAATACACCAATTCCCCTTAAAAGGCTTACTCCTGAACAAGTACAAGCCAGAAAAACTAAGGGCTTGTGTTTTAATTGTGATGATTACTAAAGAAGAGGTCACATCTGCAAGAAATAATACCTTTGTGTTTTAATTGGTGAAGAAACAGCTGACAGTCCTGAGCTTGAAGAAGAGATACAACTGGATACAGAGGAGGCACATGTGGTGGAAAGTGACATGGAAATTTATTTGCATGCACTGACTGGTATTATCTCTGCTGATACAATTAGAATACCAGGATCCATTAATAAGAAAAACATCTCCATTCTTATTGATACTGGAAGTACTAATAGCTTCATAGACAGTGCTCTTGCCAAAGAACTCAAATGCCCAGTTGAACAAACTGCTAGTTTATTAGTTAATGTGGAAAATGGTGATAAAACTATCAGCTCAGGCCCCTGCTCTCATCTTAATTGTTCAATGCAAGGACACAAGTTTTGTAGTGATTTGAGGCTGCTTCCCTTGGGGGATTGTGACATTGTTTTGGGGGCTGACTGGTTGAGAAACTTGGGAGATGTGCTTTTCAACCTATCTAAACTGTGCATTACTTTTAAGTACATGGGTAAAAAGATTACTCTCACTGGAGTACAACACAAAACTTCACTCATCCAGATGAGTGGTTCTGCAGTGAAGAAATTTTTCCAGAAGCATACTCATGGATTGGTTGGTCAGTTCTTTTCCATTTCTACTTCCACTACCAACTCCACCACACCACCTCAAATATCCTCTTTACTCAACCAATACCCTGATGTCTTTTCTGAGCCAACAAAGCTACCCCCTATAAGGTCATTGGACCAAAAAATACCTCTCAAACCAAATTCAGCACCAGTTAATATCAGACCCTACAAATTTCCTTACTTGCAGAAAACTATTATTGAAAATCTGGTTAAAGCGATGCTCCAAGATGGAATCATACAAACCAGCCATAGTCCTTTTGCTTCTCCAATTTTACTTGTCAAGAAAAAGGACCATTCCTAGAGATTTTGTGTTAACTACAGAAAATTGAACAACCTCACCATCAAGGACAAGTTTCTAATTCCTATAATTGATGATCTCCTGGATAAATTACATGGTTCCAAGTTCTTTACCAAGATTGATTTGAGATCTGGTTAACATCTGTTTATGGGAGAAAATTGCCTCTGCCGAATTTGGTAAATTCGATGATGGAGAGACTGGTTTAAACCCTTAAACAAATGTGCTGCACGTGAGCACTTTTGATTCGAGATATCAATCTATACAACTCTGACCTAAACCAAGAAGATGGTCGTTCCAGATTTGCTTCGGTCACAAAGTGGAGGGGAAGGGTTGATTTGGGGAGGATAGAGAAGAAGGGCGATGAGACCAGAGAGTTCTGGATAGGTAGTATCTCGACTTGTATCAGAAGCGCAGAAGCTTGCGGAAGCTTGCTAATGATGGAAGCTTTTGATAGAGCTTGCAAAGTTGTTGTCTGATTGTAACACCCCGTGTTTTTAGCATGGCGCATGATAAAGGATACGCCATGGCCTGAGATGAAGCTTCATCCAAAGCTCTTCCGCAGCGTGAAAAAAAGGTGGATTGGCTTGAGGCCAATATCACGCCAAAATGGCGCATTATGTTTGGCATTTGGCCAAGGGCCAATGTTGCACCATCATGATGCATTAGGCCAGTTGGTTAGGTGGCCTTGAGATTACAACGTAATCATTACGCATTACGAAAGTTATTGATCTTGATCCAGTACCGCACAATCATTGTGCATTAGGCCAGAGAGGGCTGGCCGAACGAATGTTGCGCAAGCGCAATCATTGCACGCAATGATTGCGATGAACAGTGAAACGCAAATATTGCAATGGATAGTGAAACACAAAGATTGCGATGAAAAGTGAAATGCAAAGATTGCGATGGACAGTGAAACGCAAAGATTGCGAAGAACAGTGGAACGGTGGAACGCAAAGATTGTGATGAACAGTGAAACACAAAGATTGTTGGGAGTTGATAAATGATTTTTGGTCTTCTTTCCATACTTGTAGAAATTCCATTAAAACATATATAGGGAGGGGTAGTTGGTTGAAGGTTCATATGCGGACTATGCACCAAGTAAGCTTCATAGCTTAGCCGGAAGAGTATAAATGATGCCTAAGGCTCATTTATATTTACATAGCCTCGCGAAGATGGCATGAGATTCTTAGGCATCGTTATGCCATATTGCGGACCAAACATGCATCACTTGCATGTATTTTGACGGAACGGCCTATATGGACTAGGTCATTACCACTATTGCTTGGCCACGGCCTAGCAAACGAGTTGGATTAAGTTTCTTGTCCCTTCGGGATGAACTACGGTCTGTGTTTGATCCCTTTAGAGTAGGGAAGGGTACGTAGGCATCCACAATGAGTTGCAGCATTGCCGGTCCAGCACGTTGTCACTCATATCATCTAATTGTGAGATGATTGCGGCAGATTGACCCCTCATATTATCTAAGCTCGGTATCTCGATGCAAGAGATGATTGTGGTCAAGCTTGATGAGGCTTAGTTGCATGCCAACAAGTGGATGCTAATACTTCCTATCAAGCTACAAAGAGCAAGTTATAGCCTATTTGGAGGCTAAAAACCCAAGTGTCGTAATTTAGCTCAAGAGGAGTCCATATACGATGGGAAACGGGCCAAAGATCAAGACATGTTGATATATACATAGATCCACATGGTCACCAGAATTTAGCCAAATTCCATCGTTTAGGGCTTCAAAAGGCCGTTTTTGCCGTTTTAAGAGAGTTTTTGGTTTTCTTAATAAACCCTTTTGCGGAACAAGGGTAAGTTAGAGCGGTGTGGAAGCTAAGTTAGCTGCGTCATGATCCACGAGCATGCTCGAAAGGGAAAGTGAGCGTGCATTTGCCTTGGGATGAGTCCCGGATCTTAGCTTCATCATCATGGCGCACCGGGGGAGTTACGGCATGCGGGGCGACGCGCCAAAGGCATAATTTTCTGGTCCGTCACAGATGGTATCAGAGCAAGTTCTGAGTAAACTCTAGGGACTTTTGCAGAGTGGACTCGTCAAGCGAGTATTTTCCTTAATAGAAAACTTAAAGTTGGAGAGTAGGCCAACTTCTTTGGGGGAAAGAGTTTGTAACTTCTATTCTAGTTACTTTGCAAATCGAGTTGAGCTTGTATAAGTACTGTGAGTTTTCCTGGCCTAAGTGGCACACCACTTACGAGTGGATATCTGGATGACCGTCTGGGACGGTGGGTAGATAATGGGACTGATCATCCCCACACGTTGGAAACTGGACAACAGTGTGCGTTGTCAGGCCCGGCTAGCATCCCACTTACGAGTGGAAACCTGGATGACCGTCATGGACGGTGGGAAACTGGATACTGGTCCACACATTACTGCGCTAAGATCTTGTCATTTCGATGACACCTTCCAACTTGTGAACCTTAGAGATTCCTGGGTGGTAGTATGGGATACTATTCAGGATACCCGGTCGAGATATCCTCTTGGCACTGGCCATTTGTGATTCTTGGTATTATTGTGGGCACTTTTGGATTCCTAGGCAGGTGGTATGGGACATTTTCTTAGAAGGTCTAAATTGTTGTTCATGAAAACTTGAAGAAACCTGTGATTTCTGAGCATCTGGTATGGGACTTTTGCTCAGGAAATCCAAACCGAAGAGATTGTCCACAATAGTTTTATTTTGAATTTAGAGGACGAAATTCTTTAAAGGGGTGAAGAGTGTAACACCCCGTGTTTTTAGCATGATGCATGCTAAAGGATGCGCCATGGCCTGAGATGAAGCTTCATCCAACTCTCTTCTGCAGCGTGAAAAAGGTGGATTGGCTTAAGGCCAATATCGCGCCAAAATGGCGCATTATGTTTGGCATTTGGCCAAGGGCCAATGTTGAACCATCATGATGCATTATGCCAGTTGGGTAGGTGGCCTTGAGCTTCCAATGTAATCATTACGCATTACAAAAGTTATTGGTCTTGAGCCAGTACCGCACAATCATTATGCAGTAGGACAGAGAGGGCTGGCCGAACGAATGTTGCGCAAGCGCAATCATTGCATGCAATCATTGCGATGAACAGTGAAACACAAATATTGCGATGGACAGTGAAACACAAAGATTGCGATGAATAGTGAAACACAAAGATTGCGATGAACAGTGAAACGCAAAGATTGCGAAGCACAGTGGAACGCAAAGATTGCGATGAACAGTAAAATGCACAGATTGCGGGGAGTTGATGAATAATTTTTGGTCTTCTTTCCATACTTGTAGAAATTCCATTAAGACATATATAGGGAGGGGTAGTTGGTTGAAGGTGCATGTAAGCTTCATATCTTAGCCGGAAGAGTATAAATGATGCCTAAGGCTCATTTATAGTTACATAGCCTCGCGAAGATGGCATTGGATTCTTAGGTATGGTTATGCCATATTGCAGACCAAACATGCATCACTTGCATGTATTTTGACGGAACGGCCTATATGGACTAGGCCATTACCATTATTGCTTGGTCACGGCCTAACAAACGAGTTGGATTAAGTTGCTTGTCCCTTCGGGGTGAACTACGGTTTGTGCTTTATCCCTTTAGAGTAGGGAAGGGTACGTAGGAAGCCGCAATGATTTGCAGAATTGCCGGTCCAGCACACGTTGTCGCTCATATCATCTAATTGTGAGATGATTGCGGCAGATTGGCCCCTCATATTATCTAATCTCGGTATCTCGATACAAGAGATGATTGTGGTCAAGCTTGATGAGGCTTAGTTGCATGCCAACAAGTGGATGCTCATACTTCCTATCAAGCTACAAAGAGCAAGTTTTAGCCTATTTGGAGGCAAAAAACCCGAGTGTCGTAATTTAGCTCAAGAGGAGTCCATTTTGATGGGAAATGGGCCAAAGATCAAGACATGTTGATATATACATAGATCCACATGGTCACCAGAATTTAGCCAAATTCCATCGTTTAGGGCTTCAAAATGCCGTTTTTGCCGTTTTAAGAGAGTTTTTGGTTTTCTTAATAAACCCTTTTGCGGAACAAGGGTAAGTTGGAGCGGTGTGGAAGCTAAGTTAGATGCGTCATGCTCCACGAGCATGCTCGCAAGGGCAAGTGAGCGTGCATTTTCCTGGGGATGAGGCCCGGATCGTAGCTTCATCATCATAGCGCACCTGGGGAGTTACGGCCTGCGGGGCGACGCGCCAAAGGCGTAATTTTCCGGTCCGTCACACTGATAGTATTGTATTTTTCCTGACCAAGACTTGTGTTTTTTGGCAGAATAGGTGAGAACTATTTATACAAGTGAGATTGAACGTACCCTGGCCTCATTAAGGAATTAAGTAAATGTGCCAATTAATCAGATGAGGTGGAAACCGTTTGTGGCTTTATGGTGAAAACATTTTTTACCATAACTTTCCTTATTAATTGAATGTATTCATTACTTGCACGCCATTTTTTACTGCGAGCATAGTGTACGCTGCACGCTGTGACCGCCAAACCAAAACCCCAAGAAAGCATCCCCTAGTTTGTGTTGATGTCTCGAGAGTAGGCGCAAGTGGCAATGCCACATTTGCTAGTGAAGCGTTGCGGCATGTGCCAATGACATGTACGGAATATCTCGACCGTAAGTTGTGCTTTGAGCACGGATGACAATGCCAAAGTCGCTTGGTGGAGCATTTGGCATGTGCCGAATGCCTTGGCCGCAAGTTACACTTTGAGTGTGAGTGGCAATGACAAAGTCGCTAGTGGAGCATGTGCCAATGGCATGTGCCGAATGCCTTGGAAATTGGCTAGAAGGTTGCGGATGAAAGTGGCTAGTGCTAACGTGTTGGCAAGTGCCAATGGAACGCACGTCCACCTTGGCCAAGTCGTGGGCGCTAAAATTTGGTAGAGGCTTGGAATAGAAAGTGGCTATTGGTAACGTGTTGGCATGTGCCAATGGCACGCATGGCCACCTATGACAAGTTGCGGGCGCTACAACTGGGTAGCGGCTTAGAATAAAAAGTGGCTAGTGATAACGTGTTGGCATGTGCCAATGGCACGCACGGCCACCTAGGCCAAGTTGCGGGCGCTACAACTGGGTAGCCGCTTGGAATAGAAAGTAGATAGTGGTAACATGTTGGCATGTTCCAATGGCACGCACGGACACCTAGGACAAGTTGCGGGCGCTATAACTGGGTAGCGGTTAGAATAGAAAGTGGGTAGTGGTAACGTGTTGGCATGTGCCAATGGCACACACGGCTACTTAGGCCAAGTTGCGGACGCTACAACTGGGTAGCGGCTTGGAACATAATGTGGCTAGTAGTAACGTGTTGGCATGTGCCAATGGCACGAACGGCCACCTAGGCCAAGTTGCGGGCGCTATAACTAGGTAGCGGCTAAGAATAGAAAGTGGCTAGTGGTAACGTGTTGGCATGTGCCAATGGCACGCACGACCACCTAGGCCAAGTTTCGGGCGCTACAATCGGGTAGCGGCTTAGAATAGAAAGTGGCTAGTGGTAACGTGTTGGCATGTGCTAATGGCATGCACGGCCACCTAGGACAAGTTGCGGATGCTACAACCGGGTAGCGGCTTAGAATATAAAGTGGCTAGTAGTAACGTGTTGGCATGTGCCAATGGCACGCACGGTCACCTAGGACAAGTTGCGGGCGCTATAACTGGGTAGCGGCTTGGAATAGAAAGTGGCTAGTGGTAACGTGTTGGAATGTGCCAATGGCACGCATGGCCACCTAGGCCAAGTTGCGGGCGCTACAACTGGGTAGCGTCTTAGAATAAAAAGTGGTTAGTGGTAACGTGTTGGCATGTGCCAATGGCACGCACGGCCACCTAGGCCAAGTTTCGGGCCCTACAACTGGGTAGCGGCTTAGAATAAAAAGTGGATGGTGGAAACGTGTTGGCATGTGCCAATGGCACGCATGGCCACCTAGGCCAAGTTGCGGGTGCTACAACTAGGTAGCGGCTTCGAATAGAAAGTGGCTAGTGGTAACGTGTTGGCATGTGCCAATGGCACGCATGGTCACCTAGTCCAAGTTGCGGGCGCTACAACTGGGTAGCGGCTTGGAATAGAAACTGGATAGTGGTAACGTGTTGGCATGTGCCAATGGCACACACGGCCACCTAGGCCAAGTTGTTGACGCTACAACTGGGTAGCGGCTTAGAATACAATGTGGCTAGTGGTAACGTGTCGACATGTGCCAATAGCACACACGGCCACCTAGGCCAAGTTGCGAGTCGCTACAACCGGGTAGCGGCTTAGAATAGAAATTGGCTAGTGGTAACATGTTGGAAAGTGCCAATGGCATGCACGGCCACCTATGCCAAGTTGCTGGCGCTACAACTGGGTAGCAGCTTGGAATACAAAGTGGCTAGTGGTAACGTGTTGGCATGTGCCAATGGTACGCGCGGACACCTAGGCCAAGTTGCGGGCGCTACAACTGGGTAGCGGCTTGGAATAGAAAGTGGCTAGAGGTAACGTGTTGGCATGTGCCAATGGCACGCATGGACATCTAGGCAAAGATGGGGGCTCTACAATCGGGTAGCGGATTAGAATAGAAAGTGTCTAGTGGTAACGTATTGGCATGTGCTAATGGCACACACGGACACCTAGGCCAAGTTGCGGGCGCTATAACCGGGTAGAGGCTTAGAATAGAAAGTGGCTAGTGGTAACGTGTTGGCATTTCCTAATGGCACACACGGCCCCTTAGGCCAAGTTGCTGGCGCTACAACTAGGTAGAGGCTTAGAATAGAAAGTGGCTAGTGGTAACGTGTTGGCATGTGCCAATGGCACACGCGGCCACCTAGGCCAAGTTGTGGCCGATAACTGGGTATCGTCTTGGAATAGAAAGTGGCTAGTGGTAACGTGTTGGCATATGCCAATGGCACGCACGGCCACCTAGGCCAAGTTGCGGGCGCTACAAATGGGTAGCGGCTTATAATAGAAAGTGGCTAGTGGTAACGTGTTGGCATGTGCCAATAGCACGCACGACCACCTTGGCCAAGTTGCGGGCTCTATAACTGGGTAGAGGCATAGAATGGAAAGTAGCTAGAGGTAACGTATTTGCGTGTGCCAATAGCACGCACGGCCACCTAGGCCAAGTTGCGGGCGCTA
This sequence comes from Papaver bracteatum, assembly GCA_023529315.1. NCBI lineage: Eukaryota > Viridiplantae > Streptophyta > Magnoliopsida > Ranunculales > Papaveraceae > Papaver > Papaver bracteatum. The sequence goes on from JAJJWX010000149.1 coordinate 351,477, forward strand.
CAACCGGGTAGCGGTTTAGAATAGAAAGTGGCTAGTGGTAACGTGTTGGCATGTGCTAATGGCATGCACGGACACCTAGTCCAAGTTGTGGCCGATAACTGGGTAGCGGCTTGGAATAGAAAGTGGCTAGTGGTAACGTGTTGGCATATTCCAATGGCACGCACGGCCACCTAGGACAAGTTGCGGGCGCTACAAATGGGTAGCGGCTTAGAATAGAAAGTTGCTAGTGGTAACGTGTTGGCATGTGCCAATAGCACGCACGGCCACCTTGGCCAAGTTGCGGGCTCTATAACCTGGTAGAGGCATAGAATGGAAAGTAGCTAGAGGTAACGTATTTGCGTGTGCCAATAGAACGCACGGCCACCTAGGCCAAGTTGCGGGCGCTACAACCGGGTAGCGGTTTAGAATAGAAAGTGGCTAGTGGTAACGTGTTGGCGTGTGCTAATGGCATGCACGGACACCTAGGCCAAGTTGCGGGCGCTATAACTGGGTAGCAGCTTAGAATAGAAAGTTGCTAGTGGTAACGTGTTGGCGTGTGCCAATGGCACGCACGGCCACCTAGGACAAGCTACGGCGCTACAAGTGGGTAGCGGCTTAGAATAGAAAGTGGCTAGTGGTAACATGTTGGCATGTGCCAATGGAAGGCACGGCTACTGTAACACCCCGTATTTTTAGCATGGCGCATGCTGAAAGATGCGCCATGGACTGAGATGAAGCTTCATCCAAAGCTTCCGTTGGTTGGTAAGAGGTAGATTGGCTTAAGGCCAATATCACGCCAAAATGGTGCATTGCGTTGGGAAATTGACCAAGGGTCAATATTGGGTGCCAGGTAAGGCACATCGTGTATGCATATTGGCTAAGGCCAATATGACCTTAGTTGGAAGTTACATTGGCCAAGAGGCAATCTCGCACCAAGAGTGCTTCAGGCCAATTGGGTAGATGGCCTTAAGAATGTACAGCCATCACAGCTGGACATTGGTGTGGCCTATGGGCCAAAGTCGGAAATATATCCATCACGGCCCTTCATCGGGTTTGTATCGGGAAATGTTCAGCCATCCTGGCCGAGCATAGGAACTGTCATATGATCCAGAACTGAATGTACAGCCACCTTGGCCGGTTATTCAGGAAAATACATGGCAATGGCCATGAATAGTAAAACGGGGAGTTGATGAAGGATTTTATCGCCCCCAATCAGAGTTCTAAAAATGTCAAATAAACATATATAGGGAAGGGTAGTTGGTTGAAGGTGCATATGCGGACTATGCACCAAGTAAGCTTCATAGCTTAGCCGGAAGGGTATAAATTATGCCTAAGGCTCATTTATAGTTTCTTAGCCTTAAGAGAGGGCATATGATACTAAGGCATCACTATGCCATTCCACGGACTCGATGATGCATCACTTGGATGTATTTGACGGAACGGCCTATACGGACTAGGCCATTACCATTATTGCTTGGCCACGGCCTATAAAACGAGTTGGAATAAGTTGCTTGTCCCTTCGAGGATGAACTACGGTATGTGCTTGATTCCTTTAGGGTAGGGAAGGATACGTAGGCAGCCACAATGAGTTGCAGCATTGCCGGTCCAACACGTTGTCCCCTCATATCATCTAAGCTCGGTAGCTCGAAGCAAGAGATAATTGTGGCCAAACTTGATGAGGCTAAGTTGTATGCCAGTAAGTGGATGCTCATACTTCCTATCAAGTTATAAAGAGTTGGTAAGCGAAGTAACGTAGGTAAGGGAAAGGGTTTGGTGCGGCCTACGCCTAAGTCCACAACTTATGCCTTATGCCTGGACAAGACCCGACGGTATGACGACTGCTAAGCTAGTTAGGAAATTCAGTGACGAATTCCTACGCTGAGGCAAAGCCAGAGATGCATGCGAAGTGCATTGGCATAGGCCTTATGGCCATAAACCCTTTGCAGAACAAGGGTAAGATGGAAAGGTGTGGAAGCTAAGTTAGCTGCTTCATGCTCCACGAGCATGCTTGCAAGAGCAAGTGAGCGTGAATTTTCCTGGGGATGAGGCCCGGATCGTAGCTTGATCGTGGCGCACCGGGGGAGTTGCGGCCTGCGGGGCGATGCGCCGAAGGCATAATTTTTCGGTCCGTCACAGATGGTATCAGAGCAAGTTCCGAGAAAACACTAGGGACTTGTGCGGAGTGGACTTGTCCACAAGTATTTTTCCTTATTGGAAAAACTTAAAGTTGGAGAGTAGGCCAACTTCTGCGTGAGAAGGAGTTGTAACTGCTGGGCCAGTTACTGTGTAAATCGAGTTGAGCTTGTTTGAGTACTGTGAGTTTGCCAGGCCTTTGTGGCACCCCGCTTACGAGCATCCGAAATATCGTCTGATACGGTGGGTAAAGAATGGGACTGATCATCCCCACACGTTGGAAACTGTCCAAGGGTGTGCGTTTTCAGGCCCGACTATCATCCCACTTACGAGTGGCAACCTGGATGACCGTCAGGGACGGTGGGAAACTGGAATACTGTTCCACACAGTACTGTGCTAAATTATTGTCATTTTGATGACACCTTTCAACCTTATGAACCTTAGGGATTCCTGGGTGGTAGTATGGGATACTTGGTCGAGTTATCCTCTTGGGATTGGCCAATTGAGATTCTTCGTAACGTTATGGGCACTTTTTGGAATCCTAGGCAGGTGGTATGAGACATGTGCTTAGAAGGTCTAAATTGTTCTTCATGACAACTTGAAGAAACCCGTGATTTCTGAGCATCTGGAATGGGACTTTTGCTCAGGAAATCCAAACCGAAGAGATTGTCCACAATAGTTTTTATTTGGAATTTCGAGGACGAAATTCTTTTAAGGGGTGAAGAGTGTAACACCCCGTATTTTTAGCATGGCGCATGCTGAAAGATACGCCATGGACTGAGATGAAGCTTCATCCAAAGCTTCTGTTGGTTGGTAAGAGGTAGATTGGCTTAAGGCCAATATATCACGCCAAAATGGCGCATTGCGTTGGGCAATTGACCAAGGGTCAATATTGGGTGCCAGGTAAGGCACATCGCGTATGCATATTGGCTAAGGCCAATATGACCTTAGTTGGAAGTTACATTGGCCAAGAGCCAATCTCGCACCAAGAGTGCTTCAGGCCAATTGGGTAGTTGGCCTTAAGAATGTAAAGACATCACAGCTGGACATTGGTGTGGCCTATGGGCCAAAGTCGGAAATATAGCCATCACGGCCCTTCATCGTGTTTGGCTCGGGAAATGTTCAGCCATCCTGGCCGAGCATAGGAACTGTCATATAATCCAGAACTAAATGTACAGCCACCTTGGCCGGTTATTCAGGAAAATACATGGCAACGGTCATGAATAGTAAAACGGGGAGTTGATGAAGGATTTTATCGCCCCCAATCAGAGTTCTAAAAATGTCAAATAAACATATATAGGGAAGGGTAGTTGTTTGAAGGTGCATATGCGGACTATGCACCAAGTAAGCTTCATAGATTAGCCGGAAGGGTATAAATGATGCCTAAGGCTCATTTATAGTTGCTTAGACTTGAGAGAGGGCATATGATTCTAAGGCATCAATATGCCATTCCACGGACTCGATGATGTATCACTTGGATGTATTTGACGGAACGGCCTATATGGACTAGGCCATTACCATTATTGCTTGGCCACGGCCTATAAAACGAGTTGGAATAAGTTGTTTGTCCCTTCGAGGATGAACTACGGTATGTGCTTGATTCCTTTAGAGTAGGGAAGGATACGTAGGCAGCCGCAATGAGTTGCAGCATTGCCGGTCCAACACGTTGGACCCTCATATAATCTAAGCTCGGTAGCTCGAAGAAAGAGATAATTGTGGCCAAACTTGATGAGGCTAATTTGCATGCCAGTAAGTGGATGCTCATACTTCCTATCAAGTTATAAAGAGTTGGTAAGACAAGTAACGTAGGTAAGGGCAAGGGTTTGGTGCGTCCTACGCCTAAGTCCACAACTTATGCCTTATGCCTGGACAAGACCCGACGGTATGACGGCTGCTCAGCTAGTTAGCAAATTCAGTGACGAATTCTTACGCTGAGGCAAATCCATATATTCATGCGAAGTGCATTGGCATTGTCCTTATGGCCATAAACCCTTTGCAGAACAAGGGTAAGCAGGAAAGGTGTGGAAGCTAAGTTAGCTGCATCATGCTCCATGAGCATGTTTGCAAGGGCCAGTGAGCGTGCATTTGCCTGGAGATGAGGCCCGGATCGTAGCTTCATCATGGCGCACCGAGGGAGTTGCAGCCTGCGGGGCGACGCGCCGAAGGCGTAATTTTCTGGTCTGTTACAACCACCTAGGCCAAGTTGCGGGCGCTACAACCGGGTAACATCTTGGAATAAAAAGTGGATAGTGGTAATATGTTGGCATGTGCCAATGGCACACACGGATACCTAGGCCAAGTTGCGGGCGTAACAACCGGGTAGCGGCTTGGAATAGAAAGTGGCTAGTGGTAACGTGTTGGCATGTGCCAATGGCACGCACGGCCACCTAGGCCAAGTTGCGGGCGCTACAACCGGGGAGCGGCTTGGAATATAAAGTGGCTAGTGGTAACGTGTTTGCATGTGCCAATGGAACGCACAGACACCTAGGCCAAGTTGCGGGTGCTACAACCGGGTAGCGGTTTAGAATAGAAAGTGGCTAGTGGTAACGTGTTTGCGTGCGCCAATGGCACGCACGTCCACCTAGGCCAAGTTGCGGGGGCTACAACCGGGTAGCGGCTTAGAATCGAAAGTGGCTAGTGGTAACGTGTTGGCGTGTGCCAATGGAACGCATGGCCACCTAGGCCAAGTTGCGGGCACTACAACCGGGTAGCGGCTTAGAATAGAAAGTGGCTAGTGGTAACGTGTTGGCGTGTGTCAATGGCACGCACGGCCACCTAGGCCAAGTTGCGGGCGCTACAACTGGGTAGCGGCTTAGAATAGAAATTGGCTAGTGGTAGCGTGTTGGCATGTTCCAATGGCACGCACGGACACCTAGGCCAAGTTGTGGGCGCTACAACTGGGTAGCGGCTTGGAATAGAAAGTGGCTAGTGGTAACGTGTTGGCATGTGCCAATGGCACGCACGGACACCTAGGCCGAGTTGCGGGAGCTACAACTAGGTAGCGGCTTAGAATAGAAATTGGCTAGTGGTAACGTGTTGGCATGTTCCAATGGCACGCACGGCCACCTAGGCCAAGTTGTGGGCGCTACAACTGGGTAGCGACTTGGAATAGAAAGTGGCTAGTGGTAACGTGTTGGCATGTGCCAATGGCATGCACGACCACCTAGGCCAAGTTTCGGGCGTTACAATTGGGTAGTGGGTTGGTTTTGGCATAGTTGCCATGGTGCGCAGTATGCGGCTTGGTTTTGGAATTAGGGTTTTGTGTCGAAAACCCTAATCCGGTATTTTAAAAAAATACCCCTATTAATTATTTACATCTGAATTAAATGTTCTCAGTTAATGTGTTGCGGGTAACACTAGGTCATGGGGTTTTACGATCTTACCCCATGTCTAAAATCCACCATCGACATTAAGTCCCCTTCTTAGCTCGGAACAAGAGCTTTGTTGCGAGGTAAGCATAAGATGGTGCCAAGACAAAATTCGAAAGAGAAATGGGAGATTTATCTGACCTTTTTTCTGAGATGCGAACTGGATTCGGAATCCTTGTCCTTAGCAGTTTTGCACGGAGCGAGAGACTGGCACAATTTGGCGAAAATGGACGACTGGGAAGCATTGAGCTGCTGGCACGAGTTGAGAAACTGAGCGTGCTGGCTGGTGGGGCCGACGGGAGATGTACGTGACAACTGGTGCGACTTGGGCAGCATTGACAGGCCGGCGTGATTGGTGGGACTGACATGAATTTCAGAAAGTTGGCACGAGTTGGCAAATTGAGCATGCTAGCCGGTAGGGCCGGTTCAAGTGAGGGAAGAATAATCGCCTGATGTAAAATTTCCTTATGATTTGAATTGCCTCCTTTGTGCATGGCTCTAATTGGGGATCTTTTATTGATGTGTGATTTCCTAGAGTCATTATAGCCATGAAGCACGCCCTTTCTTCTCACATAAATATTGCTGACAAGATTTCGTTGTCTTCTATCTCTACTGGTCGCATAGCGAGGCGACTACACCGTTTTCGTATTTTTACAATGGCATCCCATGGTGACAATGGCGATGGCATTGTTGGTTTCTCCGAGAAGCATCATAGGATTAATGGAGATCGATCTTCTTTCAAAGAATCGTTGGGAAGAATCGGCTCATTACTTTGCGAGATTAGATCCATCATCCAACATATCTCTTCTGTTCTTCCGGGTGATGCACGCAAAAAGGCACAGGTTACCATGGATTCCGACATGAGCGAGTCAAGTGATTTTCCTGCAGGAGTTGCTGAGGAGAATCTTGGTGAAAACTTTGTTGATTCTGTTGGTGCTGCTGGAGGAATCATGATTGCGCACGTCGAATCCACGTCAGAGATGAAGAGGAAAGAAGCATTGGTTGGCGTTGTTGGAAAGGCACCTGGATGGAAAATGGAGGTCATTGCTGCTATTGACGTGTCTTCTTTGTGGAACCTTTGCTGCCCGGAGGATTGCTGGGGGAAGTGTAAGAAGAAGTCTTAACGAGGCGAATCTTCTTTCTTTCGTTCCTTCTTTCTTTTGTTTCTTTTGTGGCTTAGTCGCCTTTTAATGTCTTGCAATTTTCCTTTCATTGTATCTTGTGATGAGCCTCCGTGGCTTGGTCTTGCAATAATTTGTGAGCTTGAAAGTTCCGCCGAAAAGATAACCATTTTGTCTTCTGTGTGTTGCTTCCCCCTTTTTTTTTTCTTTGGGTAACGGGTTTGAATTTGGGTTGATATTGAGAAATTTTCAAGGGAAAAAAGGGGTTCTTTTATTTCAGTGGATATGATATATTAGATTGCTCAACAGGAGCGACAATTGAAATTTTGTTGGATGAATGTAAGTGATGCACCCATCCTGAAGCAATACATAGTAGTAGTGAAAAAGAAAATTGCTAAAGAGGTATTGAGGAGAAAGTGTCAAGAAATTGAGTATCTTGACCTTTCATATGTTGGCAGCCTCCAACCAGCGTGAGTGGATCACTATGCCTTCCAGTTTATCCGTGTTGATAAGTTTGCAATAGCCACCCAAGAAGATGTCGGCTACTAAGTATGGTTCATCCTTCTCTTCTTCGGGGGAACTTTTCTGACTCGGTATCTTCACAGTCATATTTACAACTTGAAATGAGGTGGCCCTGATTACTATATCCCCTATCTGGAAAGGATTGGGTTGTGGTAAAATATCCTGGTGGTTGTCCCCGCAGTCTTCCAGGGAATCTTCCAAATATCTGGAGAAACGCTTAAAAGGCTCGGCGTTCCATTCACATCTCTTGACAGTGTTGTTCTCGACAACTGTGTAGAGTCCCCAGAGCGGGTTGCGGTGAGAAACGGTTGGTGATAAAGAGAGCATCTTAGTCAGGCTTACTTGATTTTGGAGTATGGCAGGTGGCTTTGGCGACTCCTTTCCGGGTAGTAGAGTATTGTCGGTAAGCTGTTGACATGGTAGCAAGTTAGCCGGCTCGTTGGATACTCTCTCTGGCGTTGCTACGGGCAAGGGCGATGATCCTAATTTCGTTTTGTTGTCGAGTACCCACGGTCGCCCCAGAACCATGTCGTAATTTAGATTCTTGACAATATGGAAAGTCCCGCCCGTTGCGATATTTCCTATATTGATCCCAATATCAGCGTATCCAAGCGCATGCAGGTGATTCCCCTAGTGGTCTTTGATAGCCGATGGGGAGTGAGTGGCCTCTTGTTTTGTTACTCCTGCCCCTTTCAGGGTCTTGAACGTAACAATGTTGAACTCTGAGGCTGCGTCGATGAGTGTGTTGTCGAACTCGGCGTCCTTTAAGCGGGCCATGGTGAGAAGTCCCCAGTTGTGCTTCTTGGCAGGAACGCCTGGCGAGGCCTGTTCCTAAGGTGTGTTTTTTATGGCAGAGTGGAGTCGCTTCCCAGATACTATGTGGTTGAGGGCTGCGAAAGCGTCTCGACGTTGTTCCTTGGAAAAGTAGAGGATTTCGCATATGTGCTGCATCATGGACTGCACTGTTTCATGTGTGGAGTCCCCAGAGATTCCACAGTTTCGTATGGGAAGCGGATCTCTATGTACTCCTTCGTTCCTTAGCCGTAACTCCCCTGCCTCTATCCTTTCTTTGAAAATGATTTTCAGCCTGTTGCAGTTGCCGGTTGGATGACCGACAAATCTGTGGTAGTGACAAAATTTGGGATTCGCCATCTCTTCTTCAGTAGGTGGGTGCCGAGGAGCCAGTATTCGGATGACACCATCATGGACCCATGTTTCCAGAAGTTCGATTACTTCCTCGATTGGAAAAGGGAAGTCCGAGTCCTCCCCTCTGGCTTCAGGGCGACGTTCAGAAAGCTTGGTTGGGGCCTTTCGCGGGGCTTCCCTTCGTGCTGGGGCCATGCGCCCGAGGTGTTGATCCGTTGGAGGTGTTTTCCTCTTTCCCCTTTCGTCCACCACGCTCACGGAGGAGGGGCTGGTGTTGTATGGCTTGTTGAGAAAACGCGGGCTCCTTCGAACTTCTCGTGTATCTTCATTTCTGGGAGGCCTAGTTCTTTCCAACAGGGCTGGCGCTGTCGAGGCTGATTGTTTAGCAGCTTCGTGAAGTTCGGAGAAGGTATGGAATCGTAAGTTCTCCAGTAAAGCCCGATAGATGGGAGTCATGTCATTGATGCACGAATTTACTAGTTGCTTCTTAGTCGCACCCGGGTCGTGGCAGTCTAGTGCTTGAATTCTGAATCTTTTGACGAAATTGTTTGGTTGTTCGTCATTATGTTGGAACATTCTTCCCAAATCCGAGAGAGTGACTTGCTCGGACACAAAGAAATACTTCTTGTAAAAGGACGTAACCATTTCACCCTAATCGCGGATGCGGCCTGTGGCGATGCAATTGTACCACGTGTATGCTCTTCCAGTGAGTGACTTTGAAAATTCTCGCAGGCGGAGAACATGGTTGTATTCGTGCTCGCCTAGTGCCTCTAGAAATCGTGAGACATGTTCCCTTGCGTTACCAGTTCCGTCATACAAGGCAAACTGAGGGGATGAGTATCCTCTTGGGAGGGGAATTCTCTGGATTTCAATTGGATAACGAGGTTGGTGTTGATGTACATCCGTTTCGTTCTTGATTCGGTTTTGTAGGAGTCGTTCCAGGTCATCATGTGTTACGAAGTCCAGTGGGCGATTTCTTGCCACCGGGTTCCTGATGCAGATTTCCTCGCTTGCGTTGGTGTGCTCAGTTGTGGTGCCAATTCCAAGATCATCGGGAGCGCTTGACCTTGGTGTTGTCTGGCGTATCCTCCCTGGGGGTGTGACATTAGCATCAAGGTTGTCGGAAGCGTCTGCCCTTGATTCAGGCCGTCGTGGCTCCCGTGGAAGTTTCTCCGTCAAGGCTTTAAGGAAGACGAGCACATCTTTTTGGGTTGAAACCATAAAAAATATCGCTTTTTTCCTAAAACTAAAGAAGTATGGTCACCAAATCAATTTAATCATAAAGTAATCTCATATTGAATACGCGTTCTAGAAAACTAAACAACACTCTTACACTTTGTTTGTTTTTCCTGAGTCAGTATCATCACCAAATTAATTTAATCATAACTTAATCTCATATCAAGTACACGTTGTAGAAAACTCCGATTACAGAAAACGAAACAACACTCGTATACTTAGTTTGTTTTTCCAGAATCATCAAAGTCGTCTAAATCTGACTCATCTCGATATGATTCAATATGTTTGTTTTTTGAGTCAGATCTGACACAAAAAATATACGAGTGAATAACTTGGTCCCAAATCAGAGAATAAACTCCGATTCAAATGAGTCTGATTCAAGAATTATATCTGAGTCAAATCGCGAGTCAAATCCCTAAAATAAAATAAAAAAAACAAATCTGACTCAAGCCGAGTCAGGGGCCGAATCAGATTCTGAAGCTGAGTCGACAAAAAAAAAACAAACACACTCTAGCTGATCAACACAAATCTCTAGACAAAAAAAAAAAACTCAGACGTTGAGATCATCTTCTTCTTCGTTTTTTATTTTCTAGTTTCGGACAAATTGGAATTTTATAAAGAAAAGTGAATGTGCAGAGGCCGCCAAGGTATCATCAGCATAACATCCAATTTCAACAAATACGCAGAAATTTCCGGAAAGGAAACTTTAATCCAAGATAGTATGAGAGCTTTTGAGTTACATAATGCGGCTGTCAAGTTTTCAGATTTGTTGTTAAAACCTTTACCATTCCATAATCATGGCTACTGCTTCTGCTGCTGCAACTTCATCATCAGTTTTTTTCAACTCACATACAAAAACGCGATTTCAATCAAAACCCATTAGTTCAATAAGCTTCCCATCTTCAAATTTCTTACAGAAGAATACAAATCTGAAATTACAGAGGACGCCTTTGATTTCAACAAGATTTGAGCTCAGGAAACAGTTTAAGGTATGGAATTTGAACATGGGTTTGAGTTAAATTGTTGTGAAAATGACCTAATTTTGATTTTGGTGTGGTTAGGTCAAGGTGGGTGCTAAGGAAGAGAGTTTGTCATCAGATGAGGAGATCCAGTCTTTGGTTTTTGATGGAGGAGCTGCTGTAGTGAATCAAGATGAAGTTTTCTCTAGGACTTCTGTCATTCTACCGTAAGTTGATCAACCAATTTCTTCAATTTTGGTGTTTGAGGTTGGAATTTCAATATTTTTTTGCTTCCTAAAGATTTGGAGAGGCTAAGTTTTATCTCGCCAAAATTTGCAGGTTATTGTTTCCTGCTTTTGGTGGTTTACTTTTTGGGTATGATATTGGTGCCATTTCAGGAGCTGCTATCTCTTTGCAGGTATACTATACTATTTTTCTTTATGCCCGTAGTCTGCTCTAGCATTTTGGTCTACAGCACTTTGTTTATACAGTTGATATGGACGTCATGAATTCGCACTAGAGAGACAGTATACATTGTGTAACATGTCACATTATTTTCATATTTTGATATTTGACCACTGCGCAGTCACCAAACCTTAGTGGGACAACATGGTTCAATCTATCTTCCATACAGCTTGGTCTTGTGGTAAGTCTTATATTGTAACTGATTTCTGTTACCATCTTCAAGTAAACAAGATTGTAGTTTGGTTAAGATTGTTATCTGTTTATTGCACAGGTAAGTGGTTCTCTTTATGGAGCTTTTATCGGTTCCATCCTCATCCACCCCATTGCAGATTTTCTGGGTAATTAACCTATGTTTCTGTTCTCTCTGCTGTTAATCTTGAGTGTTCCTCGATAAGTATATCTTTTGACTAGGAAATTGCATTTTTTTTTTTTTTAAAGGAAGGAGACGTGAACTTATTATAGCGGCTATCCTATATATGCTTGGTGGCTTAACCACTGGTTTTGCACCAACCCTTAATGTTCTCATATTAGGGAGGTTTCTCTACGGTCTTGGAATAGGTTTGGTGAGTTATCTGAATCTACTCTCCTCTGGTTACAATAATATTTTCCTCACTCTACTTATTGTTGTTGATATTATTTGGTTCTGATAGGCCATAGATGGAGCTCCTCAATATATTGCTGAGACTTGCCCCTCTCAGATTCGTGCGAAACTTGTATTCATGAAGGAACTCATGATAGTTTTTGGGATACTGGTAACATTCTGTAATCTGTATAAGTAAATCAAATGAAGTGGATAGACACCGGTTTGAAGTATTTTCATTCATTCGGTTAAATTACATAAGCTACTTTTTTTTTTTTTTCCGTTCAGTTAGGTTATCTTGCTAAAAGTATTGTGATTGATGCCTTCGGAGGGTGGCGTTATATGTTTGGGTTCTGTGCTCCTGCAGCAGTCATAATGGGACTAGGCATGTGGAGTTTGCCAGAATCTCCACGCTGGTTGCTTCGCAGAGCAGTTCAGGGTAAAGCATCTTTAATGGAATACAAGGATAGAGCCATCGCAGGACTAAGCAGATTGAGAGGTCGTCCTGCTGGTGATAAAGTATCCGAGAAGCAAATAGAAGAAACACTCGTCTCATTGAAAGAGACGCATGCTGATCAAGAGTCTGAAGGTAGTTTCTGGGAGGTGTTTCGAGGGCTGAGTGTAAAGGCAATAACAGTTGGTGTAGGTTTAGTCCTTTTTCTGCAGGTATCTCTTATTCTAATTTCTTATGTGCACAGCTTCTTTCGTTACTCTAAACTAATCTAAATATTTTCCCCGGTCTTTCTTTATCCTCTCTGAATTAGTCTTTTGTAACCATGACAGATAACAGCGCACCCGAGTGTATTGCACTATGCAGGTTCCATTCCTCAGGTACATTAGCTTCATAGTTCATAACCTCAAAAGAATTTTCTTCATGTTAAGATTAAGAGAACGTTATTTAGCCTTTCCTGTGAAATTGTATTGTAGACTGCTGGATTCACTGCTGCATCAGTTGCTGCCCGAGTTGCTGTTGTAATTGGTCTGCTTAAGGTATGCTCGTATTGTCCAATTCTTATTCTGTTCAGTTTTTCATGATCCAAACTTAATAATTTCGCATGCCAATAATAGTTTTTCGTTGGAATTTTGCAGTTTCTAATATTTCTTGGGAGGAGACCTTTACTGATTGAAGGTGTTAGTGGCATCGTATGTATCTCTCATCAAGTCATCATTCAAATCTCAGATTTTTCTCGTTCTGTTTCCACTTTGTGCCTTGTAATTCTTAGACTTATAAGAATTTCCCCTTGTCTGCGGCAGACGACGGTCTCATTGGTGTTTCTTTCGGCTTATTACAAAATTCTCCAGGGGCATCCCCTTGTAGCTGTAGGTGCTCTGCTTCTTTACGTTGGCTGCTACCAGGTATGTGCTATGTATACTATGCTGATCTCATTATGATATGCCGGCTTATCCTAGTTCTTCTAAAATAGAGAAATTACCCTGCATATCATAATTGGAGAGTAGTATTACTTGTAGCCCATAATTTGTTTAATCACACAAACTTTGTTTTCTCTACAGATATCTTTTCCACCAATTAGTTGGCTAATGGTATCCGAGATCTTCCCCATTCGTACAAGAGAGCGTGGGATTAGTCAATATGGTCTTTCTGTTCTAAAAACTTTTGGTGCAAATGTTCTTGTATATTTTGCTCCTTCCTCGTTGAAGGTATGGATGCGATTTTATTGAACTCCTTGTCTTCTTCTATTATAGATGGACTTAGAAATTATTATTATAGATAGATGGATTTAGAAAACTATTTGTTGCGTAACTGATTAACCTATATTTGTGCCGAGTTCTCCAGGAACAAATTGCTTCACAACTAGTGAACATCCTACTGTTTGTTGGAATTGCTTTGGCATCTGTTCTATTCGTAGTCTTCATCGTTCCAGAGTCGAAAGGTTGAGCTTGGAGGAGATCTTGAAGTGACAGATTAAATGCCTTACTGAGCAAAGCACAGATTTTAGCTGCAGTTGCTTAGTTTAAACACTCATTCGTAGAGAGGAATTCACTCCCGGCCAGTTGACATGGGAAGTTCATATGTATATAAATTGAATTCTGACTGTTGCATTTTTTGTAATTTGGTGTTAATGAGTTTCAAACCCAGATCATTGGTGTCATTGCCAAATGACTTTTACAACAAAAATCAGTACTGCAAGGAAAAAAAACATCCTAAAGGAAAGGGTGGCTCAGAAAATACCGAAGCAATATGCCTTTTTTTTGTTTACTCTTAACTAATCTGAGTCATCTGGATGCCAGTCATATAATTCTGAATGAAATCAGCCAGTCATATAATTCTGACTGAAATCACCTGACTCATCTTGATCTGACTCAACATCTTTATTTCCGAGTCAAACCTGACTCATCTCACCTGACTCAAAAATATGTGAGTTAGTGGCTTGGTCCCATAAGTCGGGATATTTCCATACCTGACTCAAACGAGTCCGAGTCGGGGGTTAGATCTGACTGAGTGATCAAGTCGGATCTGGCACAAAATAGAAAACAGTATGGTATTTGACTCACAATGAGTTAGGGGTCCAAATGGCGAGTGAGATGCAAATAAACACGGTGTAAGGCCGTTTCCTATGGGCATGGCAAAGCTTCAGTTTTGCCACTTTTGCGCCTACTATGGGCATGGCAAAGTGGCAAACAGGCCTGGATAAGTGGCAAATTTGTCACTTAGCCAGACCAAGTCAAGTTTCTACCGAGCGGTCGACTTTGTTTAAACTTCCAGCGGTTTACATTCGGCCTGTCGGTCGATCTAGTCTTCATCGTTCAATATAATCTGATCCAACTGAAATAAATCTCCCCTATAAATACCATATTCCACTTCCATTTTAACTCACACCTTCTCTTCTCTACTCTTTACACTTCTCACATTTGTTAAAATCTAAAATAAATTTCATCATCCAACTCTTTCATTCACTTGTATTGGGTAGTTTTTTTTAATATGTCTCAATCTAATTCTCAATTGACTAAAAGTGAGAAGATTATGGGTCCAAAATTTACCTTAGACGAAAATGAAAGCATTTGCAGAAATTATGTGTTCTTTACACAAGATAGTATCGATAGTTCCCAACAACAATCTACCAAGTTGTGGGGTAACATATTTTCTAAATTTCGTGATGAAACTATGAGCATCAACGATCGTAATGCAAATGGATTTTCCGATCGCTTTGTTGTAATTAACGCCCAAGTTTCCTTGTATGTTGTTGTTATAATGCAAGTTGCTCGTGCTCGAGCGAGCAGTCTTGCCGATGTTGAAATGATTGACACCACAAACATGGGGAAAATTTTGGTTATGAAAGTTGTTATCTTGTTTCAGACTATGACAACTTGACAAGAATAAGATTCTGAATGCAAACACCTCAACAATGACCCCAAGAAAATGGATGGTATGAGAGATGGAGATGGATAAGTTAGCAGAGGAGTTGGAAGAAAACGTAACAAGAGAAATTTGGAAGAAAAAAATTGGAGGTCAAGCTGAAGATGATGATGATGAAGACCGCGATGAAATAGTGTCACTTAATTAATTAATGTATCAGCTTTAATTTTAATGAAGATGTAGTAGTTCGATTATGATGAACGAAGTTGTACTAGTTTTCATTACATTAAACTTTGTGGTAGTTTTTCATTACATTAAAACTTAAGCTTGACAACATCCATTGAAATTAAACATTAAATTATAACTTGGAAACAACCCATACAAGTTATTAGAAATTCCTTACGAATTTGGTAATGCGCTTCGTATTCAAAAAAAATAATCCTTTGCATCTTCGCCACTCTTTTCGAGTTCGTATTCCCAATTCAACATTGGTATCACATCTAAAATGATATCAATTGGCAACATTTCTCATAGATATAAAATCCACAAGATCTTTTTTAATAGTCATGAATCGACAAAAAAAAAGCAGCCCGACCCCGATTATAAGGATTACATGTCTCTGTGCAGAAGGTTTCATGAATTTTACCTCAATAACTCATACTGGGTAAACCATTCATCTGTCATTCTTCACTTCTCTTCGGGTAGTATATTACATAGTTTTTACAAAGAGATAAATCTCCATCTTCAGTAAATCTATGATCATCCATAAATTACCCATAAAGTAGAGAAGTTTTTAAGTGAAGGTGTGATTTTCAAATTGATGAAGTGGAGAAGTTTTTAAGTGAAGGTGTGACTTTTTAAAATGGATGAAGTGGTATGCATTTATAAGGATTGTTAGCGATTGAGTCTAGGCCGCTAGCGATTGAGTCTAGACCTCTACTTCTAGTGAAAACCTTAAAAGATTTAATACAATTCGAAACAACTTAAAAACAAAAATATTAAAGAAACAAGGAAAACAACTTCAAAACAAAACTATGAAACAAACAGTTAAGCTTAAACAACTAAACTTGACAATACTACTCAATTCGCCCTCCATCTCTCCCAAACTCATCCCACATATTCACTCTGAGATCTTCCATTAACATATTATACAGAGTTCTGATCTCAATGTGACTAGTCATTTGCGCATAGTTTCTTGCAGGTAATCCTCTTTCTGGTTGAATCTCAGGCCTTAAGTCTTCATCTTCATGGTTAGTCCAATTCTTATTACGATGGGTTTCCTGAATGACCATGCTATGCATAATTATGCAAGTCATCATAATCTTAGGTATTTCACAAGCACTTAGACCACGATAAGGCCAATAAATAATGGCGAACTTCCACTTCATAATTTCAAAAGCCCGTTCCACATCATTTCTCAGTTCCATTTATCTACTATTGAAATATGAGTATGAACGACCCATTTCACCGATAGGTGGCTGACAGTAACATTGAATTAAAGTTGACCATTTTGGATAAATTTTATCTGCAAGATAATAACCATGAGTGTAGCGATTCCCGTTGATAGTGAAATTTACCTCATGACTAATTCCATAGTTTAAATATTCAAACAAAGACGATTTGCGTAAAACAATTATATAGTCCTGAGATCCCGAAAGAACAAAAAAAGCATGCCATATCCAAAAATCATAAGAAGCAGCAGACTCAAGGATAATCGTTTGTTTTGTGTAGTGACCTTTATACTGATCGGCCCAATAGGTAGGCATCCGGTCTATACCCAATGCATGCAGTCAAGACTACCCAACATTCCTGGAAACCCCTTTTTTGTTTTTTCTTTAATATTTCTCTAACATCCACGTCAGATGGTTTTCGTTAATAAATTGGACCAAAATGATTAATCATTTCTTCGCAAAACAACGAAAGATACTTGTATGCGGTTGTGTTTCCCATACGAAGGTACTCAACATTAGAATCTGGAGGTTTTCCATATCCTAGAATCCTTGAGGCCGAAGTAACCTTTTGTTCAGGGTTATGTCCTCTAATATTCAGTGCATCATACTGATAATTAAAATGAGGTTCGACCTGACAAAGCTCGCAAATAATATTTATCACCAAATGTCGGAGCATGCTGAACCAGCCTTGGAAATTTTCATCAGAGATCACACAGTCGGGAAGAAAATAATCGTGCATCAGCTTCTCGTGCCATTCATCCCGACCCCGGTACGTATATCTTCTTGTGAATACTTCTGTTGACTCTGGATCTCTAGGTATATGCCCCGATGAATATAGCTGCAAAAAATTGTTGGTTAGTTCTCTATCTTCATCTGACTCATCATCAATTTTTCGCAACGCCTGAACGAACGTTCATTGTTTTTCTTCAAATCGATCCATATGAATACGCACCTCTTCATCAGAAGAATCCATTGATTTGAAACTAAATATTAAACCGAGGATTAAGGTACAAAAGAATAGGATGATAGAATTAATGAAAAAAATGAGGTGTGATTAGATTGAATTGGATGAGGTAAATTTATAGAGAAAACATGGGGGGAAATAACCGTTACATTATTATCTAATAAGCAACAAACAAAGAAAGATTAATTAGATTGAATCTCTACACAGAGCGTTCTTCCAAAGAACGTTGGAGTTCGAGTCTCAACAACTACAAACGCAGTATCTACCATTCGGTTGAGACTCGATTGCTTAACTCTTATTCGATAATGGCAATTTCGCTAAGAAGATCTCAGTTTACTTTGTAAAATGTTCCTAACAATGCCTGCCAAGAAGCCATCCATTATTCCTTATGAAGATGGAAGATGGAATAGATGTCATGGCAAATGGGTGGGTTAGCAACCCCATAGGAATCGGCCTAAGCTCGAATTGATTACGCGTTAAAACAACACATTAAACACGATATCATTATTTAAAACTGCCTAGTTCTGACACACCACTAAAGAAAACGCAAAAACAATCTCAGCTCTTAGACCATCATCTTCTTCTTCTTCCTCCCCTTTTCTTCTCTGATTATTTTTTTGTTTTTTTGATGGAGAACAAGAATATACTAATCAAAAGTAAATCCCATGTGCAGAACGGGGGTAATCCCCGTTCTGAGTCTGCTAAGTACATTTATACTGATCTAATTTGGTTCAGAGAGAAATTTCATCAACATCACCATGGCCATGGCTACTACTACTGCAACTTCATCAATTATCTTCAATCCACATACAAAAACACCATCTCAATCAAAACCCACAAGTTTAATAAGCTTCTCATCTTCGAATTTCTTCAAGAAGAATAAAAATCTAAAATTACAGAGATTGAGTTTGCTCCCATCAAAATTGGAGCTCAGGAAACACACAAAGGTATGGAATTTAAACATGGGTTATTGTTAGATTGTTGAATAAATTGACTTAATTTTTGATGATGTGTGGTTAGGTTGGTGCTAAAAGAGAGAGTTTATCATCAGATACGGAGATCCAGTCTTTGGTTTCTGATGGAGGAGCTGTTTTAGTGAATCAAGATGAAGGTTTTTCAAAGAATTGTGAAATTCTACCGTAAGTTAATCAACCCATTTCTTCAATTTTGTTTGTGAATTAAGGTTCAAACTCATTGAAGTGGGTGTGAGAGTGTCCTGTCACCTGTGTGAATCTGGGGCATTGCCTCCCAAATCCATGGAGGGTAAGGTTTTGATTTTGGTTAAGAAAATTGGGGGTTAGAATTAGAAATCTGTAGGTAATTCAGTTCTGATTGTTATTGGATTGCAACCTGGTTGGAACCCAGGAAGGTTTTGCATAATGCAAATGAGAGTCGGTTTGATTTGAGTTTGAATTGTGCCTTAGAACGGGGATGATAGCTTGTATTCTGTAAGCATTTACGATAGCTTCCTGTAGATTTGAAGGAGGCTAAGTTTTATCTTCTGTAGAATGACTCGCTAGAGTTTGCAGGTTCTTGTTTCCAGCTCTTGGAGGTTTACTTTTTGGGTATGACATTGGTGCCATTTCAGGAGCTGCTATCTCTTTGCAGGTATACTATTTTTTCCTTTTCCGTCTTACCCGTCTGCTCTTGCATTTTGGTCTACAACACTTTGTTTATACTATTGATATGGACCTCTTTGAATCCGCACATGAGAGACACCATACAATGTGTAATGTGTCTTATTATTTTGATATTTGACCACTTACGCAGTCACCAAAGCTTAGTGGGACAACATGGTTCAATCTATCTTCCACACATCTTGATCTTGTGGTAACTCTTGTAACTGATTTACTGTTATCATCTTCTAGTTAACACGAATTATCCCTCAATTGTAGTTTGGTTAAGATTGTCTTTCTGTTTATTGTACAGGTAAGGGGTCCTTTCTATGCAGCTCTTATCAGTTCCGTCCTCGTCTACCCCATTGCAGATTTTCTGGGTAATTCACCTATGTTTTTGTTCTTTCTGCTACTAAGCTTGGGTATTCCTGATAAATTATATCTGTTTACTGAGAAATCGCATTTCGTTTAAGGAAGGAGACGTGAACTTATTATAGCAGCTGTGCTATATATGCTTGGTGGTTTAGCAACTGCCTTGGCACCGAGCCTTAATGTTCTCATATTGGGGAGGCTGCTCTACGGTCTTGGAATAGGTTTGGTAAGCTTATCTGATTCTACTTTCCCCTCTCTGTGTTAATCTATTTTCCTCACTAAGTGTTGATATTATTTGGTTCTAACAGGCCATGCATGGAGCTCCGCTATATATTGCTGAGACTTGCCCCTCTAAGAGATGTGGAACTCTTATGCTTATGAAGGAACTCATGATCGTTCTTGGGATACTGGTAATGTTCTGTAATTTGTAGATAGACATCCGGTTTGAAGTATTTCGTTGATATAAGCTACTTCCTTTTTTCTTCCATTCAGATGGGTATTGCTGGAGTTTTTGTATTTGATGGCGTTGGAGGGTGGCGTTATATGTTTGGGTTCAGTGCTCCTGTAGCACTGTTAATGGGATTAGGTATGTGGAGTTTTCCAGCATCTCCACGCTGGTTGCTTCTCAGAGCAGTTCAGGGTAAAGCATCTTTACAGGAGTACAAGGAGAGAGCTATCGCAGGACTAAGCAGATTGAGAGGTCGTCCTGCTGGTGATGAAGTATCTGAGAAACAAGTAGAAGAAACTTTGGTCTCATTGAAAGAGGCGCATGCCAATCAAGAGTCCAAAGGCAGTTTCTGGGAGGTGGTTCAAGGGCTGAGTTTGAAGGCATTGACAATTGGCGGAGGCGTAGTCCTTTTTCTGCAGGTATCGTTTATTCTCATGTCTTATGTGCATATCTTCTGTTGTTGCTAAGCTGATCTGGATGCTTTTCGTTTCGTTCTTGTTTCTCCTATCTGAATCATGTACCCATGACAGGTAACAGAACACCCAGGTGTTTTGCACTACGCAGGTTCCGTTCTTAAGGTAATGCTGCCTTCATAGCTTCAAAATAACTTCCTAAATGTTAAAGAACATTATTTAGCCTTTTTCCATGAAATTCTTTTGTATAGACTTCTGGATTTGCTGCTATATCAGTTGCCGCTGGAGTTTTAGCTGTAATTGGTCTGTTTAAGGTATGCTTCTATTCTTGATTTTCTTATTGCGATTAGTTTTGATTCTTTTGAACGATGAACATACCAATTTCGGTGATTATCATGCCAATAATAAATTTTCTTTGGACATTTTGTAGGTTCTAATGACAGGGGTAGCCGTCCTAAAAGTTGACAATCTTTTTGTATGTATCCTTCATCAATACGTCATTCAAATCTCAGATTAGCTTCTTTCCTTTTCCACTTTATGACTTGTAATTTTAGACTTGTGAAGGAGTTATGAGAACTTTCCCGTGTCTACCCTATTCTGCTGCAGATGGTTTCATTGTTGTTTCTTTCGGCTTATAACAAAATTCACGGGGGGTATCCTGCTTTAGCTGTAGGTGCTCTGCTTCTTTACGTTGGCTGCTACCAGGTTTGTACTGTGTTTACTATATTGATTTCGTTATAATTTGATAGTGTGTTCCAGTTCTTTTACGAAGGAAAACCACCCTGTATATCAAAATTTCAGAGAGTACCAATTATATGCTCATCGCACAAACTTTAATTTCTCTACAGATATCTTATGTACCAATTAGTTGGCTAATGATTTCCGAGATCTTCCACATTCGCACAAGAGAGCGTGGGATTAGTCTTGCTGCTCTAAAAAATTTCGGTGCAAATGCTCTTTTTATTTTTCTTCCTTCCTCATTCAAGGTATGGATGTGACTTTCAGCCAGTACCCCATCCGTGGTTTTATAACTGGATTTGAAAAACTAACTAATTAACCTTGTATGCTTGCCGAATTCTCCAGAATCAAATCCAGACGGGGATGTTGAACTACCTACTATTTGCCATAATTTCTTTAGTACTTATTCTATCCGTAGTCTTCATCGTTCCAGAGATAAAAAGTTGAGCTTCCAGAAGATAGAATCGGAGATATTGAAGTGAAAGATTAAAAGCCTCGCTGACCAAAGTACAGATTTTAGCCGCTGTTGCTTTCTGTTAACTCATCTGTAGATACAAATTCACGCCCGGCCAGTTGGCCAGACGAGCAAAGTTCATTTGTATGTAAACTAAATTCTGACTGCTGAATTTGTTGTAATTCTCTGTTTATAAATAAAATGCCGTCGCCATAATGTTTTACATTTTGTTGTGATTATCAATCCAGATATACATCTCCATTTTTTTGTTCATTTGGCTCAAATAAAACTAGCAAGGTTAGAAAACAAGGATCAGCAGATACCAAATGATCAACCATTTTCGAGTTACGTTATCCACATATAATACGTGTCTAGCATGAAAAATAGATAACTACTGCATCTATTATTAGAAAACTTCCATAAAAGATGCAGCAGCTTCGTGATTGGTCGAAAATATTTTAAATTTTTGTGGAATTATTGAGAAGTCTGAAAACCTCCAAAATTTTTCCATCTCATTCTATATTTCTGCATCATGAATTTTGTTTTCCACTGCAATTTTATTTTATTTTTTTTCATTTCCAGTGGAAAAGAGAGATGAGGGGGTGAGCATTAATAACCTCAAGTCTGCCCCCCAGAAGCCTCTATTCTGCATTAACGTTATCTATAACTAACTCTTACACCATCGATCGACACGTGGCGCGTAACTAATCTCGAGTGTGTGGCCGTTAGGAATTTTATGATCAATAAGCTAATCCATCCATCCATAGAAATTTTTTGAAACTCATCAAATGCCCACAGTTGCTCCTCTTTATATCTCAATCACTTCACACTCCACTCCTCACCTTATCTTTCTTGAACTTTGCAAAAAAAAAACTCTCCTGCTATCTTCTACAGAACCAAGTAATCATCACTCTTTTCGAGTTTGATTGCAGAAGTCTGATCAGAAATGGCTGCTGCTTTCTCAACCGTCGGAGCAGTTAACAGAGCACCTGTAAGTACAGTTTCCTTGGTATTATCACCTTCACTTACAATTCCTATGTTGCTCTAGTTTTCACAATCCTCCATTAGTTTTCATGGTTTAAGGTGTAGTTCATTCATTGTTCTCTTATGTGTTCAGTTTAGTTTTCATCTGTGATCTTTCTCGAATTCGACTTTGTTTAGGATTTATACTTGTAAATAGCATGAGTAGTAGTGAAATTATAGAGTTATGAAAATTTGTGAACTGTGATATAATCTGAATTATGTGGTCTAAATGAAACTGTTGGATGGATACAGTTGAGCTTGCCAAGCTCAGGCCAAAGCTCTGCCTTCTTGGGAAGCAGCTTGAAGAAGGTCAATTCTTCTGTTGCACCAAAACCAACTTCAAGAAGCTTCAAAGTTGTTGCTGCAAAAGAGGTTGATCCAAAAGCTGCACAAGACGTTGATCCAAAAAAGAATTCTGACAAATGGGCCGGTCTTTACTACGACCAGTCTGATGATCAACAAGACATCACCAGAGGAAAGGGAATGGTTGACTCGCTTTTCCAAGCTCCTATGAACACTGGAACTCACAATGCTATCATGAGTTCTTATGAATACGCCAGCAAAGGACAAAGAACGTAAGAATTCTAAAAATTAATCCTCAATTTCGTGTTTTTTTTCGATTGCTTATGTTCAGTGGAAGTGATTTTTATCAAACTTTTGTTCAGATACGACTTTGACAACACCATGAGTGGATTCTACATTGCTCCAGCTTTCATGGACAAGCTTGTTGTTCACATTACCAAGAACTTCATGACCTTGCCCAACATCAAGGTACGTCTATTAGCCGTACTAAATCCTGTTTGTGAAGAATATATGTATATGAATCGTGATTGTTAATACTAGTAATCGTTACAGGTTCCTCTTATTTTGGGAGTCTGGGGAGGAAAAGGTCAAGGAAAATCATTCCAGTGTGAGCTTGTCATGGCCAAGATGGGAATCAAGTGAGTTTGCCATATTCCCTTTCATAATATCCAAAGTGAATTCCGTTTCGTACGATATTTGAGCCATGATTGACATTACTTGTTTTTATGGCAGCCCAATCATGATGAGTGCCGGAGAGCTTGAGAGTGGAAACGCAGGAGAGCCCGCAAAATTGATCAGGCAACGGTACCGTGAGGCAGCTGACATTATCAAGAAGGGAAAAATGTGTTGTCTATTCATCAACGATCTTGATGCAGGAGCTGGACGTATGGGTGGAACCACTCAATACACAGTTAACAACCAGATGGTTAACGCAACCCTCATGAACATTGCTGATAACCCAACAAATGTTCAGCTCCCCGGTATGTACAACAAGGAGGACAATCCTCGTGTACCAATCATCTGTACCGGTAACGATTTCTCCACTTTATATGCTCCTCTTATCCGTGATGGACGTATGGAGAAGTTCTACTGGGCACCTACTCGTGATGACCGTATTGGTGTTTGCAAGGGTATCTTCAAAACTGACAACATTTCTGACGAAGCTATCATCAAGATTGTTGATACCTTCCCAGGGCAATCTATCGGTAAGCACCTAGTTGTATCAAATCAAATGATATAATTGCAGTTTGCTTAAGTCAACATTATGCATAAGAATTAACTGGATGTTTTCCTTTGCAGATTTCTTCGGTGCTCTCAGGGCAAGAGTGTACGATGATGAAGTGAGGAAATGGATTAGTGGTATTGGAGTTGACGGCATTGGAAAGAAGCTTGTGAACTCAAAGGATGGACCTCCAACATTCGAGCAACCAAAGATGACAGCCGAGAAACTCTTGGAATACGGTTACATGCTTGTCCAAGAACAAGATAATGTCAAGAGAGTCCAATTGGCTGACCAATACCTGAACGAGGCAGCTTTGGGAGATGCAAACTCAGATGCCATGAAGACCGGAAATTTCTATGGTTAGCTTCCTTCCTATCCTAGAGGCCCCTGGTGATGGGAGGTTTGAATTCTAGCTACTTCCCACCAAATAAATATTTATGCAATGAAGACGATCGATTAGGTTCTTACCGGTTTGTTTACGGGTTTCTTTTATTTGTGTCAATGCAGGACAAGGAGCTCAGCAAGTTAATCTTCCAGTTCCAGAAGGTTGCACTGACCAATCTGCGAAAAATTTCGACCCAACTGCTAGAAGTGACGATGGTACCTGCGTGTATGAAGTCTAGATAATGTGTTGTAGTTTTCAAGAGTTTTTGGCAATCTTTCAGTTTAAGAAGAGTAACTTAAAGCTTTCAATGTATGGCTAAAACTAGGAGGACTCCTTGATTGTTATTGTTTTTATTATTGTTGTTATTATCAATATATTATCACCAAATCTGTAATCTTGTGTTGTGTTTATATCTTTTTATGCGCATTAATCAGAAAACTCTTTGTTTTATGATGCGATGTTGGAAGATCAAAAATGCTCCCGTAATGCGCGAGTAAAATATTTCCTACTGCGTGAGAGAGTACTTTGCTGGAGAAACCTCTCCTCACCAACTGAAACATTACATTTCATGCCTAGTTGAGGCCCAACTTAAGGCAAAACCTTTGCGGCTTGCATATAAATTTGGTTATGCCATTGCCAAAGGTCTGCATTGTTTGTAAAAGGGAGTGGCTAAAAGGGAATTTGGGTATACCTTAGTGCTGGTGTATAGTATCCCGTTTTTTTTGCCTCCTCAAACAAGATTTCACCCTTCTTTCTTTCTTTCTACCTTCAAAAAAAAAAAAGAAAAAAAAGCAAGAGATGAAATCTTGTTTTAGGGGATAAAAAAAGCGGGATACTATTTCGAGAAGGAATATTAATTTTTCACGTTGAGGAGAGGTATGAAAATTTTCCATCTATGCCTTGAGAAAAGTCATCAAATATTAATTGTTATTAGTGCATATAAAAAAATTTTATAATTCCAAGACAAAATGTAAGGGTGTTGTTGCTAATTTGTGGAAAAATAAACTTGAGGTTTGTGAACAAGTTCGCCAACCTTCCTGTATTTCTGAAATCAGATATTTATGGTATGCGCCAACCTACCGTGAGCAGAAATATTAGAAATTCACGAATTACTCTCTTTGATGTTTGAAAATCACTTATATGGACGATTTTCAATTGATCCACAAATTAATTCTTAAACAATAAATTGTCTTGAACTAAATTGCTAAAGACCTTTGAACATCTATGTTAGAATCATATTTCGAGATTTTTCACAAGAAAAGCGTGACCTGAAATTTATTCAATATGAAACTACTAGAAGTCATATGACATAGTGTCAATAGATAGAATGGTAAGATAGTGAGCAAAATAGGATGGTTAAGTCTTCACATACTCATCTACCAAATTGTAACCTAGTCCAAGACTTGACTTAGCAAACTAGAAATCAAGAAATAGTTTTTGATCATCTAACATTGACAAACAAACTTGAGATAACAAAACTAGTGAGTTCAACTGAGCATTGCTCTAACAGTTGATTAGATGCGCTTGAGCCTTTATTATGAGACAATCCAAAATGTTTATTTCAACCAAGAGAAGTATGAGGTCAGCGAGAGCTATGCTTACATTTCTAAAGCCGACTTTCACTTGATGAAATCTTTTACTGATGGTTATTCATACTTATGCTCTCAGTTTTCCATCTTCGATATAAGTCTTGAAACATCTTTTTTCTGATGCATGGTCTTGGGATCGCCGCTTACTTTGTGTTTCTTTTTAGGTTGCTAAGGCTTTGAGTACAACTACTGTATCCTGCATTACTATCGGCTGAAGCGTCTCGACAAGGTCCTCGTAGGTCGTGATTACAAATTTTTGGATTTATGTAAATCCCTCGTATGTTTTGTAACTCATTTAAATTTCTAGGTGTTTATAGGTGAAAATAGTTTCTGCTGATTTTGGTAATTGCGGGTATGAAGGTTACAAAATGTTTAAACCCTAAACAATGTACTGCAAGGGAGTACTTTAGATTCGAGAGATCAATCTGTACAAGTCCGACCTAAACCAATAAATGGCCGTTCCAGACTTTATTCGGTCACAAAGAGGAGGAGAATGGGTTGGTTTTGGGGAGGGAAGCAAGGAGAGTGGTGAGACCAGAATAGTTGATTCTGGAAGAGCAGTTGGGTTTCTACGACTTGTTTTCAGAAAAGGTAGGAGAGCTAAGTAAGTATTTCTGAGTGTTGTCTTGTCCGAATGAACTTGTTGTCCAAATGGAAATAGGTAAGACCTAATTATACAAGTCGAGGTAAAAACGTACCCTGGTCTCATTAAGGAATGGGAAGTAAATGGTAGGAGGTGGTAACCGTATGCATGGACTTGATGTTCCATAAAGTGGTTAACGAATGAAACTGGTTTTCATGAAACTATTAACGTTATGGAATTGATGTTCCGTAAGGCTGTTAACTCACGGCTTTATTTCCCATGAACGTTTCCCACATAACTCCCATATTTACTAGGCGCCTCACCCTTATGACACTTCCTTATGAAGGGTGTAGTGTACGCCGCACGATGTAGACCACCAAACCAATACCCAAAAAATATCCCCAGTTTGTGTTGATGTCTCGAATGTTTTTGGAGAAAATATAACGCGTTGTTGTGGCTTAGGCAAGACGATCTAGGTTAACTTTATAGCCTGGTGACATTCGACGGTCGAGATATTGCATCTTGAGAGGAGGGGTAACCGTTGATCGTTGCACACCTTCGTTTTGGTACCCGCGTAGTGAGGTCCAACAGGGTGGCACGGATAGGGTGTGCTTAGACTTTGCATGAGGGGCCAAGGGTTCTACATGGGCGTATGGCATGGCTAGGGCCAAGGTGAGGGCGCTTGGCTTGGCATGACGTGACTAGCATGGCTAGGGCCAAGGAAACGTGTGTTTGGCATGGTGCGTCTAGCTTGGCTAGGTTTGGTTTGGCTTGGCATGTGGGGCCAAGGGGTAGCCATGGGCGTATGGCATGGCTAGGGCCAAGGCGAGGACGCTTGTCTTGGCATGATGTGACTAGCATGGATAGGTCCAAGCAAAATTGCGTTTGGCATGGCGTGACTAGCATGGGCTAGACGCGTGACCAAGCTAGGGTTTTGGGCCAAAGGTCGTGAAGTAACTTTGGACGGCCAGGATTTTCTCCTGGGATTGAAGAGCAACCGTTGATTGTTGCACGCCTTCACTTTGGTATTCGCATGAGGAAGGCCAGCATGGTGGCGCGGCATGATGGGCCATGGCGAGACGTGTTTGGCATGGCATGGCGCGGCCGGCGTGGATAGATTCGGCTAGGTGCGTGACCAATCTAGGGTTTTGGGCCAAAGGTCGTGAGGGGACCTTGGAAGGCCAGGATTTTCTCCTGGGATTGAAGGGCAATCGTTGATTGTTGCACGTCTTCATTTTGGTAGCCGCATATGGAAGGCCAGCATGGTGGTGCGGCATGAGGGGCCATATCGAGACTTGTTTGGCATGGCGCGGCCTGCGTGGCTAGCTTTGGCTAGGTGCGTGACCAATCCATGGTTTTGGGCCAAAGGTCGTGAGGGGACCTTGGAAGCCCAGGATTTTCTCCTGGGATTGAAGGTCAACCGTTGATTATTGCACGCCTTCACTTTGGTAGCTGCATGGGGAAGGCCAGCATGGTGGCGCGGCATGAGGGGCCATGGCGAGACGTGTTTGGCATGGCGCGATCGGCGTGGTTGGCATGATTTTGCATTGGCACAGAGGTGAAGCTAGCATGGTTGGAATGCCTTGGCGTGGTTAGTGTGGCTGGCATGATTTGTCATTGGCACAAAGGTGCGGCTAGCATGGTTGGCATGCTTTGGCGCAGTTAGTTTGGATGTCATGATTTTCCATTAGCACAGAGGTGCAACTAGCATGGTTGACATGCCTTGGCGCGGTTAGTGTGGCTGGCATGATTTTCCATTGCCACAGAGGTGCGACTAGCATGGTTGTCATGCTTTGGCGCAGTTAGTGTGGCTGGCATGATTTTCCATTGGCACAGAGGTGCGTCTAGCATGGTTGGCATGTCTTGGCGCTGTTAGTGTGGCTGACATGATTTTCCATTGGAACAGAGGTGCGACTAACATGGTTGGCATGCTTTGGCGCGGTTAGTGTGGCTGGCATGATTTTCCATCGGCACAGAGGTGCATCTATCATGGTTGGTATGCCTTGGCGCGGTCGGTGTGGCTGGCATGATTTTCCATTAGCACACGTGGGAATTAGGGTTTGGATTGTCGTAACCCTAATTTGAAAAATATACCCAGGTAATTATTATAGAGACACATTAAAGATTCAGTAAATGTGCCTAGGAAATGCTTGTTGCTTTAAATGTTGTGACATTGCTGTCTGCTAGGGTTTAGTGTTTTACAATTTTAACCCTAAGTTAAAAACATCAACATTAAGTCCCCTTCTTATCTCGGAATAGGTGCCTTGTTACAAGGTAAGCATATGATGGTGACAGAAAAGGACGGAATCGAGGTGTAAATCATTGCAAAGATGGTCTGGAGAATCCGACTAACCTTTTGAGTGGTAAAGAGAGTTTTGGCTTCCGGTTTTGGCGGCCCTGCGCAAGTTGTACTAGGAATGCAAACCGTGGAGTTTTGAGGATAAATTTACCGTCTTGGTCTGGTCGTACACCTCCAAGGAAAGGGGGCGCGGTTTTGGAAGGTAAATAAAGTGGACTGCTTGGATCGAAGGGCCAAGAGGTGGCGTGGTCCTGGCCGCGGCAGTGACATGGTGAAACGTGCAGGGGAGACTAGGTGTGGTGGGTCCACGGTGATGGAACGATATCTTGGTAAGGTAAGCATGTGTGGATGATAAGGTCGTGATAGTAGAGCGGGTGGCTTGGCCTGATGCGGCCATGGAATGACGCGGCTTGGCAGGGCGAGGCGCGCACAGACGGTTAGTGGCGGTGAGGATAAGACATGGCACAGACTTCCTGGTGATTTATCTTCATGGGCTTGGTTTCCTATTTCCTTATTTGACTTGACCAGAAAACTCTTTTCTCTTCAAACCAAAACATTACGCCCACAAAATAGGAAGAGCGTTACTCTTTCTGCTTTGGTTATGTTTCCGATTTTGTTTCCGAAGCTTGGAGTTGGCGGTGATAAAGGAACACACGATCTAGTGGGCCTCGAGCATATTCTTTCACGATTTCTCACCAACCATAATTATTTCTCATATCCGGCATGGGATTTAATTAGGATCGGATATTATTTCTTAACTTACGGCCAGTATAAAGACTTTCCCTTTTGAGGTTGCATCACCTTGCCTTACATAAAAGATGGTCTTGAACTCTTCATTTGCGTAGTTTGTCTTTGTCCATCCCCTTTGCGGGTACCACCTCGTGTTTCCTTATTCTTTGTATCCTCTTTATTATGCGTGTATAGATAGGATGAAACTTGAACATTTTCCTTGTTCTTTGTAGTGTATGATGAGACCCTCAAGGGATAGCCATGTCTTCAATTCTTCGGAGAAGGACTTCAGAATTGACGGAAACCTATCTTCTCCTCATGAGGAGGCACTGGCTAGAATTGAATCTCTGTTCTATGAGGCAAGCGAAATCATCAAGGACCTCCATTCCATCTATCTCCATGAGGTGCAGGCGCGTGTTCAGACCTTCTTGGGTTCGGTAAGCATGGAGGAGGGACGAGAAAACGAGGAAAAACTTTGGCGTGTTGAGAAGTTCCAGTGCGAAAAAACCCTTCCTTGGTCCGGTTATGGAGAGGGTCGAACTGTTTCTAGGTCGAAGCAGCGGAAAATGGAGCATGCGAAGATTTTGGAGGAGGGCGCCATGGTTCTCGATTTTGATGCGGATGAATCAAAAAATATTCTTCGGAGTGTCGATGAGAAAACCCTCGAGGGAGCATCTGACGGAAACGAAGTAGCCTTTGAAGTTGGTGCCAAAGGTGTCGTTGGTGATACTGGAGGGGTCATGGTAGCGTATGCTGGACCGATCGTCGGAGCGAGCATTGCTTCTATTGTGGTCGCTTCGGGATGGGATGTTGAGGTTACTGCTTCTAACACCGTTGAATGGAATCTTTGTTTCCCGAGGGATTGCTGGGGGAAGTGCTTGAAGATAGCCTTGACCAAGGGGGATTGTGCTCCACCCTTCGATGGCTAGCTACTCCTTTTTGTTATTCTTGTTAGCTGCTTAGTTCCCCTGATTTTTTTTCTTTCGTAAACTCATCTTAACCTTCTTCTTCAACGATCAACATTTTTCTTTATATATTTTTTTTGATTGAGGTATTTCTGGTTGTGGTATGATGGCTTCTATGATATCTGGGGAACTTGTTTGGAAAGAGACATATTTATGCTCTTTTTTTTTCTTTTTTTTTTACGGAAAAGGAAACTCTCGAGGAGAATACAAACGGTGTATTCATCTTGGGGGAATACAACTACTAAGATGAATGGTTAAAAGAAATACTAAAGGTAGAGTGACTTGGAAGTACATCATTTTAGGGATTGGAGGCCTTGAGCCATTGCGAGTGAATTATTGCCCCTTCAGGTGTGTCTACGTTGATGAGCTTGCGATATCCTCCTAAAAGGATGTCCGCCACTAGATACAGCTCGTCTTATCTTCCATTAGGCGAATCAGTCTGAATAGCCATTTTCACCGTCATCTTCCCAACCTGAAACGAGTTTATCTTAACCACTATATCTCCGATTGAAAACGAGTTTGGACGTCGTGCAACCGTTTGAGTCTGGGATTTATTGGTTTCGATGGAAGTTTCCAAGCTTTTTGCAAAGTGTTCAAATGGCCCATCACCCCATTCACATTCCTTGACGGCGTCCATGACAGTGATCACGCCGAGTCCCCATGACGGAATAGGGGAAGGGATGACTGCTCGTAGAGAAGCTTGCTCAGTCAGATTTACTTGCGTTTGAAATCCATGAGCTAGCACCAATAAGTCCTCTCCAGATGTCTGGGTTCCTTTGATAGTTCGTCGATGTGATGACCAGTGGGGTGATTTGTTGGAAATTCCTTCGGGCGTGGACGTCGGTAGAGGGTGCACATCTAATTTCTCTTTGTTGTCGAGTACCCATAAGTGTCCCAATATCATGTCGTGACCCAGTTCTTTGACAATGTGGAATTTGCTATGAGTTATAGCTTCTCTCACCTTGATCTCGAGGTTGACGTAGCCATGCGCGTTCAAAGCTTCTCCTCTCGGGTTCTTAATCACAGGCGGGGAATGGGTAGCGTCTTGTTTTGTAAATCCTGGTGCTTTTATTGTCTTGAAAGTGACAATGTTGAGGCCAGAGGCCGCGTCGATGAGCTTGTTATCAAATTCGATACCTCTTAAACGGGACGTGGTCAGCAGTCCCAAGTTATCCCATTTGGTTCCGCATGTTTGGAAATCCTGGGCACCTGGTGTGGCTTCTGAGGAGAGAAAAAGTCGTTTGCTGGATACAACGCGATTTAGAGATGCGAAAATATCTTGGCGCTGCACCTTGGGAAGATAGATAATTTCGCATACATGATGCATCATGGATTGTACAGTTTTGTGCACGGAGTCCCAAAGGACCCGCAGTTTCTTATTGGGAGTGGGTCTCAATGTACTCCCTCGTCTCCCAGCTGGAGCTCCCCCGCTTCTATCTTCTCTTTGAAGATATGTTTTAGTCTGTCGCAATCATTGGTTGGGTGGTGAAAAAATATGTGATAGTGACAGTACTTGGGGTTTGCCATCTCGGCCTCGGTCGGTGGGCGCCTGGGAGGTGGCAATCTGATAATATCATCTTGGACCCACGCTTTTAGGAGATCAATTACCTCCTCGATGGGAAACGGGAAATCTTTGGCATTACCTTCAGTTTCATGTCGACGCATGGGAGATTTAGGGACGGCCTTCCATGGAGGGGTTGTCCGTTGTGCTGGTGCTTTACGTTCAGGCTGATGATCTACAGCTGGGGACTTCCTTTTCCCTCTCTTATTTACTATATTTACAAAGGAGGGACCAGCGTTAAATTTTTTGCTGGTGAGACCTCTGTTCACGAGAGTTTCACGCATGTCTTCGGCTCAAGTCGGTCTATACCTATCCAGTAATGATGTTGCTGTCGTTGCAGAACATCTGGCAGCTTCATGTAGTTCTGAGAATGTTTGGAAACGTAAGTTCTTTAACAAGGCACGGTAAATAGGAACCATGCCATTGATGCATGCGTTCAACAGCTATTGCTCGGTCACGTTTGGGTCCTGACAGTCCAATGCTTGAACCCTGAACCTTTTGACGAAATCATTCGGATGTTCGTTATCCCACTGGTACATTGTTCCGAGGTCTGAGAAAGTAACTTGTTCGGACACGAAGAAGTATTTCCTGTAAAACGCGGTGACCATGCTGCTCCAGTTGGGAATACTGTTCGGCGGGGGGTTGTTGTACCATGTATACGCCCTTCCGGTAAGTGATTTTGAGAACTCCCTTAGACGAAGAACGTAATTATATTCATGTTCACCTAAGGATTCCAAGAAACGGGAGACATGCTCATGTGCATTCCCGGTACCACCGTACAGGGTGAATTGAGGAGAGGGGTACCCCCTTGGCAGAGTGATTCTTTGTATCTCGTATGGGTAAGGGGGTTGGTGCTGATGCATGTCCATTTCATCGTTTTTGACTCGGTTGCGGAAAATTTGCTCCAGATCTTCTCGTGTGGCGAAGTTGGATGGATGATTTCTTTCCGAGGGTATTCTAGCGTGAATCTCCTCGTCTGCGGAGGCATTTTCTGCCGAGGTGCTAGCGCCGAGGGTATTGGAGACGCTCATAAACGGCTTTGGCGGGCGCGACTCGCGTGGTAGCCGCTCTGTCAGGACCTTGAGAAAGACGAGTACTTCCTTATGTGTTGAAACCATATCCGTCTGGGCTCTGGCGAGCATTTCTTGTCGTTCCATCAAATCAGCGATGGAGACATAAGGACGGCTTCCCCTAGTCCCTCCGGTCTCTCGTCCCGTCGGTGGGGTAGTTGGAACCTTAGTTGTGGTTGGTGGTGCCATGCTAGATGAGACATTAGGGGCCGCGACGGCGGCTCTGGCCCTGGTGACTGGTGGTATAACACCCGAAGAGGTGATTTCGTTTCCGTGATTAGAGGGTTATGCAGAGACATTAGAGGCGGAGGCGGCTCTGTCCCTGGTGATTGGCGGTGTCGCGCTTGAGGGGGTGCATTTGGAGTTACTGTAGTCAGTAGGTGATGTAACGACGTTATTGGAAGAGACGTTAACATCAAGGACGTGCTCTGCGTTGGTATTCTCGGCAGCCGCTCCAGACCTGAGTTCCACCATATTGGGATTGACGTTCGGGAAAAGAAATCAGGAGTTGGAGTTGCTATTGTAACCGATAGATCAATCATCCCGCTATGGTCGCCAATTGTTTATAGGTGAAAATAGTTTCTGCTGATTTTGGTAATTGCGGCTGTGAAGGTGAGAAACTGTTTAAATCCTAAACAATGTACTACAAGGGAGTACTTTAGATTCGAGAGATCAATCTGTACAAGTCCAGCCTAAACCAAGAAATGGCCGTTCCAGACTTGCTTTGGTCACAAAGAAGAGGAGAATGGGTTGGTTTTGGGGAGGGAAGCAATGAGAGTGGTGAGACCAGAATAGTTAATTCTGGAAGAGCAGTTGGGTTTCTACGACTTGTTTTCAGAAAAGGTAGGAGAGATCATGAGGAGAGCTAAGTAAGTATTTCTGAGTGTTTCCTTATCCGAATAAACTTGTTTTCCAAATGGAAATAGGTAAGACCTAATTATACAAGTCGAGGTAGAAACGTACCCTGGTCTCATTAAGGAATGTGAAGTAAATGGGAGGAGGTGGTAACCATATGCATGGACTTGATGTTCCATAAAGTGGTTAACGCATGAAACTGGTTTTCATGAAACTGTTAACATTATGGAATTGATGTTCCGTAAGGTTGTTAACTCACGGATTTATGTCCCATGAAATTTTCCCACATAACTCCCATATTTACTAGGCGCCTCACCCTTATGACACTTCATTATGAAGGGCGTAGTGTACGCCGCACGCTGTAGACCACCAAACCAATACCCAAAAAAGATCCCCCAGTTTGTGTTGATGTCTCGAATGTTTTTGGAGAACATGTAACGCGTTGTTGTGGCTTGGGCAAGTCGAGCTCGGGGAACTTCCTAGCCTGGTGACCTTCGACGGTCGAGATGTTGCATCTTGAGAGGAGGGGAAACCGTTGAGCATTGCACGCCTTCGTTTTGGTAGCCGCGTAGTGAGGTCCAACAGGGTGGCACGGCGAGGGTGTGTTTAGACTTGGCATGAGAGGCCAAGGGTTAGCCATGGGAGTATGGAATGTCTAGGGCCAAGGCGATGGCGCTTGGCTTGGCATGACGTGACTGGCATGGCTAGGGCCAAGGCAAAGTGCGTTTGGCATGGTGCGGATAGCTTGGCTAGGTTTGGTTTGGCTTGGAATGTGGGGACAAGGGGTAGCCATGGGCGTATGGCATGGCTAGGGCCAAGACGATGGCGCTTGGATTGGCATGACGTGACTAGCATGGCTAGAGCCAAGTCAAAGTGCGTTTGGCATGGAGCGGCTAGCTTGGCTAGGTTTGGTTTGGCTTGACATGTGGGGCCAAGGGGTAGCCACGGGCGCATGACGTGACTAGCTTGGGCTAGGCGCGTGACCAAGCTAGGGTTTTGTGCCAAATATCATGAGGGGACTTTGGACGGCCAGGATTTTCTCCTGGGATTGAAGGGAAACCTTTGATTGTTGCACGCCTACACTTTGGTAGCCGCATGGGGAAGGCCAGCATGGTGGCCCGGCATGAGGGTCCATGGCGAGACGTGTTTGGCATGGCGTGGCCGGCGTGGCTAGCTTTGGCTAGGTGCGTGACCAAGCTAGGGTTTTGGGCCAAAGGTCATGAGGGGACCTTGGACGGCCAGGATTTGCTCATGGAATTGAAGGGCAACCGTTGATTGTTGCATGCCTTCACTTTCGTAGCCGCATGGGGAACGCCAGCATGGTGGCGCGACATGAGGGGCCATGGCGAGACGTGTTTGGCATGGCGTAGCCCGCGTGGCTAGCTTTGGCTAGGTGCGTGACCAAGCTAAGGTTTTGGGCCAAAGGTTGTGAGGGGACCTTGGACGGCCAGGATTTGCTCTTGGGATTAAAGGGAAACCGTTGATTGTTGCACGCCTTCACTTTGGTAGCCGCATGGGGAAGGCCAGCATGGTGGCGCGACATGAGGGGCCATGGAGAGACGTGTTTGGAATGGCACAGTCAGCGTGGCTGGCATGATTTGCCATTGGCATAGAGGTGCGGCTAGCATGGTTGGCATGCCTTGGCGCGGTTAGTGTGGTTGGCATGATTTTCCATTGGCACAGAGGTGCGGCTAGCATGGTTGTCTTGCCTTGGCACGATTAGTGTGGCTGGCATGATTTTCCATTGGCACAGATGTGCGACTAGCATGATTGGCATGCTTTGGCACGGTTAGTATGGATGGCATGATTTTCCATTGGCAGAGAGGTGAGGCTAGCATGGTCGGCATGCCTTAGCGCGGTCGGTGTGGCTGGCATGATTTGACATTATCACACGTGGGAATTAGGGTTTGGCTTGTCGTAAGCCTAATTTGAAAAATATATCCGGGTAATTATTTTAGAGACACATTAAAGATTTCTGTAAATGTTCCTAGTAAATTCTTGTTGCTTTAAATGTTGTGACATTACTGTCTTCTAGGGTTTAATGTTTTACGATTTTAACACTAAGCTAAAAACCACCATCAACACTAGGATTTATAGAATTATCTTGTTTTAAAGTCCAAATACTATTCGGTCCTTAGAATCTTAAAATTGTTTGTATATGAGATTTAAAGTTAAAAAAAGTGGGTCCATAAATCCATTGATAAGTTTCCTAGCAAATCTTAGGGCGGAGGGGTCGGACTCCATACAGAGGATTTGCTGAAAAACTGAATCCTGTGAAAAATGTGATTCCAGGGATTTGGGACACCAAACATACAGAAGGATACGTAATTCCACCAAAAACGACAACGGAGAAACTCTTCGGATGGACCTCCAGCATTCTTAGTAACATTCTTGTCCACGAACAAGACAAGGTAAAGATAGTCCAATTGGCTGAACAGTACATGAGCGATTCTGCTTTGCAAGATGCAAACTCAGAAGCCATGAACACCGCAAATTTCTATTGGTTAGCATGCCTACACTCATGCCCTAACTGACAACAATGTAGGCATGGAAATATTGATTTTTCTCTTAAGGTTTTTTCCCCTAAAAGAAAAAGTTGCTTTGCTAATGGTACTGAATTGAAAGCTTTGAAGAAATGTTTGTTTTCCTACTTGTATCACTGTAAACCCAACTGTTAGAGCATTGCTTGGTTGAACCCACCAAGCGTTGGTATGTCAAGTTTGGTTGTCATATTTTAATGAATCAAAACTCATTTAAATAGTCTCTTGAATATGTACTAGAGTCAACTTCGTATAGGTTAAACTAGAAAGACTAGGATAAGAGACCTACAAGTATTACTCGAAGACTTGAAGAATATGAAGAAGTAAAAAGCTACATCGACGACATCATCCTTTCTCTTGAAGTTAGTAATATTTTGACTTGAACTGTTTCATTCCTAATGTATCTTTCAAGTCGTGCTATATTGAAAACATAACTGTGAAGCTGTGAATGATTATACTCTAGTTAGACATAGTATTAAAGAATTATAATACGAAGTATAACGCTTATCTTTTGAACTTCGTATATAAGACATCGACATTATCGTATGAATGATATTGTGATTATGTATACAAGCGTCTATCCCGGTGCATACGCACCGCAAGTGTGTAAAGCATTTGCAAACTACAACCTCATATCCGTTGAGTGACTTTATTTATCTTTGTGATGTGGGAGTAGGAACAACAAAATATGCGCACGAGAAAGCCCTTGCTTCAGAAATTTAGCATGGTGCACATTGTAGAAACAATTGGCATGATAATTAGTTTATTTAATTTGATCTCGGAATTCTTTTGGACAGTATATATCACTCTACAGTCTGCAATTAAAGTAGAAACCTCTTATATAGTTTGTAAATTATATTAGTGCCCATATTTTTCCAGGATGCAGTGAGCATAAATTTTAACCGGCACCCTTTCATATTTTTAATGGCAATCTTTTGTCATTCTGAAACTGTGTGCAAGAACATTAATTTCACGTCGCATTTTGATAAGACCGTTGACGACATTTTGGTCCAATTGTTATTCATCAGTTCACGCTATAATTACACCCGACCTTTGAGTTACTGCACTTTCAGTATCATGTATTCATATATGGTTATTTAAATATCACATATATGCCATCGCCTAGTAGAATTTTGCCAATCTTAGGATCTGCAAATAGAAGGTGTTTTTTCGTCATCTATTTTTATTTTATTTTTATAATAACAACCCATTGATGTGAAAGAATACATCGAATTGAAGTTTCATCGGAATCTTTTCTTACCCTGGTTCTCCCTTGGTCCAAAATTTATTTCATAAATGGAGAAGGTTCTTTCACCAGAACTTAACCTTTTCTTCTCAACAAAATATGAAAAATTTGGGCTTTAGTAAGTGCAATTTCCGGTAGATTTCCATTTCTGAAATCCAGCATCAATTTAGTGAATTGTTTTTTTCTTTCATTACAGTCGTTATTCCAAAGTCAGTCGCATTCGCAGTAAGGTTTAGGATTTTGAAACGGCTCCACAGGTGTGACCTATTTATCCCTAGGTCAATAATTACTTCCTTAGTTCCTCTGGGAATCATCGTTAATATCTTCCTAACATCTCCATTAAACAAAATATATTTTCCTCCAAATATCTCTATCGGGATACCCATAAGATGTTTGAATGTCCTATACAGTGATTCAAAGACATGTTTACTCTGCACATGAACACCGCCAAATAGCTTCCATATGTGACAGTATGACAACATGAGTTTTCATCTAATTCTAAGGGTATTTTATAAGTTGAATGCACTTTCCTCCCTCCAGGTAGTGATAGTGATGTTATTCGTGAAGAAGCTACTATAAAAGAAATATCCAATTTTGATCTGCCAACGTTTTGCATATGTACGTTTTTCCGTGCCACAATTTCCAAAGACGCAAAAAGGACCCCCTTTTTTTCCCTTCAACCGTCGCGATGACAGCCTGAAAAACCTTTCTTTGCTCAACATTCATTCCATTGTGCATCCGCAAGAAATCTTCATAAAATGGAGTTTTGTTGTATACTACGGTAAAGAAGCATCGGGAATTATTTGAATGACCTGCTGATTAAGTTTATTCCTCTGCCCGAAGATCTTCATTGACATACCTTTTTTTTTTTATCGGTGATGAACATCTTCAGATCGGAGTCACCAATACTGGTTCAACATTTCTCTTGGGTTTTTCTATTTCCAAAAACAGTAACAATGTTATGAACATCTCACATAATAACTGACTGGATGCCCAAGTATGTCGCTGTATCTTCCATCGCTTCCTCATACCATTCTATGTCGGCTATTATTCCGGAATTTTGTGAAAAAAACGGTGGGTTTGTTAGTGGTATTGCGGTATGTGTATATCTCCCCCCCTTTAATGAGAGCATGATTAATCAAAAGTCAAAATGCTAAGCGACAGAAGCCGTTAGATCTCTTTCCTTTAAAATCTGGACCATTAGATGAAAGAATATTCCCTATAAGATTCCTGTCACATTCCGTGTGTTTTTTTTTTGTTACTCGACGAGAATACCCCTAGCGTAATAACTTTGTTCCCAAGTTCTCCTCAAACAACATTTCTCATTTTTCCGGCAGCGACTATGTTTTTCCTTCCAAACCGCCGCCGACTCCATCATCACCAAAACCACCACCAGCATAACCAGTGCTACGTACCACCACCTCTGCCACAACCTCTCTCTTTATCCACCAATGGTCCAATACCAGTAGCACTACGCCACCATAACGACTACCACCACCGTCTGACGCCAGCGCCGCCACCACCAACACAAACAAAAATATTCCCAAATGAAAATGTATTTAAAGATCAAACCCTACAGTTTCCGCCCGCCATCAACCAAATTATTTTCTGTAATTCCTTCACCACCACCACGGCATAACCTCCGCCGTAACTAGAACCACCTCCGTCGATCCGTGTTTCCACTTATCAAAATACAATTTTGCATCTTTGAATGAATCATTAATCACAATACTCTCTTCCTTGGACAACGTTTTGTAATGACTATTCCATCACCACCACCACCAAATCATAACCAACCAGACGATGATGGTGAATTGTGAATCCGACGACATAACACCATGATACATTTTAATTGTTAGAAGAAAACAAAATAGCCCACCTGATATTTTGGATTAGCCCACTAGCTCATTCAGATATAATAAGAAAAACTTAATTACAGTTGCCAAGTTGAAATTTGGGGAAGATATTGAATGCCCACAAACCAAAACTTCTCGAATCTACGAAAACTACATCAATTTGATCAGAAAACCCCAATTTCATAACTCAACATAACTAACCTGAGCACGCTTTTCTATTTCGTATTAACAGACATGGGATTTTTTTACCTTGATTAGGATGAAGAAGACTATACAGTTCAGCTAGAACCAACATAAGGTGTAGAAAAGGACTCGATCGAGACACATCACTTTTTTCTTCTGATTATCTGTCAAATAAGTGTTTGCCAAGCTCATATGATCCTCTTTATGGTGCAACTAGCTTGGAATAATCACTACGAGTTTACAAAGTGTCATGAAGGTCAACTGATTTAGCATACACTTGCTAGAAGTATTAAATTTACCACTTTAGTATTTTGCCAATACACTTTAGTTTTACCACTCATCTTTTTTGCTAATAGAAGTATCCTGGTGGGGATATGTTTGTTAAATTTTGGATCTAAGTAAATATTTTGATCCCTATCACCTTTGCAAGTGGTCATTTTGTAAATATATATTATGCAATTCTTTTATCAGCAGACCAAGTAATGATCCAGATTCGTTGATTTCTCGAAACATGCCATAATGGTGTTGTGACTTGCTCACTTAAAGTATTTTACTGAAGAAATTTCCAATTCATCTAAAAAGAAAAAATGAAGCCATCCAGGTCGTTGGTGAGTTGGCAAACTTCTGTCACCGCGTACCGGTGGCAAAAAAAATGGCGTTGGCATTTTGGTTTTGCCTTATCTAACGGAAGAATAGGATGATTATTACACGTTCCTATGTTGTTCTAAGTAACGATGTGTGGCTCTTCAATTTTTGGAACAAAAGTTATTTAGTTGGTCACATCCATTATACAATCGTGTGGCAATCGGTAACGGCCTTGAGGATAATGATATGAATAGTCAAGTAAAAAGATTAACCACATTAGAACAATCTTGGTAATAAATTGGTAATCCTCTATTTAATAATATTAATATTAATTACCGGTCTTATGAGTTTTGGTAGTTAGAAGTACGTCAAAATATCCCTTTAATGTAATTGAGAAATAGCCGACCATAAAATCATACAACTGAATGATATATTATTAATAATTTAGCACTTCACCAAATAGGAAGTAATCTTCTCTCTCATCTCCTTTCATCTTCTCTCTAAGAAAAAAAAACACATTTTCTCCATCAACATCTTGCTCAGATTTGGTCCTTTTTGGACCAGATCTGAGCAAGATTTCTCTCTTTTTTAAGTTTTTAGTAGGTTGATTTTGAATAAAACTAATTTTTCTATTAGTTTTTATGTCTTTCGACATTTTTCTTCGCTATTTGGAGCGAATTTTCTTCGCCATTTGGGGCGATTTTCTCTTCGCTTTAAGGGCGATTTATTCAAACCTTGATCGTTGGTTCGTGGCTTGCTATTCTCGATACAAAAACATCGTTGTTTCAACACGGTATTGCTTTAAATCCAGTTTCAATCAAAGGGATTTGGGGCATCCAGGTATGTTTAGATCTACAAGATTATGGGAGAATTACTCCTTTCTTTTAGGAGCATCTCTTATTGAAGAAGATGAAAATCAGATTAAATGGTCGGAATCAATTCCGGATTATACCATCTTTTTTCCCTATTACATATATAGAAATTGGATATCGTTGCGGTTTATGGCTCTTTCACTTCGCGATATACTTGTAATTGATATCTTTATTTGTATTAGGGTGTTGATTATCTTGTATTTGGATGTTTTTGTTATTCTTGTAAGCGATCATGTAATCACGATTTTGATATGAATAAATTGAAATTGTTGATTGTCCAAAAAAATAAAAAAATAATAATAATAATAATTTAGTTCTAATTTTCTTTTCTTTTCTTTTCTTTTTACGTTGGTTAGTTTGAGGGTTTGGACTTTAAAATGCCAAAATGCAAAATTTCATCATTATGAAAAATATCATTGTTTGCCGACGTGCAACGCACGTGCACTCTACTTGTAGTGTTAATGGCTTAATGCATTACAAAACGATGTTATATCCTTAAAGGTTAATATTTGGACGAATAATATACTGCGTGCATTGTGACGGTTTGGGAAATCTTTTGGATTCGATGTATCTTCTCGTATCATATTTGTTGGTTACATTAGTGGTTGTTGAAACTGTATTGAGTCTTAAGCTTTCGGGGTTGTTGTGTCTTATAGAGGGTCCAATTAGTGAATGATGACAGGGATTCGTAATACTGACATGGCTTCACCAAATTCAAGTGTGATTGTGGTGTCGACATGTGGCTATTGGGTTCTTTTATTATAAATAAAGATTGGTAAAGGTGAAGATTTCATCCTAGGAAAGAATGTTCGCATATGTTTAAAGCTATGTTGTGCAAGGCATAGCCTAGGCGCCAAAGTGGCCTTATTTTTCTTTGGGCGCCACACAGTGGATAAGCTATGTTGTGCAAGGCTTAGCCTAGGCGCCAAAGTGGTCTATAAATACCTAAGTTTGAATTTCGAGAAAACTAATCCTAAGAGCCCGCAAAACTACCTTGTTGTGTTGTTACTGGTGGAGATGTCTATTCATAGAGGAAAGTAACCTAATTAGGCTAAATCTCTTACGACATCTCGTTTAAAGACTTGTTTGGGATCAAGAAGCTCTATGAGTACCGTTGGTGGGAAACTAGATAACTTCAGTGTTATTAGTTTTCGATGGTTTTGATTGACTAAAAGTTGTTGAACTTTGATTGCAAACTAGAGCGAAGTGTCGACGGGATATTTGAAACTGTTCGTAGATCTAAAGACGTCTTGTGATAATACATTGTTAACATATTCCGTTCCGTGCTTGATTGATCACAAGAGATTCAAGTTGTGTTGTGCAGGTGTTTATAGAAGATCTAAGAAGATTTGAAGACAAAGAAGATTTCTGATTTGGTTTCTATATCTTTGGTGCACAAAACTTGATCGGCTGGGATCCAACTAATATGAAATTTATTCGATTGATTAGTTGTGTGAGATCTGTAGCAATAATAGATCTCTTGAGTTTTATTTGATTGTTACAAATCCAGATCGTATTACTTCGGTAATTCAAGATTTGATTGATCTAACCAGGCAAAGGAGTTTATTGGTTAAACGGAAGAGACTTTGAATATGACTTGAGATATCTTCATTGGAAATAATCAATAGAGTTGTTACCAGACAGATTTGTTGTTCCTTTATTATAATCAATACGATCCAAAGGAATTGTTCTAGTGCATGCATTTATTGAATTTCGGAAGCGCATGGATACTGAAGAAACTAGGTGAACTATAGGTTTAGTTGCTTGGTCTCAACTATACGAAGTTGGTTTATATTTCGTATAGAGGCTTAATTCTGAGAGGATTCAATTATGGAATTTTTATTATATGTTAACAAGAAAATTATATCATCAAATAATATTTTAAAGAAGTTATACTGTAGATTAACTTGTAAAAAAAATATTTTTAACATAACCTTTCTTTAGGTACTATGATTTTACGATTTAAATGGAAAAATAATTGATATATGCAATATACACATCAAGTAATATATACATTGATGTTGTATGCCCTAGACTGGTATATGTGAGATTTCAAAAATAAAAATGTGATAGAAAATGATAACTTGGTGATGACATGAAAAAATATTATTCGGCTCTGGTATATAGTTCATACTTCGTTAGTACGATATAATTTGTTTTAAGCTAAAAATTCTAAGCTCTAAGTCGCATATATTGATATAAAACGCTCATAAAATCATTGGGTGATGATATTAGTTATCTCAATTTGTGCACTAATTTTTTTACTTATCAAGGAAAAAAGAAAAGGGAACATTATTTAAATACCACTCAATATTCGCCCTTTAAAATATACCTTATTCAATTTTTAAAAATACTCATATCTTCTGAGAAGTGGAAGCAAGTAGTACAAATTGCTTTCAGAAGTGGACGCAACTACCACAAGTTGCTTCCTGAAGTGGACCCAACTTTATACAAGTTGCTTCCAAAAAGTGGAAGCAAATTTCACAAATTCACTCTAAAAAAATTATCTTTTACCACTCTAGGGTATTTGTGTAAGATCAACAAAAATGGAGGGTATATTAATAACATTCCCATAAACTAAAAATACAAAACTAAATCTACAAGCTGTTGAAGGAGAAATATTGAGAAAGAGACACAAAGAGAATGATTTCTCATTCATTAGAGATAGTCTCTATTACATAAATATAGTTCTTGTTATACAATAGGAACAAAATACTAGTTACTATATTGGGCCGCGCACCCGTGGGATAAAGCCCTACAACACTGCCCCTGGTGCGGTCCAATAGAAATCCGTATGCAGTATTTCTCATACAATGCTTCGGATGCGGGTCTTTAGATGTAGTTCTCTTCTTGATGACTATTGTGTTTAAGACATTTGCTCAATTAAAACTTTGACAAGGAAAAACACAGTGGGAAAAACCTTGGTACAACTCTTCACATGTAATATTTCACATGTTGCCTCGTATTTTACATGTAGTTCATCACATGTAATACGATCTTCAAAAATCGTCGAGTCTAAGTTAATTTCCTCGTTAAAACTTTTCCAGGGAAACCCAAAGGGACAAAACCCGAACTAAAGAAAAAGGTACAATATTACGCAAACGTAGAACATAGTTAGACTCAAATATGCTTCCTCATTAAAACCTTGACAAGAAAAAACCAGTGGGACAAAACCTTGACGAAGGAAAAAGAGTACAACATGACAGATGCAAGTAAAGGTGATTTGTTGCAGATGATCACTTTGCTCCTTTGAAGTTGACTAGTTGCTTCACAACTTCTAAGGCAGAAAATCCTCGTGGGAAAGACAATAACCTTAGCTGGGAAATTATATTCCCGGTGTTTGATGTCCCCATGATGGCAGACAATTTTCATTAGTTTAGAGCAGTAAAAAAGGAGTTTATCACACTTACCTTGGTGACTTGAAAGATTATAAGACCATGTTGTTAATTCTGGAAGTAACG
Source organism: Papaver bracteatum (assembly GCA_023529315.1). Classification (NCBI taxonomy): domain Eukaryota; kingdom Viridiplantae; phylum Streptophyta; class Magnoliopsida; order Ranunculales; family Papaveraceae; genus Papaver; species Papaver bracteatum. Next base: position 396,085 of record JAJJWX010000149.1, read on the forward strand.
TTTCTTAACAGACTATCGCGTTTCATTTCTTTGATTCATATATTTTCAGTAATATCAACGCGATCTTTATGTCTTCAACGTTCAACATACTTGATGTTTTAGTGTTTTGTCGTTAAAAACCTTATCGAGTAACAAAACCCTTTGAAAAAAACTTTTATCGATCAAAGGGTAAAAGAGTACAACACATCTTAAATTTCGAAGTAAAATATGTCGGCATCATATCCTTGGATTCTCCCCCTGATGTCGGAATCTCCCCCTAATTACTTTTTGAGTTGTTCCAGACAGTTCCTTTAGTCATATATTTTTCGAAACTGAATATTGGTAATGACTTAGAAAATAGTCTACATATCTCCCCTTGATTACTTTTGTTGGAGAAGAGATTATAATTCCTTCATAATCAACAACTTTTGGATTGCACTTTCATTAGCATTCCTTTTTATTTCTTTGCAGGGATAAAACAAATTTATGTCAATTGTTACTTTTAAGTAAATGATTACATTCACTATACCATTCTAATGACGTTGCGTTGGAGTGAAGCTATATCTAGCTAACAAGTTCCCTGAGGATGTAAAATTTATTCGAGTACATTATTATACTAAGTACAACAATGTGTCTATTGTACTTAGATATGGTAATTTCATCTCCCAACACATCTTCGTCATATTCCTTTGGACTAAATGGTTACTTACTTACATTTGAACCTCGACTAATCATGGGAGTGCTATCAGGATGCATGTCTTTGTTAAATTGCCTGAAAACTTTAGACATACGCAAACTGGTGGAATAATATACCACAAGCTCAGTATTCGATCGAGCTTTCCCTAGATTTTTCATCTCAAATTCGGATTTGAAATAGCTTTTAAGGTCTCTTATTACACCAAGAGTACACATCATGTCTGTACCATCAACATAAATAGCTACAATTCCAAATCAGGAACTTTCTTATGAACACTCAAGGAAAAATAACTTACTTGTCTATCCCTTCCAAATCAAAAATCCACTTAGACGGGCATACCACATCCGCCTGATTGCTTGAATCTATAAGTGAGCATTCTATCTAACTGTAAAAGCACTATGTGGTTTAGAGTCATTTGATTTGGGCAACAAAAGGCTATCAAATACTTTTGTAAATATCTGATATCTCTTGATTCTTTCAGAGATACTAACAACCACATACATATGCTGCATTTCAAGTCCTTTTGAAATTGCAAGCTAACTAAGTAGCGGAACTCTATAACGTTCATTACTATAGGACAATTCCAGGGCTTTGTGAGAAACCTTGCGCCACAAGGCGAGTCATGATACTTTGATACTTCATTCTTCCGGATGTGCTCTATGACAAATAATCATATATGTCCCATAGGCTTTACACTTGGTTGGTTAGCACTACCACACCAAATACCCTTATATTTGCCAAAAAACTAAGTTCTATCTGGATTGTGTAGGCCAAATATGCTATTTATTTGAAATTAATCAAAATAAAGCATGATTCGATCTTATTATGCTCTACTTCTGGATCAACTATTTATGGATTATATCATCACTATGCATGCATGATCCTTCCACTGACTCATGTGCATTCTCATAATCCGTCAGGATTTCATTGTTCTCTAGAATCATTTAAAACTTCGGAGCGTCCTCCAGTTTGATTCATGGACATATTCAGGGACAATCTGGTGAGATGATTTCTGATGATATAACTAAGTTGTGCCTTACCAACCTACTTCCTTTTTAGGTGAGGATTGATCGAACCAAGTGGTCTCTCCAATTTCCTTTATGTAGCCAAAGCCTCAACCACACTTCCACTGAGTGTAGTTGCAACACCTTAGTCTATGGTGTATATCATGTATTGAGGATTTGTAACTTTGCAGGAAGGTTTGCAGTTAGTATGTGTGATCTCATCACTTTAACAACATTAGTATACATTCTGAAAATCGAATATTCTTTATCACTTCACAATTACATTTGTGGAGTACAAGAATCAACATGAGACACAGTGGGAACACAGCACGACAATTCCTGTCATTCCCTTAGAAAATACTTTTCTTATCTCCCCCTAACTATGGGAAGACTGTCTCATTAAAGTGATAACCCGCAAATCTAGCGGTAAGAGGTCTCCTTCCAAAAGTTTTAAAATGCGGATAATTGTTGGGAACTCATTTCCAACATAACTACTTAACAGTTTTGAAGGCCCATCATAGTACGATGTGGAGTCGTAATGGCACATATATAGTGCAACCAAAAATGCGTAAGAACACAAATGTCAGGCTTAAATATAGTTACCAACTGGTACGCATAAAAGGTTGACTAATATTGGGTTCTAAAAACGAATTAAGTAAGATGCGTATAATATTGCATATCCCCAAAGCAATAAAAGATAGGTTGGTACGCATAACCTATTCCTTAGGCACCATATGTAACCTTTGATGGTAGCCTCTGCAGACCAGTGGGTATAAGATGCTCTATACTGATCCTATTAAACATGCAATATTCATCAAGTACTTTTGATGTAAATTCTCTAGCATTAATAAGGGTGGTGAGTCTTTGCAGTTTGTATTGTGTAAATTTGCTAGGAGTTTTTAAACGCAAATTTCTTGGGAACTATAACTAGTCCAAAATTTCAAAACATTCATCAAAGCCATAAGTCACTTTAATGGTCCGCATTCTACATGAATATTTTTCAAAATTTCACCTTGTTATCTTTGTAATATGGATTGTTTACCATTTGCATCTTAGGATGGTCTCGATCCTGTTTTACTAAAGACTTTGTAAAATGAGTGATATGCTCCCTTACTTAAAAGAATAATGGGAGGTAGGAGGGGGTTGTGCATCTGGTACTTTAGAAAACACTTATTGAGAGATATGCTTTTAATTTGCATTCTGTCAATCTTTTTCCCGTTGTCTAGTCCACTCAAACACAGCGATGTATGTATGAGTCATTTCAAAACGAAACATCATGTCACAACCAAGCTTCATCTATGGTTATGTCAAAGTATATATGAGTCAATTTCCAACATTTCATCGTCGGAGTCAATATGGATTCAATTATCCAAATACTATAGTGATTTACATTCCACTAGATTGACTCATTAGTTTCTCTAAGATATATGTCCTTCCAAATATATTAGAGAGTATAAAAGATGCAATCAATTACACTCTCATCATTGTGAGTTTCCATATGATATCCTCTTGCATGGGTCTCTTTGGAATTTAAGAAGATGATTATCTCTCGGTACATATAGAGCTTTTGTGACTTTTAATCTTTGTTCCATCTTGGAAACAAAATTTGAGTATTGCTTCGCTCGATGATCCAATCACTATAAAGAATTAGTTCAAAAACTAATGTATATTCCTTAAATTAGTAGGTGAAAAACCACTATTAGTTAGACATTGAGTCTTGAGAGATTTAATAAGTGGTGTGGCCTTATTACATAAATATATATATATATATATATATATATATATATGTTATATTTCATATAGATATATCTCAAGTATTTTAGAGAATTTATGTCTCGTGGCAATGATATACCTGTACTTTGGTGTCATTACTACCGTGGGGAAAAAAATACATCTTTGTCTCATGATATATATGTCCCTTTTCACATGCTTTATATGAGTCGGTACGTCTAACCCTCATTACTTCGGGGTTCTTTCCATTTTCAATTTTTGCTACATTTACCTTAATTTGAGAAATTTCTTTATCTCAACAAGACAAGAGAGTCCTATTTTGCATGTCAACCACTTACTTTAGGTTTGAATATAGCTTACTAAAAAAAATAGTGGATCTCTTGTTTGCATACTTTAACATATACTGGTTCGTTAGTATATTATGAATGAAGTAGGAAAAAAAATGGAAGAAAAATAAATCTGATTCATGTCACTTTCTGTGAGTCCTTCGACAAAGTTGAGATTCATGTGCTTTTAACTACAACATAACTTTGTTGAAGCTAGTGATTATAATAAAATAATCTAATAAGTGGATTTCATCTCACTGGACATTCATGCTCCGGTAAAAATAAAATAAAATCACGAGTGTTTAAATTTTCTTCATAGCATAAAGACATATGGATCCACCTTTCAGACGATACATTATCATTGGAAGAGTTATTTGAGATATACACCTTTTCTTAATGGTCAAGACCAACGATCATAATTTAAGTTGACCACTAATATGATACGGACTTATATTAAAACAAAGATAAAAATAATGGAAAATAAAATAAGTGAGCCCAAAAATTAATCACTGTTATGTACCTCAAAGATTTGGTTCCCACCATATATACATAGCCAAGACCAGAACGACGTTAGCCGCGCACACCTCATAACTAAGTCTGGAACGGGCCAGGATAACTCGAACGGAGCAGAACCAAATCGGAACAGGACTGGCTCGACTGGAAATGGATAGGTCCGAGTTGGATCACTGGACAGGTTCGAGTTGGATCGCTGTTTTACTTGCACGGCTTTTTTTCTCCAAACAACTTCACACCTATCTGAATCTAGATCCGCTAGTAGTTCCCAGATTACAAACGGCAGCACATTAATCGAGGTCAGATGAAATGAATCAACGTAAGTGGAATCAAATCAGGGTAAGAGGAATCAAAATAATTCCTAATTACTGCATACAAGGTACCACCAAAATACTAATAAAAAAAATAAACAAAACATGATTAAGAAACGATTAATCAAAACAATCCTTGATTCATGATTAAGGACGATTAATCAAAACAACCCTTAATTCGTGATTACATCCATGTAAGAACGCCGTCTTGACATCTAGCTAAACTAGATATAAATCATATTGTGCTACCAAGGCCAACAAAATTCGGATTGATGAGTGTTTCACAACTGGAGAGAACACCTCATTGTAGTCAATCCCTTCTTTTTGGGAATAACCTTTCGCAACTAACCTTGCCTTGTAGCGTACTTGATTCACCTAAGATCCTTCTTTCTTAGCATATACCCATTTTCACCCAATGTCCTTCTTACCGTTCGGAAGCTTCGTAAGAACCCATGTGCCATTCTTGTAAAGATACTCCATCTCATCCTGCATAGCAGCTTCCCATTCTTGACGCTCTACATTGTGTATAGCTTCAAAATAGGTATTTGGAATTCCTTCTTCAATAACTGGTAATGCATAAGCTATTAAATCATTCATCTAACCAGGTTTCCTGGTTTGTATTCTCGGTTTGCTGGTTGCTATGGTCTCAGTGACCGTAGCTTCTGTATCTTCCACTGCTTCATGTTCCTCTTCATCCAGATCGTCACTATCATTTGGAACTTAAGTATTTTCCTCCCTTGTAGACGCCACGCCTTCAGAAGTATTCGTAACAGATACAAACTTAGCTGGAATTAGTGGAGTTGCATCAATCTCCACCTGCTGCAAAGGTTCACTGGTACTGATGCTTCTATTCTCCACCTGTCGAGAACCCCAAGACTTCACCATAGACGCTTCATCAAATGTAACGTCTCTACTCATGACTATCTTCTTCTCAACTGGATTCCAAATTTTGAACCCTTTTAACTCCTTTCTTCACATCCATTAAGATTCCTTTAACAACACGGCTATCAAGTTTGTTTTCACTAACATGATACCAAGAGGGCAACCAAAGATATGAATTGAGTCATAATCATAAGCTGGTTTACCATACCACTTCTCCATCGGAGTTTTACCTTCTATCGCAGCAGATGTAAACCTATTAATGAGGAAGCACGCATATGTAACTGCCTCAGCCCAAAACGCATTACCTAATCCAGCATTAGATAACATACATCGTATCTTCTCCAGCAAAGTACGATTCATGCGTTCAGCTACCCCATTTTGTTGCGGTGTCTTCTTAACTATGAAGTGCCTTTGTATTCCCTCATCCTGAAATACTTGCAAGAATGGATCACTTTTGTACTCTCCACAATTGTCCGAACGTAGTACTTTGATCTTTCTGCCAGTTTGAGTCTCAGTTGCCTTTTTCCACCTCACAAATACTTCTAGGACTTCATCCTTATGCCTCATGGTGTACACCCATACGCGCCTAGAATAGTCATCAATAAAAGAAACGAACCAATGTTTCCCTCCCAATGATGCATTCTTGGAGGGACCCCAAACATCTAAGTGAACATAATCAAGAACTCAACTAGTATTGTGGATTGTTGTGCCAAAGCTTGTTCTTGTCTTCTTTCCTTTCACACAATGTTCACAAAACTCTAATTTGCAGGCAATAACACCTTTCAATAAATCTTGACGAATTATAGAATATAACGACTTATCACCAGGATGTGCAAGCCGCATATGCCATAACTTCATGGTATCCATAGTTGCAGTCTCGATGTGTTCTGAAATAGACACATCTCCCGTTATTGTACTCCCATTTAAGTAGTACAAGCTATGATGCCTTGTTCCCTTCATGATTACCAACGATCCGACGATCACCTTTATAATGCCATTTTCAGCGACTAACTTGTAGCCCTTAGCTTCCAAAGTTCCGAGCGAAATTAGATTCTTCTTCACAGCAGGCGCGAACCGTACTTCCTTCATCTCCCGAACCATACCATCATGCATCTTGAATCGAATACTACCAATCCCAATCACCCTGCAGGTGTGATTATTCCCCATACGCACTTCTCCATCAAACTCTTCAAAGTCTGAGAACCAGTCCCGATGAGGAAAAATATGATAAGTAGCACCAGAATCTAATACCCACATACCGTCAGTTACGATAAAAGTTGATGGTATCACATTCAGCGAGACATCTGAAGCTTCATCTGAATCTTCACTTTCCTTAGCAATGTTCACCTCGGTTTTGTCCCTTTCTCGATCCTTATGCTTGGTACAATCCTTAGACCAATGGAAAAAGTCATGACACCATGCACATTCATCCTTCTGCAGACGCGCTCCTGACTTTTAACGCCCTTTAATTTTTCCACGATCACCATTCTTCTTTCTCCTGTCTATTGAACGACCTCTTGCAAGAAGCAAGTCACTGTTAGCTTCACTTGACAGGTCTTCACGGTCCATCTTCCTGAATTCCTCACTACGTAATGTTGTAGTGACCTCGGCATATGTCATCTTATCCTTTCCGTGCATTAAAGCCTTAATCACGGGTTCATACCTTTCAGGAAGAGATTTATCAGACACAAAGCTTGTTCCTCGTCGTTGATCTTCTCATCGTAGTTAACCAGCTCAGCAATAAGTTTATTATATGAATCTAGGTGCTCAGTTAGAGTCGCACCTCTCTTCATGTAATAGCGATACGAATTTCTTTTAAGATGTATCCTATTAGCCACGTTCTTCACAAGGTATTCCTTCTCTAGATTTTCCCAGAGATCCTTAGCTGAAGTCTCGTGCTGATAATTAACTCTTACTGCTGTTGCTAAACACCCTCGAATCGAACCAAGACATAATTTATTCATCTTGTTCCACTGCTTGTCAGACATCTCCGCTGGCCGACCTTCTAGAGCTTCTTCTAGGTCAAGATGAACAAGAGAATCCATTACGTATGTTCTCCATAAACCAAAGTTATTGGTTCCGGTGAACTTTTCAACCTTCAGTTGTGATCTATGAGAATGAAGTATTTCTTCTTTTGTTTCTTTATCTTTATTTGTGGACTCCGAATTATCTCCTTCAGGATCGTTCGGATCAACTGGTTTATCTCCGTCAACCATTGTTCTCAAACAACCAAATATAGATAAAAACAGAACCTTTGAGATTAGTATTACCTCAAGCAATCTTCAGAAAAATACCTTCACTTCAACTGCAATCTGAGTACCCGTATCCAAAAGCGTAACCTTGCTCTGATACCAATTGTTGAGCTAATTGGTATCTAACCTACAGCTCTGATACCAATTGTTGCGCTAAAACCTTGCGGAAGCGATTTGCACAGCTACAAATGGTACTCCATAATATTTCCAAGAACACAAACTAAATAAGAAAAAGAGACGAGAATTTACGTGGTTCGACAAGTTGCCTACATCCACGGGAAGAACAAGAGATTCATATATTATCACAAGGGAGAATACATATAAATCTTAAGAGAGAAAGAAGAATTTTTGGTGATATTCATTTGCTTTCTCTAATGGCCTATTTATACTAGTTAGCTAGGAAATAAATTAGCCTCCAAGTGACCAACTCCAAATTGAGTTCCCTCCTTAGCCTACAAACTGGAACTAGCCTACAATTGGACTTCCTTTGCCTTCAAACTAGGACTCAAAGACCTACCTTGTTTGAATGCATGAATTTACAAGTGTGAAAGGGAAAGCTACGGAACTCTTCCACCAACCAATATTTTTCACATGGTTTTATTCCCACCTACCTACTAGCCACCATCCAAACATGGTTATTAGAGTTCCAAACAAAATTGGACTCTCAACAACCCCTTATTCTAGAATCATCTAGAATTATAGGCACCGTCCAACCATCTATAAGGCACCGTCCAACAGGGATTGTTGAGGTATACACTCTTGGCAGTGGCAAAGTATGGCGAAATGCGGGAAAGATGAACATCAATATGGATTATGTTAGGAAAGGTGTTGGTGTGTTTCTTAATGGAGAGCTTCACTGGGAGACCAAAGAGTTTACCATTATTCTTGCTTTCAGTTTGGCTGACGAAAAGTTTAGGCAACTTCCATCACCACCATCTTGTTTGTGTCGAGATGCCAGACCAGTTTTGTCTATTAAACTAGGGGTTTTGGGTGATTTTCTAAGTGCTACTAATTATTTCAATGCGGGGGTAGTGAAATATGGTTATTGAAGAAGAGTAAAGATAATTGTAATGGTTTGAGCTGGAGTAAAGAGTTTAGTTTCGGCAGTCATATACAGCAGCCATTTGGTATTACTACGAGTGGCAGGCTTCTGTGCTGCGAGTATCACAGCATCCGTAGTTACGATCAAAGAACTTCATCTGACAAAATGGGTGTGAGTTTTGACAGGTCTATTTCTCAAGTATTCCTCCACAAAAATACCGTTGTTTCATTAAAAGTATTTGAAGAAAAAGATACAAAAACAATGAAATATGGTGAAAGAGAAATTCCAAAACACAGTTATAATCTGAGAAAGCCGCACAACAAAGTAGGAGATCTCTAGGTAAGTGTAATGATAATCACTATATGCGATGATATTATATCATGTATGAATTGTTCTTGTAGCTTTTCTATTGCTTTATTTGTTGTGGATCTTGTGATTTATTGATAATTATATCATGTGTGAATTGCTCTTGTAGCTTTTTTATTGCTTTATCTGTTGTGCATCTTGTGATTTATTTTAGTTAGTCTTCATGGCGAATCCGAGAATGTAATGCTAACTACAGTAAACTTGTCTCCTTGTAATGTATTCAGTTTTTAGTTTTCAGCTTATATTCCTTTAGTGCTGTCATTTCGATATTTAGTCTATCATTTGACTCGCTGAATTTGTTCGGTTGATGAAAAGTAGTGTTTTGGATAAGCAGTAAATTTTATAAGAATAGGAAACACTAGCAGGCAGAACTTCGACACGGTATGCAAAAGGTGTGATGCTGTTGAGAAAGGAAAAGAAAGGCAGTTTTAAGTAACATACCTCTCAGTCTGCTAACATTTGTATGGCCGGTATTATCTTCCAAGAGTGAGGATTTAGGAATCCTTTTTTGGTTGGATACTTGGATGAGTTCACCCACATTATGTAACACGATATTGGTAAAGAAAGTTGCTTCTGCTGTTTAAATGGCTTACTGTCCTGTGTTTGATTTGATGAGAGATATCTCATGACACGCTATTCAATTAAACTTACTTCCGCTGGGTCTAAACTATTAAATTTGCTAAATGGAAACCGAACCTAAACAGTGTGTGTGTGAAGATTACTGACATACAGTACCGTTTAGGCCTATCCATGTCGAGCTATTTGTTCTTATGAGTTGATACAACTCTATGTGACTATGGTACAGTTCCTACCATTACGGTCTGAAGTTTTCATCACCAGAAATGCTGCGAGTGTAGGATTTGTTTAGCAGATGTAACAGCATTGGGGTTGACACGTAAGTACATAGAAGGAATTGAGTTGACACATAAGTACATAGTAAGGCATATAGATTGCAACTATCTATGCTGTACTGCTAGTTGATGACAGGGCACTTTTCTTGAGCATTATTCACTAGTGAGTCAGCGACTTAGTATGTGTACTTTTGAATGTTGTTAACTTGTTGATGGGATCAGTAGGGGAATGTCTTGAATAGAAATTTTGATTCCATTTACCGTCTCTTCTGCTATTACTATGAGATCTCTCTGATCTATTTGGTTCTGACATCAGTTTGGTATCAAATTTGTGGGGTTTTATTTCCCTTGAATTTCTTACTGCATCTATTGGGGTTATGTTGGAATGGTGCTTAGCAGTCAAGATTGTTGATACCTTCCCAGGGCAGTCTATAGTTTTATCAAATGCTAGCATTGAAGTTTACTTAAAGCCAACAGCAAACAAGTGGGAGATAAAACTTACATTAGAAGTGGATGTTTCCTTTTGCAGATTTCTTTGGTGCTCTCAGGGCAAGACAAGAGTATCGATGATGAAGTGAGGTAATGGATTGGAGGTATTGGAGTTGAAGGGACTGGAAAGAAACTTGTGAACTCAAATGCAGACGCCATGAAGACGGGAACCTGGTTATCAGTATGACTTAAAACTAAAACTGTGAGCATTTTTATTTTTATTGCTAAAATTGACTTTTAAATCTGATATCCAAACACCCCGTGACATGGGGTGAATTGCAGATTCGTTCAACTGCCCTAGTTCCTACGCATCATTCCCTAGCTTACAACAGTAAGTGGCATTGAAATACTCTAAGAACAAAAAGAATTCAAAAGTAAATGGCATTTGAAAGTTTCAAAGTAATCTTTGTCTCCCTACTTAGAAAGTCCCATGTAACATTATCTTTCTGCTATGTTCAATCAATGAATAAATGACTTGTTTACGTGAGTAAAGTTATATCAAGAAGTGGTTCAACTTTAGACTAGTAGTTGATAATGCTTTGTACCTTTGAGGCTTATCTAGCAGATATTTGGCCAATCAAAGTAGGATGGCTACATTTTTTTTTTTAATTGACAATACCACTTAGTGCTGGAGAAAGAACCCATAGTGGGTGACCAAGAAAAAAAGAAAGGCTTATCTGCTATTTCTTCTCAAGTAAAGAGATTAAAAAATCACTTTGGTGTCTACCTGCGGTCTGGATAGGAAATCTGTTAACATTCCATTTCTTGTTGATCGTTGAATTTCATTGTCACACTCACAAATACAATCAAATTTTTCAAAATCATGTCAACAAAGTTATTATTATTATTTTATTTTTTTTGATGAGAAGAGAAAGCTTTATTAAAAAGAGGGAGAATTTTCAAAGTCTACCAAAGGTAGACAAGAACGAAAACTAAAAACGAACAGAGTTTAACAAAATATTGTATCCCAATTTTGCAAAGAATAAGCAAAATTGAAGTGCAACCTCTTTCCACAAGCGGCATCCCAGGTCAGAACAAGTGTCTTTGCAGGTGTTATGGCCATCCAAAATTTATAGGCAACCTTGCAATGTAGGAGAATGTGGTCTTGTGACTCGGAACTATCTCCACACAGTATACAAGAACTATAAATATCAAATCCCTTATACTGCAACATGTCAAGAGAGTTGAGCTTACCGTGTACAGCACACCAGACCAAAAAATTGATTTTAGGAGGGACCGCATTTTTCCAAACAAACTTGTAAGGAAATCCATTGATGCGGTCTTCCTTTGTCAGTGAATCATACAAGGATTTAACCGAGAATTGCCCATTTGAATTAAAAGCCCATTTGAATGTCAACCAAGTTATGATCATTACACTTCTTACATGGACAACTTAAACATAAATTATTATATAAATACAGGGTTGAAAATACGTCAGGTCGATGGGTGGCTATTTTTCATCGTTTTAGCCTCTTAAAAGATTAAAGAAATTGGCACTTCATCATACGAAGCACTATGTGTTTGTAGCCATTTTGCACTCCTAGAGATATTATATGGTTTTTACAGTTAGGGTGGTTATGTGCTAAATTACTTTTGATTAAACATTGATTCCTTAAATTCCAAGATTAGTTTTTCAAATCTCATTTGAATAAGAATAAAAGACTGCAAGTGGGGTGCAGAAGATGTCAAGAAACTGTGAGAGCTACGCTTTAGCTATTTTGGAGAAAATTAACAAGAAAACCTTCATGGGAGATCAGGGAATCCATTGTCTATTGAAAGATATTAAAACTTTGATTTCCAAGTTTAAGTTTATTTCCTTTGTATTTGTCTTCCGTTCTGCAAAAAGAGTTGCCTAGCTCAATGGGCTAAAAAACAAATATATGCCATATGGCTTAGTCTGTACCCCTATCTAGCTCCTGCCTTCTCTATGTAAGAATCATAGGGCTGGACATATGTAATTCTTTGTTTATTGCTTAAAAAGAATAAAAAAAAAAATAAAAAAAAATTGGGTTTTGCTGTTAAACATTGGGTCAGGCTTTTGCTGCTCCCTCGATGCACTTTGAGAGTGTTCCGACCTAAGGGTAGAGCTGAATGCAGGTCTGGTAATCGCAAGGCGACACAACGCACACAAATTCTTAGAGCGCTGGCACTTTGGGGTGAACCTAGTGGGACTATAAAGCTTGTTCGTGAGATTTTAAAGTCACGGCAATGGTTAGTGTTAGAGATGATTACACAGAGAAAGACAACAAAGATGATGACACGGGGAAATACAACAGGCTCAGTACCAATATCTCTACTTGTTTGCGCAAGGTGGCGGATGGGCACTTCACAACGGCTGTTAAAGCCATCAGTTCGTCCGGGGTGGCGCCATACAACGAGAACACAAGGAAAGCACTTGAGGATAAGCATCCGACGATGCCTCCTCCACGGAAACCAACCTGTACGTTGCAGGAGACACCGTTAGTGGCCGAAGAAGGTACCATTCTTAGTTGTATTAAATCTTTCCCTAAGGGAACTTCGTGTGGAAGGGATGGCCTTCGGGCACAACATTTGTTGGATGCTTTCTGTGGGGAAGGCTCAACTTTGGCTGCTGATATGGTCACGGCCATAACTAGGGTTGTTAATCTTTGGCTTGGCGGGAGATGCCCTCTTAACCTAGCGGAGTTCATTGCATCATCTCCCCTAACACCCCTCCTTAAACTGGATAAGAGCATTCATCCCATTTCTGTTGGGAAAATTTGGCGTCGACTGGTGTCCAAAGCGGCGATGAAAGGGGTTGGTAAGGACATGGAAGCGTATCTACATGATTTCCAGTTTGGTGTAGGTGTTTCATGTGGTGCTGAGGCAATCCTACATGCTGTGAATAGGTTTGTCAGTAAACATCATGTAGACGCTAGCCTCTCTATGCTAATGGTTGACTTTACCAATGCTTTTAACCTAGTCGACCGAACGGCTATGTTTTCTGAGGTACGTAAGATTTGTCCATCTATATCGCCTTGGGTAGAATACTTGTATGGTCAACCTGCACGGCTCTATGTGGGGGACTCCTTTATCTACTCATCCACAGGAGTACAACAAGGTGACCCTTTAGGGCCTTTGTTATTTACTCTGGTACTTCATCATCTTATAGCTAAGATAAATGAGCACTGCATATTATCCCTACATGCCTGGTATCTTGATGATGGCACTGTTATTGGTGACACCGAAGAAGTGGGAAAAGCACTCACTATTATCAAAACAGAAGGGCATGCGCTGGGGCTTATACTGAATATTAAGAAAACTGAAATATTTTGGCCCTCTTGTGATGGACGAAGGATAAGTGATGGGATGTTTCCTGTCGAAATCTCAAGACCAGATAAGGGAGTCAAACTATTAGGTGGTGCAGTTAGCCTCGACAATGGTTTTGTGAAGGGCCTTGCCATTAAGAGGGCTGAAAAAGCAGTGGATTTGATGCAGATTTTATCCAAGCTCCATGATCCTCAAAGTGAATTGCTGCTTTTACGAACGTGTATGGGTATCTCCAAGATGCTTTTTGGCCTTCGTATTTGTCACCCAGACTATATTATGGAGGCGGTAGATATATTTGATAGAGGCTTGCGAGAAGTGGTGGAAGGCATCGTGGTGTGTGGGGGACCGTTCTTTGGAGAGCTACAGTGTGGAGACTATCTACTCTACCTATCAGATATGGAGGTCTTGGACTTTACACTGCTAGGGAGGCGTCTGAGTATGTTTTTGTGGCTTCACGTGTGCAATCTTGGGGATTACAGGATCACATATTGAGGAGTAGTGGTGTGGACGGTATGGATGATAATTTTAATAAGGCTTTGGAAACGTTACAAGTGACTCTTCCTGATTTTGATCTTAACAACTTCACCAATAAAGACAACGCCCCCCCTAAAGCACAAAGCATACTGGCGAGTGCTCTTTTTGGTAAAGTGGTTAAGCACATTGATAGAGTTTACATGCTAACGGAGAGACAGAAAGCGGTTTTTGGTTGTTTGCAAGCAGCACATTCCCAAGATTTTCTTCTGGCTATTCCGATTGAGGGGCTGGGGCAGAAGATGTCTTCTTTGGAGTACCGGTCTATCCTCAAATACAGGTTAATGATCCCGCTTTATCCCTCTGACTCTCGCTGCCCTGCTTGCATCACAGGTTGCTTGGATTCATATGGTGAACATGCAGTTCATTGTAAAGTAGACCCTGGTTATAAATATAGACATGATCATGTGAGGGATATCTTGTATGATGTACTGTGGAGGTCTGGCATTTCGGCAAAGAAAGAAGCACCTGTGCATTTCCTGACAGACCCACTTGAAGGGAGATCGACACTAAGACCAGCTGATGTTCTTATTTTTGGATGGGCTAATGGGAAACACACATGTGTTGACCTCACCGGGGCATCTCCTTTGGTAGGCATTGGACATGGCACCTTTACAATCGGGCGAGCAGCGCTAAAGGCTGCCTCAGGTAAGATATCGAAGCATGAGAAAGCATGTGTTGACAATGGGCATGCTTTCGTCCCCTTTGCTTTTGATACTTTTGGCTATTTGGCTCCAGAAGCAGTTGGACTACTCAAGAGGTTCCAAAAATTCATGCGGAGCAATGTAATGACCCCTGGCTCACGAGATTTTATTTTTAATAGGATAGGTTTTGCTATTCGAAAAGGGCTAGCGGCACAGCTTGTCGCTCGCTTTCCTAGTATGTAATTTTTAACTTTGTAAGATTTTGTTTTAATAAATAATTGAAATAGTGGTATGTTTTTTTGGTTGATTTTGAGGTTGGTGAATTGGTAGGTGAAAAATATGATGATGTCGAGAAACCACACACTTTATCCAAAACACAACACACTAGTGCTGCACATTATTTAATCATCCAAGGCATCTATCTTGTGAGGTGCACAAGGCTTTTTTGTCCTTGTGTTCCTGCTTTATCTCCCTAGAAAATTATAGAATGAAATGAAAAAAGAAGAAGCAAAAGTGATTCTTCTTTCTCATCCAATAAAACCAGCATCTTTTATTAATTGTGATTAATAAATGAGATTAAAGAGAAAAGCCATGAAAGAAAGTTAATTAAAATCCATAATCATTGGTGATATCTAGGCTAGCAGCATCTAAATGTGATTTCATAGTTTTGTATTCTAAAGCAATAGATTTAGGTTGCAAAGTACCCAATTGTTTCATTGGAATTAATGGTTCTAATCATGATTTAGTTAGCCACCACCAAAGTCTACATGATCAGCTGCTGGATATATATTATAAGTTTGGTGTAGGAGGAGAACAATGACATTGATATGATCTGGAATTTAAGGAACATTTCATCCCCACAAAACCTAGACTAGACCTAGGAAGAATGTTAGGCATCACCAAACATAACATGCAATTGTTTTGCATTTTTTATTCTTCACATACTCCATTCTTGACATGAGGGTGAGCCATCAAGCAGCCCTTACACATCGTGGTCCATTTATCTTGTAGATCACATTTTGATATCATTTGAGGATTTAATTAAGTTAAAAATCGAAAGTTAGTCTGAGGATACAATTTTTGACCGGTATAAAAAAGAAAAGGATTAGAAATTAATTTGTATTCCCCAATGATTTCTAAAAACAAAAAGAATCTACTTCCAGTAAATATCAAAATGACTTCTTGAAACCGAAAACAATAATTATGTGAAGCATCAAACTTCTAGCTGAAAAAAATCTAGCAATACAGAATAAAGATTCCTCAAAAAAGTCATAGCGAAGTCGGTTGAGAGAGAGAGTCTGTAATAGTGACTTTCGATATTTTATCAGTTTTCCTTGACCTCAGTCAAAATTAGGTTTGTGTTCTTATTCGAAGATTGGTTTTCCTGGTTCTTCTGTGTTCCTGTGAATTAGGTGTGCCCGAGAGGTTGTTGTTTGGTTTAAGTCATCATCTCGATAAGGTTAGTGATCTTTTGCTGGATTCTCTAATATTATCTACTGTTTGCTGGGTTTGGTAGAGTTGTTGGTTAAGTGCTCTGCAGGTGTTTCTCTGATTCCTCCTTGAACTATCAATTGGGTTTAGTTTGGTTTCTTTTCTTTGTTCTGGTTGTGGTTGCTCTTTGTCTCTCTCTGCTTGTTTGCTCTTCCCTTGGTTGGGATTTCATCCTCGTCTGGTTTCTTTGGTTTTGTTAGGTTGGGTCTTTTATTTTTTAATTCTTTTTTGGTCTTTTCTGATTCTGTTGGATTTCCTCCATGCCTTCTCTTACCGGCTTAGATTTGAGATCTACTACTATCTTTCACTTAATCATAATATTATCTCAGTATGTCCCTGCCAATTTAATTGGTACTTTTCTTTTTAAAAGTTCCAAGTTTTTTAGGTATAAATACAGATGCAATAAAATTACAGAAACAAAGGAAAAATTTTGGGGTATGTCTTCCTCTGCTAACTTATCAATCAAAACCCCTGTTTTATCTCCTGATATTGTGAACAATTTAGTAGCGAATATGAAAAAAAATTTAAACATTGAGAGTGCAATCGAACCTGTGGTTTATTTAGATAAACATATGGTCTTAGAGAAAGAAAAGGAGGATTTTGATTTGTGTTTGCTTGGAAGAATATGTTGTCCTGTAACTATTTCTACCAGCAGAGTGAGGAATTTGGTGAGAGACTTCTGGCCGATGTTTAGAGAAGTTTCAATCAAGAAATTTGGTGCTAGGGTTAATGTTCATCTTTATAGATTTGGTTCACAGATTGATATAATGAGAATCAAAGATGATGGACCATGGGTGCTGGATGGTTATTTGGTGGTTCTAATAGAAATTCCAGGTCAGGGTTTTGGGTTTGGAGCGGATATCAATATGGATTATGAGCTGTTTATAGTATTCCTGAGTAGAATTCCAAATCAGTTTCTCACTCCGGCAGCTTATAGGGCGATGGCAGCAGCTATAGGGGAACTATGTGGTTTTGAAGAACCGACGGGGCTCTCTATAGATTATAAAACAGTTAAGATGCTGATCAAGATCAATGTCACGGGATCTCTTCCTAGGAGGGTGCTTGTTAGGGCTCAGGAAGATGAAGCATGGATTTCAGTGAACTATAATGTTATGCCTTGGAGGATTTGTGGGAGTTGTAGAGTTTTGGATCATCATGTTGAACCTTGTGTAGAAGAAGATGTAGTGATTGTTGAAAATCAGGTTAATAATGAAGGTGAAGGGGATGTAATGATAGTCGAAAATCAAGTTTCGGATGCTAGGGTCAATCGAGTGGAACTCGAACCAACCATACCAATCTTAAGTGGTCATGAAGATATGAGTGATTTCAGAGTGAGCAAAAACACTATTTCAGATCTTCAATTGGAAGCGGCTCATGACTCAATTGATGATAATAATTTTAGTCTGGGGGTTGTAGGGGAAGGCTCAAGGGAGTGTATTCAAATTGTTATAAGGGATAAGGTTAGCAATGAACTTGATCCTGTTGCAGATCAGTTAGTGGCGTTCGCGGAAAGATCGGAGGAGGATAAGAGAATGGTAGAAGCGAGAAAGAGAATTAAAGGTAAAGGAAAAGTCAAAGGTTCTTAGATAACTCTACAAGATAAGGAATTTTCTGTGTTAGAGGGCTCTCAAAGGGGTTTGTCCTCTAGTGGCCAGCTAGTTATCAATGAGGGTAGAGCGGTTGTGAGTATTGTTGAAGTGGTTGGAAGGTTGGAAGAGGCTAATGAACATCAACTTCAAGTAGATTCACTTCTGGATTTCTCTATCAACTTAAAGGAACCAGAGAGGAAGAAGAGAAAATATAAGAGAAAAGTTCCTCTGGCGGGTGAAATGACAGGGAAAAAACCAAAGAGTGTTAAAGGTGGTGGTGCAGCTTGCTCTACTATGGGATTTCTACCTGCTAATGGTGAGGAGTGTTTTGATTATATTGACCTAAATACTGAGTATTCTTCTTTTTTGCTTTCTAAAATTAGTGGGTCTAATTTTTCTTCTCCTTGTCTTAACTCTTTATTTCCAGTTCCTTCTGTTAAATCTATTGAAGATGACAGTATAATTCTTGCTAATCCTCAGTTGATTAGTAATCCTGTCGAGTCAGGTGATGACCCATTTGATATGTTCAACAATTACATCATATATATTACTGCAAGTACTTCTCCAGCTGTTTCTGCTTACCAGTGCAATGAGGTGGTGATGGTAGCTCCAAACGTCAGCAAGGTACATGCAAAAACTACTATTTACTTCAAATACATCTTGAGTGTGTTAAGTGAATATCATGATTTTCAAATTCGTAAATATGACTGGATAACTCAGAGTAACACGATGTATTCTGAAAATTTGATTGATTATCATGTTGATAAGAATTGGTGTCTTACTATGCTTGGCTATGTTAAGGAAAATGGGTGTGTGCATTTGAAAATTATCCTGTTTCAGAAATCTGCTTGGAAGGGTAGTAGAGAAAGGTGGGATGATATTGATAATTGGAATGGTTATGATATGGAGTGCTGGTGGTGTGCTTTCCCTTTTAAAATGAATCATGTTTATACTGTGAATATTGAAGTTCTAAATTTACACAATTATGTTTGGTATAAGGAATGCATTCAGTATGGTAGTATAAAAGTTATGTCTTGGAATTGTCAGGGGTGTGGAAAAAAGTATCCTAGAGAGCATTTCAGGAATCTGATTCGATCGATACAACCGGATGTTATATTTCTTAGTGAAACAAAAAACTCTAGTAGAAATGTGAGGAGTCTTTTTAGATCAGTCAATTATGATAATGTGCAAATAATGGATCCTATAGGGAAATCAGGGGGAATTGCCATGGCTTGGGTCGATACAGTGAATCTTAAGGTTACTCAAACTTCAACATACTTCATTAATGCTTGTATAACAGATCAGATCAGTGGAAAAGAATGGTTAATTAGATGCTTATATGGTAGTCCTAAAGACAAAAATGTTACTTGGAATTTTCTATCTCATATGTCCTCTGTCACTAATATTCCCTGGATGGTAATAGGAGACTTGAATATTAATTTGCATCAAAATGAGATCGGGGGGGTGGGTAAGGTTAATAGAGGAGAAATAGATCAATCAGTTAGTGCTGTGAATGAGGCGGGTCTTATAGATTTAGGTTTCTGGGGTTATCCTTTTACTTGGTCAAATCATAGATGTGATAATGAGTTGATAGAAAAGAGATTAGATAGAGGTTTAGCGAATTATGAATGGATTGGCCTATATCCGGATGCTAAGGTTTCTCATTTGACTCTGATAGCGTCAGATCATGGGCCGATTATTATGAGTACTAAACATGACAGGAAAGACGGGGCAAAACCTTTCAAATGTTTTGGAACTTGGCTTGATGTTAATTCGTGTATAGAGGTAGTTAAGGATTCCTGGTTAACTCATCATTTAGGTTCTTCTCCTTTTCAAGTTGTTAAAAAATTGTTTGTTTGCAAAAGAAACTTAATTCTGTGGAACAAAAACACTTTTGGTAATGTTCACCTAAAATTAGATCAGGCGATTCGTAATCTTGAAAATTATAATAATAGTACTCATGTTATAAATAGGTCTGAAAATTTGAACCGGTTAAACATGGAGGTCGAAAAATGGTACAATATTAGTGAATCTTTTTTGAAAATAAAAAGTGGTGATAAATTTTTGAATCTAGGTGACAAAAACACTGGGTACTTTCATGGTCTTGTGAGAACTAGATCTCTGAGAAATAGGATAGTAGCTATTAAGAATGAGAATGGTGTTTGGTTGGAAAGTAGGAACCAAATTAAAGAAGTGTTGTTTAAACACTTCTCTAAAATGGCAACTACCACAAATAATGAAATTAATAGTGATCTGTTGGCTAACATACCTAGTTTGGTTACTAATAATGATAATCTGGATCTTATGAAAATTCCTCAGTATGAGGAGATCAAAAAATAGTTTTTCAAATGACACCTTCTTCCTCTCCGGGGCCTGATGGTTTTCCGGCAGTTTTCTTTCAAAAAAATTGGGATTTGGTTTCGATGGACATTGTTTCTATGGTTCAAAAATTCTTCTCTTCTGGATTTCTCTTGAAGGAGATGAACAATACTTTCATCTCTTTGATTCCTAAAAACAAAATTCCTAATGAAGCCAGTCACTACAGGCCTATAAGCTTATGCAACTCGACATACAAAATTATTTCAAAACTGATGGCCAGCAGAATTAAACCACTTTTACAAAAACTGATTTCGCCGTTTCAATCGGCTTATGTTCCTGGGAGACAAATTTCGGACAACATAATATTAGCTCATGAACTGATTCACACAATGAAAAAAAAAAGGGGTCAGAAAGGGTATCTTGGTTTAAAGATTGACATGTCTAAAGCTTTCGATAGGATTGAGTGGGGGTTTCTTCTAGATGTTCTTAGAAAAATGGGGTTTGGTGAGGCGTGGTGTAATCTTATTCACCAGTGCATCAGCACAAATTTGACTGCTATCTTATTAAATGGTTCTCCGGGGAAGATGTTCTTTCCTTCAAGAGGAATTAGGCAAGGAGATCCTCTATCTCCTTACCTGTTCATCCTTTGTATGGAAAGTTTGTCCTGTTTCTTATTGAATGCTTAAAAAAAAGGGTTAATACATGGTATTAAGATTACTAAAGATCGTCCTCCTATCAATCATTTACTTTTTGCTGATGATTGTCTGATTTTTGCTGATGCGAACCTTATTGAAAGTAAAAACATTCTGAAAATCTTTAATACCTTTAGTGAAGGGTCAGGCCAACTTATAAATTTCCAAAAATCAGGTGTGTTCTTTAGCAGTAGATTTCCGAATAAATTTCAGCGCCTCATAATTAGAATCCTGAAAGTCCAAAAAATTAAATTAGATGACAAATACCTAGGGGCACCTCTTTTTACCAATACTTCCAAAATCTCGTGTTTTCAGCCTCTGGTGAGTAGAGTTACTGGTAGACTTAAGGGTTGGAAAAATAGGAATGTTTCCCCTGCAGGTAGAGGAGTTCTTATTAAATCCACTCTTGAATCGATTCCAAATTATCAAATGAACTGTTTTAGGTTACCTAAGTTTACTTTGAACAAAATAATGGCTTTGCAAAGTGATTTTTTTTTGGGGAAAAAAGGAAGGCAGTTCTAGAGGGCTTTATCCGAAAGCTTGGTCTGGAGTGAACAAAAGCAAAAATCGGGGTGGGTTAGGTTTTCGTAATCTTAATCTTATGAATAAAGCTATGATTACTAAAATAGGTTGGAGATTGATTTCTTACCCGGAGTCTTTGTGGGGGACTATTTTCAAGCTGAAGTATTTCCCTAATGGAGATATTTTTGATGTTAACTTTAAAGCGAAACCTACGGATTCTTGGCTTTGGAAAGGGATATCCAAAAGTTTTAAGAATCTTAGGAAGGGGAGCTAATGGGAGGTTAATAATGGTTCTTTTATTAATATCTGGAATCACAAATGGATTCCTGGTGAAGATAATCTTTTGATTCCTATTGATAATGATGCCAATCTGAACTTTGTTAAGGTAAGGGATCTTTTTAATGAGGAATCTAATAACTGGGATCGGAACAAACTCAATTTGTGTTTTGATGAGATTACCATTCAAAAAATTGTGGCTATTCGTTTTGATATTAATGCTCCTAATAGACTGAGATGGAATTATACTGTTAATAGGGACTTCTCTGTTGGGTCTCTGTATAACCACTTGTTTGACAACATGGATTCTAATTGTCCGATCAGGTCTACTACTGCTAATGTGAATTGGTCTAGGCTTTGGAAAATGGATGTTATGCCTAGAATTAAAGTTTTCATTTGGAAATGTCTTCATGACATTCTCCCTTTAGGTGAAAATATCAACAAGATTATAAAAAGTGTCGATAAATGTTGTCTTTTATGCAATTGTGATATTGAGAATGTGGACCATCTTTTCATGAACTGTGTCTTTGTTAATAATGTTTGGAAGTGCTTGCCTTATAATTTAGGTAGGGTGAAAACTAAAAGTCGGACTTTTCAGGGTTGGTTCAAATACTGGTTGCAAAATAGGAACTACTTTAGTCATGGTGATATTAACTGGGAAAATATATGTGCTACTACGATTTGGTTTGTCTGGAAAGCTAGGTGTGAGAGAGTGTTTCAAGGAAAAAAAAATACTCCTAGGTCAGTAGCTAGTCAGATTGAAACTCATATTAGGGGAGCAAAAATTTTGGCAACTGATAGGGAGAAGAATTCAGTGGTGTATAGTGAGAATGTAAGGGTCAAGGCTTACTTTAAAATGGTCAGCAATGAAAGGAACTCTGAAAATTACTTAATTTTGTATGTAACTGATTTGGCAGGCAACTTCAGAGGGGCCAGGTGTGGCGGAGCAACAACAAGAGTGACAGATAACGGGGGTAAGACCATGTTAACTGTGATGAGGTGGTTAATTGATTTAAAATGTTATAAGGTCACAGTTATATGGCAGGGAGGGGGTCTTTGTAGTGATGCAGGTAATGGGTCCAAAAAGAAGAATCTTGATTCTTACTCAGGGGAGGCGGATTTTTGGAAAATATATAAAACTTTTAATTCCTTTAAAGTTGTGGTCTGTAATATTACGAAATACAATATAATGATTAGTAAAATGCATAGGCTAAGAGTCCTTTTTGGTAAAGATTGGAAGTGGTCTAAAAAGGAAGAAAGAAACATGAAGAACTGGTTTGAAGTATTGGACATGTATGAGGTGAATCCAAAGTCTTGTGCTAGTTCTACAGGGGGTTTCTTGGGCCGGGAGGAAATCCAATATGTTACTATAAATGGAGTTGATGAAATTAGGGATATGGTCAGCAGTGATTATTGCAGTGAGGTGAGGGGTCATGGTAACAATAACAGTGTTAATCAGGATCTTTTAACTTGGGATGGAGGTGATAATCAGACCAGAAATATCGCAAGGGATGGCGCGAAAAGGGGATTCTGCAGAAATTCAACATTTGAAGAAGGTGGTACGAGCCGAGTGTCTGGAACAATGAATTTTCTGAATACCACTATTGTAACAACTAGGTATAATCCTCAAGATTATAGTCAGCTTGGGTATGTAACTGGTTCCATTAACTCTATTTTCAATAATATGTAGTTTCTCTTTGCCAAAAAAAAAAATCAAACTTCTAGCTAGAAATTATATTCGTCTATGGAGTATTCAGCTTCTAGATTCCAAATGGGGTAGAAACATACATATTAATAGCACAGTTAAAACATACATATTAATAGCACAGTTACCAAATGGGGTACAAACATACATATTACAAGCATCAAACTTGAGCATCACAGATCAGATAACAAACAAAGAGTTTGTTATAAGTTGTTTATATGGGAACCCTCGGAATAAGAGTGTCACTTGGAATTTTTTTTATAACATGTCTACGATTACTACTCATCCTTGGATGGTAATTGGAGACCTAAATTTTACTTTAAATCAAGATGAGACGGGGGGAAATGGTAGAATTAATAAAAGTGATATGGAAGGGTCAATCAGGGCTGTTAATCATGTTGGTCTTATAGACTTAGGACACACTGGTTATGCTTTCACCTGGTCTAATCATAGAAATGACAGAGAGTTGGTTGAAAAAAGACTAGATAGGAGTTTGGCTACCAAAAACTGGATTGATTTATTCCCTGATGCTCAAGTTTCTCATCTCAGTCCCATAGCTTCTTATCATAGTCCGATTATATTAGATACAAAGCATGACAGGATAGATGGAGCTAAGCCTTTCAAATGCTTTGGTACCTGGATTGAATTTAAATCTTGTATTGATGTCATTTATAATTCCTGGTTAACTAATCATGTTGGTTCACATGCTTTTCGATTTTTTAAGAGATTAGCTGTTGTTAAGAAAAATCTTAAATTGTGGAACAAAAAACAGTTTGGTAATATTCATTGTAAACTTGAACAAGCTATTAAAGATCTTGAAAGATTTAACAAAAACAAAAGTGCTCTTAATAAATCTGAAGTTCTTTATAAGTTAAATTTGGAAGTGGAAAAGTGATACAACATCAAAGAGTCTTTCTTGAAAATTAAAAGTGGGGATAAAATGTTGGAGCTAGGTGATAAGAATACTAGTTACTTCCACGGGTTAGTTAGGACCAGATTTCGTAGGAATAGGATTAGTGCTCTTAAAAATGAAAATGGTATCTGGGTTGAAAGTAGATTGCAGATCAAAGAAGTGTTACTCAAACACTTCTCTGAAATGGGGACTACTACTAATCCGACAATAAATAATTCCTTAATCTCTAATATTCCTTCTCTGGTTTCTTATGAGGATAATCTTTATCTGATGAAAATCCTTGTTCTTAGCGAAATAAAAGATATTGTTTTCAAAATGGCTCCTAATTCTTCGCCAGGCCCTGATGGGTTTCCTGCGGTGTTTTTTCAAAAAAATTGGGAGATTGTTTCTCCCGATATTGTTGCTTTGGTTCAAAAAAAATTTACCTCTGGTTTTCTTCTAAAGGAGCTAAACAATACTTTCATCTCTCTGATCCCTAAAACTAAATTCCCAGATGAGCCGAGCCACTTTAGACCGATAAGCTTGTGTAACACTTCTTATAAAATCATATCTAAATTGTTGTCTAATAGAATGAAACCTCTTTTAGACAAGATTATATCTCCTTTCCAAAGTGCTTATGTTCCAAACAGACAAATCTCCGATAATATTGTGATTGCTCATGAATTAATCCACACTATGAAAAAGAAAAAAGGTAATAAAGGTTTCCTAGGAATTAAAATTGACATGTCTAAGGCTTCGATAGAGTCGAATGGTCCTTTTTGCTAGTTGTTCTAAGCAAAATCGGTTTTGGGAAGGATTGGTGTAACCTCATACATCAGTGTATTAGCACAACAAGGACTGATGTTATGCTTAATGGTTCGCCAGGGTTACACTTTTCTCCTACGAGGAGAATTCGGTAGGGAGATCCACTATCTCCCTACCTATTCATCCTGTGTATGGAAGCTCTTTCTCGTTATCTTTTGTTAGCTCAACAAAAAGGGTTAGTTCATGGAATAAAAATTACTAAAGATTTCCCACCAATCAATCATTTTCTTTTTGCAGATGATTGTTCGATTTTTGCAAGGGAAAATCTAGAAGAGAGTAGAAATATCCTTAAAGTTTTTACTGAATTTAGCAAAGGATCAGGGAAATTAATAAACTTCCAAAAGTCGGGCATTTTCTTTAGTTCTAAGGTACCAAATAAATTCCAAAGAATCATAATCAGAATCCTAAAGGTTAATAAGATCAAGTTGGATGATAAGTATCTTGGAGCCCCTTTGTTTACCAACACCTCCAAAATAGTTTGTTTCGAACTTGTTGTTACTAAAATTGCAAACAGACTAAAAGATTGGAAAATTGAGGATCTTTTCCTGGCAGGACGAGGGGTCCTTATTAAAACAGTCACTGAAACCATTCATATCTACCAGATGAATTGTTTTCATCTGCCTCAACATACTCTTAACAAGATTACTAGCCTCCAAAGAGATTTCTTTTGGGGGAAACAAGAACATAAATCTAGAGGGTTCTACCCTTTAGCGTGGCCGGCTGTGGAAAAAAGTAAAAGTGAGGTAGAGTTAGGGTTCCAAAACATTAAAATCATGAATGAAGCCTTGATAACCAAAATGGGATGGAGATTAATATCCTACCCTAAAACTCTGTGGGGCACTATTTTTAAACTAAAATACTTCCCTAATAGTGACATTTTAGATGAATCGTTTAAAAGTAAAGTCACTGACTCGTGGCTTTGGAAAGGAATTTCAAAAAAAATTAAGAATCTGAGGGAAGGTAGCAGTTGGAAACTTAATAATGGGGAAGAAATAAACATTTGGACTCACAAATAGATCCCAGGAAGGGATGCTTTGGGGGAAAACCAGGAGAAGGAGGTGACTTGTAGGTTTAGGAAAGTCAAAGATTTGTTTAACATAAACAAAACATATTGGGATCTTGATAAACTTAAACTCTGCTTTAGTAATGATATTATTCAGGAAATTGTTTAGATTAGGTTAAATCTAACTACTCAGGATAAGTTAGTTTGGAATTACACTAAGAACTGTAAATTCAGTGTTAGTTCCATGTACAACCATTTATCTGATAATGGAGGAGTTAATTCTCCTCCTTTAACTAAGATTTTTCCTTGGTATAAACTGTGGAAGATGAACATAAGACCAAGAATCAAAACCTTCTTATGGAAATGCATTCACAACATTCTCCCATTGGAGGACTTTGCGTGTAAATTCTTGCCCGATATAAACAACTGATGTCACATGTGTGACTGTCATACTGATACTGCAGATCATATTTTTATGACTTGTAGCTTCATTAAAAAAGTCTGGAAACTGCTACCCTTTAATACTATGATAGTTAAAACTAAAGATGAAACATTAATCAAATGGATTAAAAACTGGTTTGGAAGCAAAAACTACTTTATACATGATGATGTTAACTGGGAAATTGTTTGTGCTATTACTATATGGCGTGTTTGGAAAGCCAGGTGCCAAAAGGTTTTCAGCAAAGTTAAACCGTGTGCTAAATTCACAGCCGATTATATATTGGATCTCATTAACAAAGAGAAAAATAAGAAACGTCAGATGAAGAATGTGTGGAAAAGAATGGAGGAAGGCAAACACAGTAGGGTTTATATTACAGTGGCTACTGGAAATAATGATTCAGCTACTTACATCCTAATTTTTGTGACTAATATTACATGGAGTTTCAGAGGAGCTGGGTGCGTTTGTGCACCACAAGGAGTAAACAGTAATGAATTGAAGACCATAGTAACTGTGATGAGATGGCTTGAAGGAGTAAATGAGAGAAATGTTACAGTTATATGGTAGAATTGGAAGTCCTCTGGAGACTTCGATCTTTTGGAAGGGAATGTGAATCTACAGAGCTTTACAACAGATTCAGGTTTCACAAATCTGTGTAATTACTTTACTAGTGTTAAATTTCAGCTGTGTAATAATGGAGAACTTATAACTCCTCTTAAAAATATACTTAAGCTTAGATTACTTTTTGGAAGAGACTGGTATTGGTCTGATCTAGATGTGAGAAATATGAGGAACTGGTTTGAAGTTTTAGAAAAAGAAGAAGAGAAAAAGAAGAAGGAAACTAGTTCTACTGTTGGTTTATTACAAAATGGAGAAGACACAGTCTATGGCGTTTACTCAGGTGAGACACGACCAAGGATAATGGCAAGGATGGTGGTAGTGTGTAGGTGTCTGATTGGAAGAATGGCGACAATGTTAACACTGACAATGGAAACAGAAGCAGTCTTTATGATCAGGTGGTTTGGAGAAGGAATGAGAGTTTGGCCAGAAATGTGACAAGGGATGGCGCGAAGAGGGTTTTTTTCAGAAATTCAAACTATGAAGAGGGGAGCACGAGCCTAGTTCCGGTGAATTTGAATGATCTGAATACCAACAATGATAAAATTGGGTATGAACCTCAATATTATAGCCAGCTTGGGCATGTAACTGAATTGTTGAACTCTAATACTATTAATATATAATTTCTTTCTTTGCTAAAAAAAATAGCACAATTAAATCAACAAATGAAAGATGAGTTTCACAAGATAAAAATTCACAAACCGATATTAGTACAAGGTAGAAATCGATTACTCACAAACAATCTCCGAAAACCAGTTCCTTTTGCAAAACGGGGTAGAAAGGCCCATTCTTTCTCGGTGGACGTTTTATTGGTGGTTTATATGGAAAGACCGGTACATTTTTTTTTAAAGAGTTGTCTGCTAGCATTTTCTCACCGGAGAGTTGTTTGCTAGCATTTTTCATTAGTTGTATATTTATGCAATAATCCACCCAGAAAGCAAATCTTTCCAATTTTTTCCATAATGAAGTTCTTTCTCTCCGTTATAAAAAAAAAAGAAAAAAAATTTAATTTAGACCCTGATCACCCCTCTCTAACACACTACGAGTTCTAATGCTAGAGGCGTTTACCTCTCAACCATTTCGATTGTGCCACCTCTTATCCCAGATTTAGACCAAGCACTATTGTCCCAGCTGCAAGAGGGTAGAAAAAAACTGCCAAAGGGGCATCCACAAAGAGTTTGGCTGGGTTGGATGAACTAAAAGAGGTTCACAAAGCCAGCAATCAGTAGCTGTAGTATCCTATTCCTGTACCACTGTGATTAGAAACTCACAGAAATAGTCAACATAATTGATCATCCATCATGATTCATCATAATCTCTATGTACCAAAGCTAAGACTGCCCCCCACTCAAATAAAAAGATTATACGCTACACCGGTACCATCCATTTCGAATTTCTTTTCTTCGTTACCCGACAATCCTACGGCTGTCCACACTTTATCTTCTCACCATACATAGAGCATCTAGATACAAAACGATGTACCTCGTTACAGCGAATCATCCCCATCCATCGCAGTTTTTCTACTACTATCACGTGCAACCTAACAATATACTCCTGACATCTGCATCATCTTTTCAACTCTGTGGGACCCACCGAGTCAGATTTGTGGGGCACGGTTTGGTGAATATAATGCATTTTTTTTCTTCTATTTTCATGTTGACATTTTCTGGTGCAACGCCACAGCTGAGTGCTGATGAAAACCATTTGACACAAACACCTTACCCACCAACTGCCACGTTTAAATTTTGGAGTAAAATTTTAATAACTAATTTTAGACTGTGATTGTAATAGATTATTGGGTTCATTCGATAATTTCAATCAATGATTAATCCAGCAATATCTTCCATTAAAAGCCGATGTGGTAAAATTATTTTCATTTTCTGTTTGGTTCTGACATCGAAGGGTTTTGTTTGCCCTGAATTTCTTACTTTTTTGTTATTGCAACACTGCGTCTATTTAAGTTATGTTGGAATTGGTGGTTAGCAGTGATTTTGAACAATAAGCTAAGCCATCCATAGAAAATTTTGAACTCAATGCCCACACTTGCTCCTCTTTATACCTCCTGCTATCTTTTACAGAAAGTAGTACTCTTTTCGAGTCTGATCACCAATGGCAGCTGCTTTCTTAACCGTTGGAGCAGTTAACAGAGCACCAGTAAGTATTCGTATTGTCCTCAACTTCATTGGTGTTATCACGTATAGTTACAATTACTATGTACTCTAGTTTTCAAAATTCTTCATTAGTACTCGTATGTCTTCATATTTGGTGATTCTCTCGAGTTTGTTTATGGTTTCTACTCGTCAAACAGATCATCATTACCTATAATTACATGTGTACGTAGTTGTCACCATTTATGAGTTTAAAATGATTTTAAAGGTGTGATTATAGAGTTATGATGTGTGAACTGTGATATTATCTGAATTATGTGGTCTAAATGAAATTGTTAAGTTGATACAGCTGAGCTTCGCAGGCTCTGGTCAAAGCTCTGCCTTCTGTTGAATATTCAACACCAACTTAGCCAAGTGTTCACACCTATCTAGATTAACCTAGAAATATCTAGGATGTCTAGAGTCAATGTTAGACAATTAACATGTGTAAAATGAGTGTTCTAGAGTTAGACAAATCAAATAAGAATACTAGATTGTTTAGTAGTTGGTTTGGTGGAAACCTCCATGGTAGGTAAGCCTCCATAGGCATAGTTGTTAGCCTCCATAGGCATAGTTCTCTTCTTCTTTTTGTAGCCTATAAATAGGCATGTTGTATTCATTTGTAAGTAAGGTAGCAAGAATCAATCAATACAAAGTTCAAGTTACAAAGTCCTTGCTTCCACCCTTCACTACTAGAGCTCTAGGAGCTCTATACGAGCAACACCACGATGCTCGTATATCTCCGAAAAATATTATCAAGGTTTCTAAGTTCTTGATAAGAGTATAAATTTTAACTTGGTATCAGAGCTCGTTCGATCCGAAATGGGCGTAAAAGTTTCCGCTACGAATTGATGGGTTTCAAAGCTTTCGAGTTGAGAAGATATGAAGTTTAAGAAGGAGAAGATGCAAACACCACTAAGAAGATTTCAACCATTCCAACTGTCAAAAAAAAAAAAAAAAAAAAAAAAAAATCCTACCTTCACAGAGAGCAAAAACGCCTCCATGTGGAAAAAGAAAAGTAGAGAAGAAAAAAGAAATCACTTTTTGATAAGTGACCAGAAGACAAGTTTGAGGGAAGAGAGCAATAATTTTCCTCCTCAAATTGTTTACAAAATTCTAAAGACAATTGTGGGAAGAGTGCACCAAGGATTGCCTCCACAATCGTTCAAGAGTTTTAGAAGCCGATATCATGAAAACGTCAACAACGAATGCCTCCATATATTGAGGGAAGAGAGCTTCAAATGATCGCCTCCTCATATTGTGGGAAGAGAGCCTCAATGAGACGACCTACTCGGTTTTGAGAGAGAAAAAAATGGCAAGAAAGCCATGTTTGTCACGACAACATCAAGTTTCTACTTGTGACACGAAGCCGGTGGACATGTATCCCGGAAGAAGAAAAAACTACTGCTACTACAAGACAAAGCTTTTGTAATATCGACATTTCAAAAATGTTGAATTTGTAGAGGCTTGCACGCAGAAGTTAGGAGACATACTAAATGAGCAAGAAATACTAAAAGAGAAAAAATGGGGTCTCCATGAAGAAAAAAAAAATGGGGTCTCCATGAAAAAAAAAAAAAAAACAAGATAAAAGAGAAGAAGAAAGGGTCACTTCCTAATAAGTGATCAGAGAAGGGTTTGAGGGTAAGAACAATAAGTGGTTGTTTCCTCAAATCGGGAAGAAAAAAAAAAAGAATATTGAGGGTAAGAGCAACAGATTGCTTCCTCAATTGTCGAAGAAAAGCATGGCATGTTTGTCATGAGATACTAAATCATACTCGTGATAAGAAGAAGAACAAAAAAAAAACGGTACGTGGCGGCAAACATAAAGAGTTTCATGAGCGAAGCAAGCATGAGGAGATAAGAGCGCAAACGGAGATTGGGTGAATATCAAAAAAAAAAACAGAGCCATTACAAATTACGGGGAGTGTTGGAATTACCTAATTTGTAATGTCCAAATGAAGTCTAAATGGGTTTAGGGTGTTTTTTTAAATACGTACAAACCAAAGTGTGACAATTATGTCATAGCGTGGCAAATCTGTTACTTAATTCGAAATGTGGCAAACTGGATAAAGTGGCAAATTTGTAACATCAAATAACAAGAAGAAAAATAGTTAGAGCTTGTGGCAGAAGCTTGACAAAATGAAAGATTGTGAGAGAATCTGGATAACCAAAGAAGTGTTACAGTTTTCGAACAAAAGCGTGACTGGAACAAAGATGAATAGAAGAAGAAACAACAAAAAATGTTGTGAAGAAACGGAAGCAATCACCAAGAGGTGATGAGATAGAGAACAACAAAAGTGGGTGAAAATCCTATGAGTTGTCTAAAGAGTACAAGAAGTATTTTACTGAAACTTCCGAAGAGGACCGCAATGTCCCTAAACTACGATGGAACCCGTATGTTCTAAAACTACGAAGAGGACCGTAATGTCCCTAAACTACGAAGAGGACCATAATGTCCTTAAACTTCCGAAGAGGACCGAAACTTCCTTAAACTATGAAGAGGACCGAAACATCCTTAAACTATGAAGGGGACCGAAATGTCTACGATAAAGAGAAGTTGGAAAGTCGGTGTTGAGGGGGAGTGTTGAATATTCAACACCAACTTAGTCAAGTGTTCACACCTATCTAGATTAACCTAGAAATATCTAGGATGTCTAGAGTCAATGTTAGACAATTAACATGTGTAAAATGAGTGTTCTAGAGTTAGACAAATCAAATAAGAATATTAGATTGTCTAGTAGTTGGTTTGGTGGAAACCTCCATGGTAGGTAAGCCTCCATAGGCATAGTTGTTAGCCTCCATAGGCATAGTTCTCTTCTTCTTTTTGTAGCCTATAAATAGGCATGTTGTATTCATTTGTAAGTAAGGTAGCAAGAATCAATCAATACAAAGTTCAAGTTATAAAGTCCTTGCTTCCACCCTTCACTACTAGAGCTCTAGGAGCTCTATACGAGCAACACCACGATGCTCGTATATCTCCGAAAAATATTATCAAGGTTTCTAAGTTCTTGATAAGAGTATAAATTTTAACTTATAATTACTCGTCAAACAGATCAGCATTACCTATAATTACATGTGTACGTAGTTGTCACCATTTATGAGTTTAAAATGATTTTAAAGGTGTGATTATAGAGTTATGATGTGTGAACTGTGATATTATCTGAATTATGTGGTCTAAATGAAATTGTTAAGTTGATACAGCTGAGCTTCGCAGGCTCTGGTCAAAGCTCTGCCTTCTTGTGCAGCAATGTACGACATGTCTTAGACATTACCCACGAGAAAAAGGAATGGTTGACTCCCTTTTCCAAGCTCCTCAGGATGTTGGGACACACTACGTCGAGTTCTTATGAACACGCTAGCAAAGGACAACAAATGTAAGGATTTTAATATTGATCCCGAGTTTCTTTTGTTTCGCATGTTGTTCAATTGCTTATGTAAAGTGATTCTTATAATACGCTTGTCAACCTTTTGTTCAGAAACGACCTTGACAACACCATGAGTGGATTCTACGTTCCTCCACCTTGCGTGGACATGCTTGTTGGTCACAGTTCCAAGAACTTCATGACCTTGCCCAACATCAAGATGTGTATATTAACCTTACTAAATAACGTTCGCAAAGAGTGTAGTTCAGGCCATGATGATGAGCAATGTGAATCCTGATTGCTAATGCTTGTAACCTTTACAGGTTCCTCTTATCTTGGGTATCTGGGGAGGAAAGGGTCAAGTAGAATCATTCCAGTGTGAGCTTGTCGTGGCCAAGATGGGTTCGCTATATTGCCTCTATGAATTTCATAGAAAATGAAAAGCTTCAAAATCCAAAGTCAATTCCATTCCTTATGATATTTGAATGATGAACATTCTTCTGTTTTATGGTAATTAAAATTTCTGCCCATTCATGATGAGTGCTGGAGAGCTTTAGAGTGGAAACGCAGGAGAGCCCACAAAAATGATCAGGCAACCGTACCGTGAAGCAGCTGACGTTATCAAGAAGGGGAAAATGTGTTGTTTGAGGTACTGGAGGTCAAGGGATTGGAAAGAAGCTTGTGAACTCAAAGGCTGGACCTCCAACATTTGAGCAACCAAAGATGACAGCCGAGAAACTCTTGGAGTATGGTAGCATGCTTGTCCAAGAACAAGACAATGCGAACAGAGTCCAGTTAGCTCCCCTTCCTATCCTAGAGGCCCTGGTGATGGGAGGTTTGAATTCTAGCTATTCCACTAAAAATATATTTGTGCAATGAATTGAAGACGATCGATTAGGTTCCTACCAGTTTATTTACTGGGTTCTTTGTTCTTATTTGTGTCAATGCAGGCCAAGTAGCTCAGCAGATTAATCTTCCAGTTCCAGAAGGTTGCATTGACCAAAATGCGGAAAATTTGGACCCAACTGCTAGAAGTGACTGATGGTACCTGCTTATATGAATTCTAGATTGTGCTGTAGTTTTTAGCAATCTTTCAATTTAAGACGAGAAACTTAAAGTTTTCAATGTAAGGAGAAACTAGGACTCCGATTCTTACAACATTAAATGGCGTCGAAGTACACTTTAAGATACTACTCCCTCCACATCACATACATAGGTGGAGGGACTAATTCTCTTAAATTAAGAAATTTTTATTGATTTTATATATTTATATGTTTTTTTTTTCTGTTTTATCCTTAATTATATTCCCAATATTAGAGACATATACTTAATTGTGATGATTCCCGGGCAAATAAATAAAAATAATACAAGTAAAATACCGTTTTGAAATTTGAACTCCATCCATACAGTGGTACAAAGAAAAATAGAAATTCTGCGTATAGCGATACCGAGGGAGTATTATTTTTTAATTGTTTTTCCGACAAAAGTCAGTAATCGAAAGTTTCAAAGTAATCATTGTCTCCCTACTCAGAAATTCCCAACATTATCCTTGCTTATGAATTGACTTGTTTATGTGAGTAAAGTCGTGAAGAAGTGGATTACTATTTACCAGCTTTAGACTAGTAGTTGAAAATTTAGAAGATATTTGACCAACCAAGAGTGGGACGATAACATTTTCTTTTTCTCTTAGAGAATTGACAATACGACTTAGTGCTGGAGAAAGAACCCATAGTGGGGTGGCCAAGAAAACGGAAAAAAGAACAGAGAAAGGCCACAAGTAAAGAGGTAAAAAATCACTTTTGCTGTCTGGATAAGAAATTTGTTAGCTTTCCATTTCTTGTGGATTGTTAAAATTTCATTGTCATGCACACAATGCAATCAGCTTTTTACCGACTTCACAAAATCATGTCAAGCAAGTTTTTGACATTTTTAAAAATGGTGACAAGACTGTCAACGGGGATTACAATTTTCTATTTTTTTATAAATTTTGGTACCTCTCCGGTAATCCAGCAACCCCGTTACTAATGTTGAATCGTGGCGGGCACGCTCATCACATTCTTGCGTGGATATCTTAATCTCACTTGATATGGAAAATCGCCCATGATTAGATGAAAATTACTACATGGTTACAATGTTGAAAAAACGTCAGGTCGCTGAGTAGCCTATTTGTCATCATTTTTGATTCTTAAAAGACCTTGGCACTTCATCATAGGAAGCACTATGTGTTCGTAGTCATTTTGCACTTCGTCGTATGAAGCACCATGTATTATATAATTTTTTTCAGTTAGGGTGGTTATGTGATATAATACATTAATACTTCTGATTAAACATTGATATTCTTAAATTCCAAGATTAGTTTTTCAAATCTCATTTGATAAACAATAAAAGACTGCAAGTGGGGTGGGGGCAGAAGATGTCAAGAAACCACACACTTTATCCTAAACACAACACACTAGAGCACATTATTTAATCAAGGCATCTATCTAGAGGTGCACAAGGGTTTTTGTCCTTGTGTTCCTGCTTTATTGTGTTATCCCATGATATGAAAAAAGAAGAAACAAAAATGATTCTTCTTTCTCATCCAATAAAACCAGCATCCTTTACTAATTGTGATTAATAAATTAAATGTAATTAAAGAGAACAGACATGAAAGAAACTTAAGTGAAAGCCATAATCATTGGTGCTATCTAGGCTAGCAGCATCTAAATGTGATTTCATTGTTTTGTATTCTAAAGCAATAGATTTAGGTTGCAAAGCATCCAATTGTTTCATTGGAATTAATGGTTCTAATCATGGTTAGAAGAGATATAGTTAGCCACCGCCAAACTCTATATGATCAGCTGCTGGATATATTATAAGTTTGGTGTAGCAGGAGAATAATGACATTGATAACATCTGGAATTTAAGGAACACTTGATCCCTACCAAACCTAGACTAGACCAAGGAAAGAATGTTAGGCATCACCAAACATAACATGCAATTATTTTGCATTTTTTATTCTTCACAAAATTTACTCCATTGTTGACATGAGGTGAGCCATCAAGCAGTCATTACACACTGTGGTCCATTTATGTTGTAGATGACATTTTGATAGGGTGCTTTGATATCATTTGAAATTACTTTGCGATTTAATTATGTCGAAAAATCACAAGTTAGAATAATTTTTAAAAGCAAAATAATCGGTTTTCATTTGTTAAGCAATTTTTTTGTCCTTTGGATTTTTAGAATCGGTTCTACTCCTTGAGAAACAGAAACCCACCTGTCTCTAGAAACTACATTTGCTTATGGATTAGTCATTTTATAGTTACGAAATAGGCTACGAACATACATATGAAAGGAACATTCAAATCAACAAATAAAAAATGAGTTGCACAAGATAAATATTCTATGCACCGACATATTTGAATAAGGTAAAATCCGCCCACTTATAGCAATTCCTATGGAATGAACAAATCTAGAGTTTGTTCATTTTGATCTACTGTGGGATGAACAAACCAAGAAAATAGATGTTCAAGTGATGAAAAAATTAGTTCATTTGAAC
Organism: Papaver bracteatum; assembly: GCA_023529315.1. NCBI lineage: Eukaryota > Viridiplantae > Streptophyta > Magnoliopsida > Ranunculales > Papaveraceae > Papaver > Papaver bracteatum. The sequence continues at coordinate 432,412 of JAJJWX010000149.1, forward strand.
AGCGAGACAGTCCAACAGGCGCGCGCCTGTTGAAATTGCGCGCACCATGATCAATAACTCTAGCGACAACATAGGTGACGCCCGCGTTTTCCACCAAAATGCGCGTTTTAGATGCTAACGCTAACATTATCTTTCAAAACTCCAGCGTCTGGGTTAATGGCGCCAACGGCTCTGTCTGAACGGCTGAAAAAAAATTGTGATCCAACGGATACATTTTTTGAATTCTATAAATACTCCTCTTTTCAACTCTAAATTCACACAATCTTCTCTTCATTCTCAATTCTTGATTGAACATGTCCTGACCCCGGTCAGTTTGGCGAATTCCGTTTACTAAAGAAGAAGATGAATCTATTTGCAGAAACTATGTTTTTTTATTTACTCAGCTTGCTTCGTCAAATTATCCATGGGTGAATTTCTGGGCGGTTATTCACGATGGGTTCTGCAGTGACACTCTAATCCGAGTCGTCGTTCTATATCATACATAGAGCATCGTTTTAGTACAATTAAGAAAGAAGTAAAAGAGTTTGTAGCTTTAACTATACACGTAAATCGATATCGACTGAGAGGTGAAACTAATGCTGAGATGGTGACAAGATCGTTGTCTGAATGGCGAAGATGGAAAAATGTGGCTTTTTCTTTCAACAAATGTTTTGAAATTCTTAAGGTGTTGAACAGTTTCAACCCCTTCCTTGGTGTTGTTGTTTCCACCTAGTACTTCTTCTCATTAGTGAAGCTAATGTAATGTGTAGTCCGTCGTAATTGAGTTCAGCCAATTTTAAACAATTACTTTTAAACATATGTAATTTTATTTAATTAATCGTACTTTTAAAACGAAAACTACAAATGTAGCAGAATTAAAAATTACAATAACGAAAACTAAAAACAAAAACGAAAACTACAAATATAAGACGTTATTTCTAACGTCGCTCATCTCCATTGTTATTTTCAGCAGCCAAAAATTCAGAGAGTCCTGGGGATATACCTGCAGATAGACCTACCGACAAGATAGTTTGTAAATTTCCAAATGGCGATATACCTGATAGACCTGGCTGAACAAAATAAGGTGATTGGTAAACACTCTGTGTACTCGGTCCTCCAAGCATATAATAGGTTTGTGGTTGTGGTGGTCCTAGTGTGTAGCATTCACTTTGGTCGTATGGCACATTTAGGTTGTATGGCACATTTTGGTTGTAGGGCGAGAATGAAGATGAAATGTGCCTAGGTTCAATCCGATATGCCTGAGGTTGAGATACAGGAATAATTTGTGGTGAAGAATGAGGGATGTGTTATGTCTCTCGCACCAATGTTTCTTCACTTTCGTACATTGCTGATCTGTTATTTTCTGGGCTTTCGTGCCATGATGATCTGTTGGAATCGGAAGAATGTGACTGTCGCCCATAATCATTTGCAGTTGGCGGTGGAGTTGGAGTCATTCTATACATTGTGTTTGTATGCCATTTTGACACTTGTTCCAAGTGTGTTGCCTGTAATTATCTTGTAAGCCAGTGCAGATCGTTGAGTTGATTTCACATTTCATCCTCACTTACAGTGACATTGAAGTAAGGATAATCACGTTCCATATCTATACCTTGGGAACCAATGGGGATCGTGGTTAGCTAACAACCTGAAGTAATACTTTGCATCTCCCAACGAATTTCGGGAATATTTGACGAGAAAGATGAAGAACTTGTACCCATCCTGGGATAAGACACAAAGCTTGGCTCTTCTGGAGGTGGTTGGCTAGGAATGATATTTGGATTATGGGACATATTTGATAACCCTAGGAAATCAACCCTATAGACGTGCATACTCTGTGTCCCAATCACAGGCTTCGCAATTGAGTTGTACCAGCTTTGGTACTGCGCATAGATCACTGAAAACCTCCCTTGTATTTAGTTCATAACTCTCGCAATTGGTTACTCTCAACTTAACAAAATCTGATGCAGAGGTTTCCATCTGTGGTGGCGGGTTAATTGCAATTACAAGTATACCTCGTAGTTGGTACTGCAGTCTTTCTCCCAGATACCAAACCCCTCTTCTTGATTCCGGACTGTAAAAAACAACTCTACGAGAAGAATAATCAAGAATACGTACTCCAAGCACTTTATTTTACCGAGGATAACGAACGTAAGGCCGAACAACAACGTTGTTGTGGTACGAGTCATCTGTTGTACTCTCTGCAGAAAATTGCAACCATAGACGTCCGACCCAGTGTTCTTCTGCATGTTTCTCCTCATATAATGTCAAACATTGGAAATCTACATGTCCCGTATTTTAGGATTGGTTTACCAAGACGGAAGTAGATATACCACCAATACTGCAAATTACTCCATAATTTTAGTAAATAATCCACATTTGTTCATAAATATAAAAATAATAATTTTGATATTTACCTCTATGATGCTCCAAAAACCATTGATGTTTTTATCGCCCGTGGACGCTTTATCCAGCGCAAAGTATAATTCTCCTAAAATTGTAGACCCCCAGTCATAATCTGGTGCTTTGTTGAGATCTTCTAATGCTTCAAACCAACCGACACGAGCAACAGAAGTTGAGTTTGGAAAAAAGACATGACCTAGTACCATAAGATAAACAATCTTTCGAGTTCATCATAGTCGTCTACATCTCCTGGGTTTTTGGGTTTCATTAGGAAACTCTTCAAGGCCGAACATCTAACCCCATTTCCTTTAAAACTTTTATCAATAGAGATATCTGATTCCATAAAAGAGGAACAACGCGACTCCCGTTTACTATTTAAGACCCATTCGCTTTGGTCGAATGGTGGCAGGTCTCCACTTCCACTTGGGATCCCACAAATGAAATTCAAATCAAGGGGAATAATTCATATTACAAGTATAATATCAACTATGATTAATTATTTAAAATTTTTAAGTTAAGTTAACTTAAAGAAACTTACCAATTTCGAAATCCAGAAAATGAAATGTGTGCGTCGTCTTCCACCACCTTTATAACACTGTTTTTATAATTTTTTTAGTTATGCAATCTAGGCTCTATGTTATAAAGCGCACGCTAAGGATATCTGTCAACCCTTGCTCGGACGGCTGGCGGTAAACAAGGATAAACAACATTTAGTTCTGAAAATCCACCTCCCGTGATATGATATTCCTCAGATTGTTCATTATTCCCCGACACATGACCCGGAACTAATAATGGAGCAGTAACTATGATTGCATTATTAAACTCTTCTTCTCGATTTTGAGAAAAATCTAAATTTGTGTGAGGTAACGGTAACGATTCACCTTTTCGATCCCTTTTATTCTTTAGACTGTTTATCGCTCTTCTCGCTAAATGCATATCGTAATCGAAATATTTGAATTTAGAAGAGTTTTAGAAGAAGGAAATGGAAGTGGTGTGAAATGGTGTGACTGAAAATAAAAAGAGTAGAAGGAATTTATAGGTAAAGGTAGCCGACCGTTGGAGATGTGGGCGTTAGGGATCCGACCTTTGGAGACTTTGTTCCTAATGCCAACTTTGACGTCAGCGTCCCTATCGCCTAAGTCCGTGCTATTTTCGCGCGTCTGTTCACCAAGCGCCCAGTGCTTTCCCATAGTGGAAAACCAAGTTTGGCCATCCACCTGGCTGAAAAAACTTTTGTTTTTTGCCATTACCATAGGAATTGCTCTTGCGGAGTTGCCTTTACAAAACCGGTGGTGGAAGCAATCATTTTTTTTCTTCTTCTTTTTGAGTGGGTGTTTTAGTGATTGTTCGTGCGATAGTCATTTTTCAAAGAGTTATCTGCTAGCATTTTTTTCCGAGAGAGTTGTATGTGTCACAATTATGCAAATTACTAGTTTGCCAATATTTTCCATAACATAATACCTAACAAGTTGTATGCTTAAAATAATTTCACCTCAAAAAATTTACCAATGCCAAAAAAGAAGAAGAAAAAAGCCGGGGCCTATCCAGAGGCACCGGCAAAGTGTTTGGCTTGACTGGATGAACTAGAATAGGTTCACAAAGCCAGCAATCAGCAGCTGTAGCATCCTATTCCTGTACCTGAGAATTATGGTGGTGGGCACACACCTTATGAACCCTAAACATAGAAACTCACAAAAACAGTCGACATAATCTCTATGTACCACAGCTAAGACTGGACCCCACTCAGACAATCAGATCTTTCCATAGATCATACGCTACCATCCATTTCGAATTTCTTTTCTACATTCCCCGACAATCCTACGGCTGCCCACACTTTATCTTCTCATCTCACCATAATATACAAAAAATAGAGCATCTAGATACACAACGATGTACCCCGTTACAGCGAATCATCCCCATCCATTGCAGTTTTTCTACTGCCATCACGTGCCACCGAACAATATACTCCTGACATCTGCCTCATCTTCTAACTGATGCGGGACCCACCAAGTCTAATTTGTGGGGCACGGGTTGGTGAATTCAATGCTTCTTTCTTTTTCTTGGTAGAAATCCACAACTAATGATAACCATTTGACACAAACACCCTACCCACCACCAATTGACACGTTAATTTCGCATTCCGCATTGGAAATTTCTATATTCATAATTAAAGATACGCAAAAGACGGAGAATGTAACGACTCACTGTAAATACTTGATTTAGACCGTAAATATAATAGCTTACTGAATTCATTAAATTCCGACCAACACTTAAAAGTTAGTAACATTTGCAGGATATCTGAGTTCAGTAATTTCCCACCAACAGTTATGTTGGTATTTCTGCACCATATGTATGATATTTTCCACTAAAATGTATCTAGGTCGCAAAGAATTATTGATTTTTTAATTAGATCATGTAAATCCACTTAATGGGCCCAGTTGTAGCATAAGAATGCTACACCTAGTAGTACAATATCAAAAGTCACTAACTCACTGTCTCAGTCTCATAAACTCTCACTCTGATTAAAGCAGCTTCAGCTGAGCTACTTTCTGTCACTTTGTTACACTACTCTGTTCCAACTTCCCCAATCAAACAAAAAAAAAAAAAAAAAAAAACCCTTATTCTGAAATCTAATCTAAACTGAAATCTCCTCCTCCATTCTAAAATCAAGAATGGAGAAACACAAACCCTTATTCCGAATCCTAATCTGGGTTCTTCTCCTCATCTTCACAAACCCAGTCTTGTCCACCGAAATCGATGAATTCATCTACAACGGATTCACAGGAGGAAGAAACAACATCAACAACAACAACATAAGTCTAGACGGAATAGCAGAGATTGAAAAAGACAACGGAATCCTCAGATTAACAAACCACACATCAAGATTGTACGGTCATGCTTTCTATCCATCTCCATTAACATTCATCCAAAACGGTAAAGTTGTTTCGTTCTCGACCTGTTTTGCATTTGCGAGTGTTCCTGAGTATCAGAGATTAGGTGGGCATGGATTAGCTTTCGTGATTTCACCAACTAGGGATTTAACAGGTGCACATCCATCTCAATACTTGGGTTTGCTTAATGCTAGTGATGATAAAAGTGTTGAGAATCATTTAGTTGCTATTGAATTTGATACTGTTCAGGATTTTGAGTTCCATGATATTGATGATAATCATATTGGGATTGATATCAATAGTTTAACATCTAATGCATCTGTATCCGCCGCGTATTGGAGTGACGGCGGCGGTACTAAAACTAATTTGACATTGAAGAATGGGAATACTATTAAAGCTTGGATTGATTATGATTCAGGGAGCAATGTTTTGAGTGTGACGGTGTCTCCGTTTAATAAGAAGCCGCCGAAGGCGATTTTGTCTTATAAAGTAGATCTCTCTTTGGTGTTTAAGGATTCCATGTATGTTGGTTTTTCTGCATCTACTGGTTTGTTAGCAAGTAGTCATTATGTGTTTGGATGGAGTTTTAAGGTGAATGGTGTAGCCGAGGATCTCAATCTTGCCAAGCTTCCTTCGTTGCCCAAACCGGCGAAAGATCGGACTGCTTTGATTGCTGGTGTGACTACTAGTTTAGTTATTGTTTTCTTGATTGGTCTAATTGTTTTAGCTGTTTGGGGTTACAAGAAATTCAAGAATAGGGATGTGGTTGAGGATTGGGAAATCGATATTGGTCCTCATAGGTACTCTTATAGTGAATTGAAGCGCGCAACAAATGGTTTTACGGATAAAGATCTGCTTGGGTTTGGTGGATTTGGTAAAGTTTATAAAGGGATTTTGCCGAAATCGAAAATTGAAGTTGCAGTTAAGCGGATTTCGAATGAATCGAAACAAGGTTTGAGGGAATTTGTTTCTGAAATTGCTTCTATTGGTCGTCTGCGTCATAGGAACTTGGTTCAATTGAAAGGTTGGTGCAGAAGAAGAAGTGATCTCTTGCTCATATATGATTATATGCCTAATGGAAGTCTAGACAAGTACTTATTCGATGAGCCTGAAATGATATTAAGCTGGGAACAGAGGTATAATGTCATCAAAGGTGTAGCTTCGGGGTTGTTATATTTACATGAAGAATGGGAGCAAGTAGTGATTCACCGTGACATTAAAGCCAGTAACGTGTTACTAGATAATGAAATGAATGGCAGACTTGGTGATTTTGGGTTAGCGAGATTATGTGAACATGGATCAAATCCAGATACAACAAGGGTAGTTGGAACATTGGGTTATTTAGCGCCAGAGCTGACAAGAACAGGGAAAGGAACACCAAGTTCAGATGTGTTCGCGTTTGGAGCGTTCTTGTTAGAAATTGTTTGTGGAAGAAGACCCATTGAGCCGAAAGCTTTGCCAGAAGAATTGATATTAGTAGATTGGGTTTGGGAGAAATGGAGAGACGGGTTGATTCTTGATGTTGTCGATTCAAGACTAAAAGGAGATTTCAATGAAGGTGAAGTTGTGTTGGTACTAAAATTAGGATTAATGTGTTCGAATTCTACAGACACGACAAGGCCAAGTATGAGACAAGTTGTTAGGTATTTGGAAGGTGAAGCTAAGGCACCTGAAAGTTTGAGTTCGCCAGGTGAATACGAGTCGGGTAAGAATCCAGGGTTTGATGATTTCCTGACATCTTCGACTTATTCCTTCAACAACGGTGCAGCTGAAAATAAAAAAACTACTCCTAATGTCACTACTGCTACTGATGATGTTCCTTTAACGTCTCCTGTATCCATTCTCTCCGGTTATAAAAATGGCGATGATAGGTGGTCAGTCACACAATGATAGTGGCATTTGGGGGGGACAGCAGCAACAAAGACCTATGAACCATGGGCATTAGAGGTAAAACTCAGGCAGCATTGTCTGGTACATACCCGTAATTCATGGATTACCACATGGAGTGTTTAGTGTTCCACCTAAACAATTGTTAATGCTCCTCGATTAGATGAAGTTGTTGGAATTACTAGTATCTTGTGAAAAACATGTTAAAATTGTGGGAGAACTAGAGAAAAGAAATGTAAAACATGCTGATATGGAAAGAAGAACTAATTGATAACTATTACTGTTTTTTTTTTTTGTTTGGATACATCTATCAATATCATAAATGTACTTTTGAGTCTATGAAATGGGAATTTTCAGATAGGTTTCTTGATAAATTGGTTTCGGTTAAGGTTGTGTTTTCATAACTGTAGTTTTCTATAATTAAGGTTATTTGGTTGATTGGTGCACACAGGTGCCTTGAGCTAATGCATGATACATGAACTCAATTGGTTTCAGTTCTCTGCCAAAAAAATTCTTTTTGGTGGTGGTGATGTTATGAAATCCCATGTGATTTTTTTTTCCTTCTGGTTCAAAGCACATTGTAGGATAGTATAATGCTCTATAATAGGTTTTAATTTGATCAGCAGAAATTAGAGAGACGCATTCGTAGGAAGTTGCTGCAGAAAATGCTCTTACAAATTTTGGAGTAAGATAAGACTGGGCTTTTTGGGCCTGAAGAGCTTGATTCGGTTAGGTTTTAGGGTTTAGCAAGGTGAGCACTATATAAAGAGGCTTAAGAGTCTCATTCTTCTCAAACCATAATAAGCTTTGCCGTCTTCACCACCACTTCACTCTCTATGCTCTGTGAATCGGAAGTTTCTCTCTGCAAAATGATCCGAATAGAGATTATTAATGAGATATTGGTTTTGTATGAGAATCCAATCTCATATACAAGAACACAAATGAATCACTTCAGCATAATGATTTCTCCTCTCAAAACTATTTCAGTTTTTTTCTAAGATATTCTGGGATTTTTTTGGTATTCATCTTCAGGGTCTTCTAGCGTGCGTGATAATGACTTATCCTTTCGTAAGTCATTAATTATGTTATCATATTTGCTTTTGTCAACTGCTTTCTCTCAACTTTTTAGGAGTCTTTAAAATTGATGGTAAAATGTAATGGAAGAACATGATCCGGCTGCATTTGTTCATGTAATAATAAGAATTTTTCAGTTTTTTCATTTAATCAGTTTATTAGCTGATACATTCAATGGCAAATAATCTTTAAAAATGAAATAACCGGATATTGGGGGTTCTGTTCTAATGCTGATGGTATTAGAGGTTCGGCAAGATTGAAATAATCCAATAATGTTTGTCTTTAATTAAGCTACTTCTTCATGAACACATAATAATGCAATTTCGATGCATGTCAATGTTCTCTCAATGTGGGATCTAGCAACTCTAAATGAAATGTAAAACATGTTGATATTGAAAGGAGAAATAATTGAATACGTCTATCAAAATCATAAATGTAATTTGAGTGGATGAAATAGGAATTTTCAGAGTGGTTTTTAATAAATTTTGGTTTCCTTTTGGGTTGTGCATATTTTCATAAATGTAATTTTTCTCTAATAAAGGTTATTAGGTTGATTCATGTACATTCTACACCACCTAATGCATGATTCATGAAACAAAATCATCAAATAGGACTCAAATCATGTGCTGCCTGGCACCACGTACACATCACGTCTCTGCCAAAAAACTATGCTTGATTGCTTGTATGTAGCTGAATGTGGTGCTGTTGGTTCTAAGCAGATTTTAGGGTAGTATATTGTATACCTTCTCAATTGTCTTTTATAATGCTGCATAATAGATTTAAACTTCAACAGATAGAGACACACTGGTAGAAAGATGCAGTAGAGTGTTGTTACTGGGCTTGTTGGGCCTGAAGGGTTTTAGGGTTTATCAACTAATGACCACTATATAAAGAGATTTACTGGAGAAACATTTTGTTTCATCAAACAAAACTTTACCTTGCCGTCTTCTCCATCTCTGGTTCTCACTTTGTAGATCTAATACTGTCTAATAAAATTATTTCTTTGCAAAATGATAATAGAAGAGATGATGAGATATTGGTTCTCACTTATAAGAGCACAATGATTTCTCCTCTCAAAAGTATATTATACCTTTTCAAACACATTGCGAGGTTTAAGTGATCTTCATCTTATATATCCTGGATTACCCGCTATGTAATCTGTATTGAAGGGTTTCTAGGATTGGTAGTAAAATGAAATGAAACTGCACAATCTTGCTGCCTTTGTTTGTTTATGTTATAAGAATCAGTTTATGTAATAATAATTTTTCTATACGATTGTCCTGTGTATCGATTTTTCAACTGAGCAGTTTATTTGTTTTTCGAATGTCATCGGTTTTGTTTTGTTTTTCAACTAAGCTGCTCTTGATCTGATTATTTGCACCTTGTAACAATCAGGATTCCCCTTGCATACAAATTGAAAAAACAATTAGACAGGCACTGGCCTTCCAAGCACATAACCCATCAGCCAAATAAAGTATGTCCTAATCTACAAAGCCTGTACGAGTAGGAGGTGGTTTATAAGAGATACAGTTTAGTGTATCAGTAATTGGCCCCAAATTGGTGTTCACTATGATAACGAAGTTTTAGGTTTTCAATGTGTGATCGATTCTTAGTAACATTTGAAATTTTTCAACAAAATAAGTTAACCAGATTTTTCTTATTTTCAATTATTTTGTAAAATTAGGAATCTCAAACAAAGTACTTTCAATTATGTGCATGATATAACATGTTTTGGCATTTTTATGTGTGATGACAAACATTTAGGATAACATTTTGTAGGGAATGTGTCAACATGGTTACATGTTTTCATCAAACTAAGTTTCTTGTGAGTTCACCTTGGTTGGAGGGTTCTTCACATATTCATACATAACCGGGTTTACCTGCATCCTATTGCCGACCCCATTGAGTTTCTTGGCACATATATAAATGCTCGGATACATAACTCTTTCAAAAATAGGAAATGATTAAGGAGGTTCTTCATTTTTATACTACTCCATATGTTTGAAATGTGAAAATAAGCTGAGCTTGTGTAAAAGGCTGATTTTGGTGATACATACATAATTTTCTGGAATGAACTCTGTTTTCTTTAGGTTTTTATATGGAGTTCATTTTCTGGAATGAACTCTGTTTTCTTAGGTCTTATATGGAGTTCATTTTCTGGAATGAACTCTGTTTTTTTTAGGTCTTATATGGAGTTCATTTTCTCGAATGAGCATTTTTTATGTTTTTATATGGAGTTCACGGAATGCTAACTGTTTTTTAGGTTTTATATGGAGTTCATTTTCTGGAATGAACTATGTTTTTTTTTTGGTTTTATATGGAGTTCATTTTCCGGAATGAACTCTGTTTTTTTAGGTGATTTTTGAAAAAATAAGTAGAAATTAACAGGAGTTCATTTTTCTGCTACAATTTTTTTTTTTCACACAGAAAGGTATTTTTGTCCATTTAAATATTTTTAAATAATTATGGACCAAACAGTAAAGCGTTTGACCAAATGACTAAACAGACATGGGCCCACCTAAAAAGGGACCAAACGATATTTTTCCCAAAAAAACAATATACACTGTAAAATACTTTGCCGGATAAATTTGAGCTTTAAGGTCTTTTCACCTGACGCTACAACCAGAAAACTCCCAACTTGAAACCAAAAAACAATAGGTGAATACAAAAGTTTCCAACACCCAAAGGTTACAACAAAGAGTTCTGAGAATAGTTTACAACTATTAATTTTTGTGGATACATCCTTTTACTATTTTAACTGCAATGAAATCAACAATTTTCCAATACGGAAACCACCATTTCTGTTTCTTTATAAGCAAAACAAAGAACAAACCCCAAAATCCAACTGCAAACCCCGCGGCAACAATAGCATACAACAAAAACTTCTCTTTTTCATCCTCTGCATCGTCTTCACTGGCTTTACATAAAGGATAAGTACTACCAGTACTAATATTATGGTCACTCTCACAATCTTTCTTCAAAGGAAATCCGCACAATAAATCATTCCCGGCAAAAGCAGAACCATCTAAACTCATAGTATCAAAGTGGTTTCCTCTTGGAATCTTGCCGCTCAAATTATTATGAGATAATCTTAAATATCCGAGTGAGTCGATTGATGTTAAAGATTGTGGGATATGCCCGGACAGTCTGTTGGAACTTAAATCCAAAGACTCTAGACTAGACATATTTCCTACACTGGCCGGGATATGGCTGGAGAGATGATTATGTGACAAATTAAGCATACCAAGTCCTTGCAATAATCCTATCTCTTCTGGAATGTTTCCACTAAGAATATTACATGATAAATCAATTCCTGGATGAAGGAGATAAATGTTCTCAAATTGGACTGTGGTGCCTTTGATAGTCAATTGATATTCCCCATTATCGTCAAACCCGTCTCCGGAAATCTTTCTTGTTAAGGTCGTCAAATACCCTAGTCTTGAAGGAATTTGGCAAGATAAATTGTTTGACGATAAGTCTAATGTGTGAAGCGATGGTGAATGGATAATATCTTCAGGAATGGACCCATTGAATTTGTTTGACCTCAAAGAAAGAATCTCCAGGTTCTCGAGGGAACCAATACCAGAAGGGATAATACCTTCAAAGTTGTTGTTTCCTAAGTTGAGTAATCTCAGATAGGAAAGTTTTAGGATCAACGACATCGGAAACGAGCCATTGAGATTGTTTTCATTTAATAAAAGGGACTCCAGATTTGTGTGTTTAAGCTCATTCGGAACATTTCCAGTGAGATTGTTGTAGGCGAGGTTTAGAGTTCGAAGATCACGGCAGTTTCCTATACTAGACGGTATAATCCCGGATAATTTGTTGTTGGAGAGGTCAATCCGTGAATTGCCTGACATTGATGGTTTTTGTGAACATAATGAAGAAGGAATTGAACCTGAAAGTTTATTGTAGGATAAATCAAGATAATCGACACCTGGAGGTAGAAGAGGAAGAGCGCCATGAAGTTTGTTGTTGGAAAAATCCAAGACATAGAGTTTTTTGAGTTCATAGATGCAAGGAGGGATTGGTCCCGTGAGGTTATTATAAGAAATATCCAAATACTTCAAATGGATAAAATTACAAATGGAAGAAGGGATAAATCCTTGGATATTGCAGTATCCCAAGCCTAAATGCTCTAGTTTGAATTTAGATGGATGATCTATAACTACTGTTAATTCATTGATCAAAGTGATGAACGAAACATTTCCTGTAATTGAGTTTTCTGAAACATCGAAGTGACTTAGATTTTGGAGGTTGGTGATGCAACTTGGAATAGTTCCTGTTATATAATTAGTAGACAAATCGAGGAATCGAAGAGAGGAAATCTCACAGATTGATTTTGGTATGGGTCCTTGGAAATTATTACCAGACAAATCGAGAAAGTTTAGGACTTTTAGATTGGAGATTGAAGAATGGATTGAACTTGTTATGTTGTTATAAAAAAGGTTTAGATGCTGCAACCGAGAAAGATTGTAAATTGAAGAAGGTAAAGATCCTTGAATTGAACAGTATTTAGCAGAAATACTGACTAAATTTGGCGCATTTGATATCGAACTTGGAATGAATCTGGTTAATCGAGTTTCTGATATGTCAAGCGTTTGTAGTTTAGGCCATGGTGGTTCAAACATTCTAGTTAATTGATCAGGATCAAGATTATCATTATTCCTCGCTTCAAGCTCTATAAGTTGAGGAAGATAAGGAATCGAACCTTGTAATTGACAATCAGATAAGTCAAGAATTGAAAGTGAAGTTAGATTAGCCAGCTGTAGTGGGATCGAAGAATTGAGGTAATAGTTATCATTCATTTTAAGAGTGGATAGATGGGAAAGATTGTGAAACTCATGGATTGGGAATACTGGGCCAGATATACTGCAACCGGAAATATCGAGATCCCTAAGATTCGAAATATGTTGGCCAAAATTGTCTTTTGAAGAGGTGACCTCAGATATATCAATACCACTCAACCTTAATACCTGGAGATTTACTAATCCTCTAAGCCACTTAGTGGACGGTGATTCTAAGCAGGAGGTGTAAACAGGAAATTCTACACCAAACACAATGCATGTCAGGTCGAGGTACTCTAACAGTGTTAGATTACTGAATTGTTTCGAAATTGAGGATGAAAAGTTTGAAAGGGAGAGATCAAGATGAGCTAGTTTTGTTAGATGTGAAAACTGATGCGTGATGTCTGATTCCTGAAAATCATTGAAGGCAAGATCTAGATACTCCAAATTAGTAAGGTTGAAGAGATAAGGAGATAATTTACCTCGTAGTACCGAATTGCCAAAATTAAAGTCATCATTGCGACTTAATCCATTGATATAATAATCTTCATACTTGGTGTTTCGAAGATCGATGGATACAACATGAAAAGACCCTCTTGAACATCTAATGCCACGCCACTCACAGCAGTTTCGATGTTGGAAACTTTCTTGCCACGAAGACAATCGACCTGATGGATCATCCAAAGATGACTTGAAATTTAGCAGTGCCCTTCTTTCCTCTTGGTGGCATGCCTGAGAGGGTAACGGGCATAGAGTGATGCTGATCAGTAAAAAGAGCAAGAAATGAACAAGGATTGGAGACCATGTTATTTGATTGAATGCGTTCATGGCTAACGGTAAAGCAAATCAACTCAATAAATATTGATTTTATGAAACTTTATTTTGTTTGATGAAAGAATGTGCATAATGGCTAAGTAAAGACTACTATATATATACATTTAACTTTAGCATTACAACTCTAAGATCTCCAACTAGTTAATTTATTTGAACTTCCCTCCATTGACTTGGAAATTTAGACACTTTAAGTCTTTGCATGTAGGTCTCAACACAAGGACATTTCATCGCATTACATCCATCCGTTGATTGATGATTTAGATTTTTATGGAAGAACGCTATTCGAGATAAGAATCGAGTGAACAATTGTGAAGAAACGACTTGAGCATCCGAGCAATGAAAATTACAGGTTTTGTATTTGTTTTGTTAAAACCCATAAAAGGGGTTGAGTTGAAAATTCAGCTGCGGATGAATTACCTTGCAGACGGGTAAACTCAATGCTAGCTGGAGAGATGGGGACATCACCTCGTTTCCATGTGAAGACAAACTCAAGTTGAGCCTCTAAGGCTGCTAAACATGTTATTGTTATCCATGAAGCCTTTGTAAAAGCTAGCTTCTGGTAGGAGTGAGCATGGTGGCATGGTCCAGTATAAGATATAACGGATTTCAATTTTGACATCTGCATCCAATCCAGCATCCATTCGATGTGCCGATAGATGGATTCCAAGGATAACAACGGGGCCAAGTGAAAATGCGCAAAATAAATGAACCCTTTCTCCTAATACTGTGAAGGGGCAAATGGTGGAAGGTTTCAAGTCTCATTGCCTCGTGCTAATAGTCAACATTTTTATACTACTCCGTATGCGTGATGTAATGCGATGGAAGTCTCATTTCTTCCCAAACTACCTCTTTAACAATTATCCGAATCGGTAAGATATTTTGTAATATTGGCGTGTGATAACATTTTGTTGGGAATGTATCAACATGTTTTCATCAAACTAAGTATCTTGGGAGTTCGCCTTGGCACATAAATGCTCGGATACATAACTCTTTGAAAAATAGGAAGAAATGATTAAGGAGGTTCTTCATTTTTATACTACTCCATATGTTTGAAATGTGAAAATAAGCCAAGTTTGTGTAAAAGGCTGATTTTGGTGATACATACATAATTCTTGCCTAACATCAATTATTGAAGCACATAAGCCAGAATAGGGTGGCATATCATATGCACATTATTTGATGGATTTTTAGTTACACTGTAATGTTCCCAGTGATTTTAACGTTTTAAAGTTGAAAGAAAGTAAGTGAATTTAAATCTTTCTTATTTTCATTTTCTTTGTAAAGTTAAAGAGGTAAGTAAAATCTACATATCAGTATGAGTGGGGTAAGGAGGTAGAGAATCGGATCAGCAATTTACATAGCCTTAACACATAGTTCGTTTGTTTTGTGCTTTTATTTGCCATAACTTGTAGTAATAAAATTTAACAAAATTTTGATACTTGTGAGTTCAGTTAAGACTTGGTAATCTTTCTACTGAGGTTTTCTTCAGTTCAAGTGCATATGATGGTATGGTAGATTTTTTTTTTATTGGTCCAACCTTAAACTAGCTAACACTGTGATCATAAACACGGTGATCACATTTTCCCCTCAGTTCAAGTGAGTTTGGCTTAACAACTTGTATTGTACTTGTAGGTAATACTTTATCTATTCTATTCACTCTCATTCTCATCAAACAGTAACCTTGCCGCCGACTTCTCCATTTCTCTCTGTCTGTGTAGATCTATTTCATTATTTGAGATTTTCGCTTCTGCAAAAATGATAATAAAAGAGATAAATCAGATGTTGGTTTACTTTAAGATGGAATTAGATCATTCATGTCATAAAGACTTATCCTCTCAAAAGTTCTTCCATTGGTTTAATGGGAGCCCAATAATTTTGGTTGTCCAAATCTTCGGCCTCAATTTGTTTTTTGAGATGTTTTGATTCTTGTATGAAGAAGTTGAAAATCGTAGTAAGGGAGTGTTCTGATGCATTTTGTTTGTGGTGGCCGGTGGGAATCAGTTTATGTAACAGAATGTTTTTTCGTTGAATCTGCTAATTATCTATTAATTGAATGGATTAGCATTTGGAATTTGAATGATTGTCCCGTGTTGCTATTCTAAATTGAATCTGTTATTTATCTTTCCTTTTACCATTTTTTAAATGGTAATCCACACGTGATTTTGAACTCCCAAATTTAGCTGATACAGGTCACCGCCGTGGGTAGAATTCCCTCACATTGTAAGCATCTTCAGTAAAGATATTGGGTGTGAAACCGTGGGTAGAATTCCCTCACATTCTCTATTAAAGCTTGGATTGATTATGATTCAGGGAACAGTGTTTTGAGTGTGAAACCAAAGAAACCGCCTTTCAATAAGAAGCCGCCTTTCAAATTTAGCTAATACTGTATGGAACTACTGGTTAGCAAGTAGTTATTATTCCTTGGTTGCCCAAACCAGGGAAAGATCGTACGGCGTTGATAGCTGGTCTGTCGACTAGTTTAGTTGTTTTATCTGCTTGGTATTACAAGAAATTCAAGAATAGAGATGAGGTTGAGTATTGGGAAATTGACATTGGTCCTCACGTATACTGTTATAGTGAATTGAAGGGCGCAATAAACGGGTGTTTGGCTGAAACTGTGTGTGATTTCAATAATAGGGCGAAAACTAGGTGGTGTTGGCGAACGTGACCAAAACTAAATGTATTTTGGTATTTGGACGTTTCTGCCCTTACCTTTTCATTTTATGACCTGCTTTTCCCTGGCCGTACCCAACATCCGATTTTTTTATTAATTTTTTCTTTTTACAGTTACCGGTTATTATTTAACTGTGCCATACGTGGGTGTCGGGATAGCAATCCAGACACCGTATAAATGTCGAGAGGATAGGCATAAGAGATGCTATCAGAGTCCCGACATTAATTTTTGTTGAGTCCCAACACTGCATATTTGGATCTCACTATACGTTTACTAAACGTGATTAACAAATAATTATACAATCATTAGTGAAATAATTATCATTAATCGGCCTCGATGTCTAGATGTTGTTACTCAAATCTTTTATTTCTCGTCTTACTCTTCACTTCTATTTCTTCCATTTTTCTTTTTCCACGGAACACACACCACACCCATCTTCTTCTTCTTCCTGTTCCTATTCATGTTCTTCTTCTGGTTCTTGTTATTTCCTTTTCTGGTCATGTTCATATTGTCCTCTTGTCAGTTTCAATCATCATACAGTCTTCAATAGAGATACCAGAGTTTTTCCTAAAAGGCTGAACAAGAGAGCCAAAAGCAAGGAAATCGAAGTCTAAACTCATCTATAAGTTCATTTCATTATAAGTTTCCTGATCTGTAATCTCGGGTATGAAAAATCCGTCTTCCTAAAATCTTGATGTAAACCCTAGAAATTGGATTTCTAATCTTTTTCCCCATTTTGACTTCACGTCGGATATAGATTGAAAATTAGGCTAGGGTTTTGATGTTTTATATGTTTATGCATCTTTGATTTTTCTTTTTGGGTTCAATTTCATCTTTGTTGATAATGTTAAACTGGATAGAAATTTTGATTTTGATTTCATGAAATTGGTTTGAAAGAGGGTTTAATAGGCAATTTCTTAGGTTTGCCTATCAAACTCTTAGGTTTGAAAGAGGGTTTAATAGGCAATTTCTTAGTGTTAGATTCGAATTTTGGTTACGAAATTATGCCACTGTTTGATTTTGGTTGTTCGGATTTTAATTACAGGGAGTTAAGCAAACATCTGATATGGTTGTACATATCAATAACAAACTAGCATGTTTGTACATACTAGGGTACTTCTCTCATACTGTGTAACTGTGTTGAATTTTTAATATTTTGATGTTACTATGTTGAATTTTTGGTTTTCGATGAACACTCATTTTTGATAGAATAATTTCTGGACATGTATGAGATGGTTTAGTGTTTCTCATGCAGAGCTCCTGTCTCTCTAGTAGTGTCAATTTTTGGTGAAGCAAGACTCTCTGAAACTATAAAATAACTGTTATTAATTTTCTTGCTCAGGTTAAAACTGATGATAGAAAGACTTGCACCATGGCCATAGTTTGGTCTAGAGTTTTACTTTGTTAGTCACTCATTACAAAAGACTAGCACCACAGCCCTAGAATACTCTAGGATACATCACACTTATCAATTTCTTTTTGTATACAGAACTATATGGTCTTGGCAACAAACTGACATGGTGACTCTATGTTTGCTCATTCTAGGGTGATAAGCAATAATTGTGTGAAGACATGAAGATAGGACTAGGTATCACCATCACTGAAAAGCAGGGTCTCACTGGTTGTAAACGGGGAATTGAAGCAGTTAGAGGTTCTCCTGAACAGTCTTACCAGCACCTGGTCAGTCACAGTAACATGCTTGTAGAACACAACCAAGGAACGCAAACAACAATTGAACCCGATACAAATGGTGGTGTTTTGTATTATTTTTTTGCGCTGGGCGTATCTTTACAAGGATTCAATTCTTGGTGCAGACCCGCATTTGCTGTGTATGGTATGCATCTAAGTGGGGACCGCAGAGGAAATCTACTTTCGGCAATTGGGTATGATGCCAATGGAAAAATATTCCCTATTGCGTTTGCCATCATTGATTCTGAGAACCGTGATTCATGTTTATGGTTCATGCAAAAGTTATTCGATGTGCTTGGTCACGAGTATTCGGTGAGAAATGATCTAGTTGTGTGTTCAGACAGATCGGAAGCTTCGAATCAGCGATTGCGGAAGTGTTTCCTGAAGCATGCCATGTGTACTGCGCGTACCATATTAAAGGTATCTAACAACAACACTTTATAGTCGTGTTACATTTGTTAGAAACTCATCTCCTTTCAAGTTAAACCCTTGAGATATGTAGCGCGGGACAGCTCCTAGTTATCTTTGCCGATGTAGTTTACGTATAATATTGAGGGCATATTTAGTTGTCATTTTTTCACAATGCAGGGAATATCATCAGGAGGTACCACAACTTCGCCGCTGCTAAGGCATTTATGAGAGTTGCGCAAGCGTACATTATAGATGGTTATGAGAGGGCTATGTTACAAGTCAAAAAAGATAAGGCAGTTTTTTCCTATGTGCAGGAACTTCATCCAAGACATTGGGCTAGGGTGAAATCCAAGAGAGCCCGTTATACTCTCATGAAAACAAACATCCGTGAGAGTTGGAATAACCTACTTTTGAAGGCTAGAAATCTCCCTATAACCCATTTAGTGGATTTCATTCGAACAGATATGATGGGAGGGTTGGATTGCAGGCTTCCAGCCGTAGTGTTAGATGGAGAAGTTGGATTGCAGGTACCCAATGTTGGCGCGGTGGTAAATCAACCAACTGCAACAGTGCCAGCCCCATCCAAAGCATAGATCATAACTTTCTGGATCGTCTCCGACTCTCTTGTTTGGAATTTATGTTTTTATTTTGAACCAAAACATTGTCATGCGCTTTAACCTTAAAGTACCCTAGCAAAGTAAAACTCTTCTGGTTATGTAAGCTGTTGAGTCTTATAAGGCAATGAACTTAATCAGTGTTAACTATGTTTTAAAGTTCAGCGTCCTAGAAAATTTATCTATATCTTTATATTAGAAGAACAAGCAAACTAAAGGTCGTCTTTCTTGTACAAGGCTTATCAACAAGATAAGTCAAACTGACATAATAATAGGTTCCATTTGTGTGCAGCTATTATCCATGGTGTTCTTCTAGTGTGCAGCTATTATCCGCAACAAGAATAATAAGTTGTGCAGGAAATATCTACAACTTATTATGGTCCCTAAAATCTGTGCAGGAAATATCCACACAAAAAATCTTACCAGATCTCTCTTCGAAACAATTATCTATTGATCCTAACTCAATAGATAATTCATCAGAAACAAACATTTGAAAATCAACAAACATGAACCATCTAGAAACACAGATCACTACAATATCCATTTAAAGTGGAGGGACCCATATCCTTGATATCACTTTCAGGCCCATCCAGATATATAGCCAGCCCAAGATTCACAATTGACAATCACGTGTTGTTTGAAGTTGGCATTGGAAATAAAAAACCGGATTGGTTAAATGCTAACTGAACTGTATGAAAATATTAAACTGCGGTTAAGCAGTTTTTGATTGGAAATCAAAAATGCTAACATTGGATATCAAAAACCACTTTCTTGAACAAAAGTACACAACAACAAGAAATGAACAAAACCTAGGCTCCCATGTGAATTTGAATTTTTTCGGTGGGTTTCTTTAACAAGAATGGTACAATGTTAGGTTTGAATATAATGATCAAATTCAAAAGCAAAATTTAAATTTAAATTATTTCTCACATATGGGTAAGAAACTATACTAAAAGAAAACAAAGGACCACGGCTTTCATTCAGCTTCAACTGCAACTGCAACCATTTACAACACCATCTTATAAGAAAAGTAACATGTAAACTGCGGGTAAGCAAAGACAGGCAAGATGTACAGCAAGTATAAACTGAAGGTCAAATTTATGAAATTTATAAGTAGACAAAGCATAGATGCCATTGTAAGAATATCAGCCTCTAATCATGCTTAAGATGAACTCTATTAGCAACCTAGCATGCTTAACATAATCAGGGTTGTCATTTACAACTTATGCTGATGCATACAACTTTCTTTATCCTCTGAAGAGCACATGTTCTACATCTAGAAACATCAAGATGCATATGTACAGAAAGATAAACATGTTAGTACTTTCTTTAACATGCTTTACGCTTAACCTCGCCATGTTTAAGCAAGTAATACCTTAGACTGGGTTGTGATCATCTTAGACTGGTTAGATTGATAATTATGTTACTTTCTAAGGTTAAATGAGTACAAGTGAGAAAGAAAAATTTCTAGACCCCACCTAGAACGAGCCTTGGCTCCATCGTTGACTTACAACATAACACTCTAAGCTAAGTTCTTTTATAAGGGAGCTCTTCTTCTGCTTCTATTAAATTATCTTCTAATGGCAGAAAAATACTTTAAAGAAGGCTAGAAGCCTAGAAGGGAGTTCACTCACTGGTCATTTATTGCAATGTTAATTTGCAGGTCAAAGTTTTAACAGCTTCACTCCTAGTCATTCATATAGATTCTGGCAGTATAGAATATGAAGTTAGGAAAGGCAAAAATACTTAACTAGTTAACTGCAACTAGGTAAGATGAAGCTTCATAACTTGGCACTCACTTTATCTTTCATGTAGATTCTACCAGGAAATCAATGCAATTGGTCCTGCAACAAATGAAATTCCATTAGCTCTCCCACCAGGGTAATCCAATAGTAAGAAAGAGGAAATCTAGCAAGTATACAAGTGAAGTTTAACAGGTAATCTAGCAGGTACACAAGTTGATTCCAACCCCACTGCAGTTTACTTCTCACCAGCGTGCAAGCATAAACTGAAGGTCAAAATCCACAAATTCAAACTTAATAGTACAAGTATAACCATTTGAAGTTTCATACTTTTCTGGAATGGTAGAGAGACCAAGGCTCCTAATTTTTAAAACCACTCAATTTATATTATCTCTCAAATTGTCTTATACAAGTCCATGGAAAGCTACTTTTGTGGTTTCCTGACTGTGATTCTCCAAAACAAGACAAATACATATGAAATCAGTACTTCGATATGTAAATAACTTTTGATCCTTTCAGGAATCAATATTGGAATTAACAATGGAGGTTGTAGAATCATACCAGAAAGTGTAGGAAACATCCACATAGATTCAGTAAAGTGTTTCAACAAATTGATGTAGTTGTGAAGATGCTACCTTGCCCCATGTGCTCCATACTACACCTTCCAAGTGATTTCTTTCCTATGCCGTCCTCTTTCTGTCATACATAACATCTAGATCTTCTCCTTGACTAGTAATTTTCTGACTGAGGACGGCACAGGAAAGAAATGCTCACTTGGAAGGTGTAGATAAAACACCCATAAAATTGAAATTAACATAATACAAGTGATTTCACAGATTAAAAAATCGAATTATAAAAACAAAACCTAAAATCGATTCACAGATGAAGCCCTAAAAAAACGATGAAAAAAAAACCTTAAATCGAAACTAATGATGATAAAAGAATTACGCAATCGATAAACTGATGATTGAAACCCTAAAATCTATTAATCTCTTCTTAATCGATTCAGCGGATGGGAGAAAAAGAGAGAAGAATACGGCAGCTGAGAATGAAAGAGAGACCGAGAAAAGAAATGAAATGAAAACTCGAGTAGAGATGGGAGGAGATAAAGACCAAGGGGAGAAACATCCTCTAGTTCAGTTTGGTGTGGGGTGAAAGCATTTGTCACGCATGTGAATGGAAC
The DNA here is from genome assembly GCA_023529315.1 of Papaver bracteatum. Taxonomy (NCBI): domain Eukaryota; kingdom Viridiplantae; phylum Streptophyta; class Magnoliopsida; order Ranunculales; family Papaveraceae; genus Papaver; species Papaver bracteatum. Next base: position 454,577 of record JAJJWX010000149.1, read on the forward strand.
ACGCGGAAACCTGTGCTTGTAAACAAGGTTGTTCAGGTGAAGAAAAATGGATACATCGAAATATGATGTTGGGACCAAACCATCTGAACAACCCTTGTTTACAAATATTCTTAGCGTGCAGCTGTTATCCATGATGATACGGAAATACCATAATAGCAAAGGGTGTTAGTTAGACATCTCTTCAACCATAGAGTTTTCTTTAAAAGGAAGGGTAACTATATGTTTTTTTCATCTCGCCTCTGCAATCTTAGAGTGAAACAAAGATAACCACTGCAATAAGAAAACTAAGACCTACAATTCTCAAATTGGAACAACATTACAAATTCACTTCAACAAACATTAAACTACTGTAATATAGTTAAAAACCTGGTGCTGTGTTAAGTATTAAAAAAATACTGTGCTTTCAACCAAAATATACTACAAAAGTTTTTTTTTTTAAGAAAGCTGCCCTATTACATCTAGATTTATGGATGATTAGCATTAGGAGCATTCCACACAGTGGCACTTACACATGGCCTCAACATTTTGGCTGCCATTTTATGCCTCATTTCACGACATATTTATCTAGCCTTTTTATCATCCATTTCAATAGATTTGTTGGATTTTGCATACCTTTTCATTAGATAGCATGTGAATAGGAGGCAATCTGGTTTAGGTCCTTGCTGTGGACATGAAAATTGACGAACCTTTAGCTTATCTATTGTTACCACCAAGTGTGTGTTTACTATTGGTGTGATAAACGATGCCATTTTTCATGCATCTTGAAGGCACGGATCTTCAACGTTTCTTCCAACCAATGAGTTCAGGAACCGCCACTCTCTGCATTTAACATCTAATACCAATAGAGTCCAGTGATGTCATGAGGCTCTTGGGTCTATACTTATATTCATGGGAATGAAGAGGAAGTCCAGGTTGTCCAGCTCCATATTTTCGATAGATTTACGAACAATTTCATATATTAGATCTTGATAACCATTACGGACAACATACTGCATTTTCCCCCATAATTCAATTTGGTGAACATCATTCAGAAATCATGGATTAAATTAAACAAAACGTCACAAAACAAAACAAAACAAAACAGAGAAAGTCGAAGAACTAACCCATGCCATAGGGTCCAAGTACGCACACTTATTGTACTTTAGATTTTCCGTCTGATGGTCCAATGCAGCTCTCATTCTCCTCCGTAATGTGTAGAACTGTATCGCTTGACTTTCAACAAAGTCATCGAATAATAGTTCTTTAAGTGTAGAACTGAGTACAATAACTTCTAGATGTGCCTCATCAACATCATTTACATCCATGTGAAACACTTCGTCACTATAGTGTTTCAACAAAACCATTATCATGTTAGTTCAGTAGATAAACATGACACTATTGTAGTTTAGAAAACTCTAGGGAATTTTAAAGCTTCGTTGTCATAGACGTATGGCGCCGCGAGGCGCCGGGGGTAAAATTACGAGCCGCAGCGAAGCCGCAACTTATAAAAATACTATTCACTTGACCACATCAGACTGTTTTTTATAGCCTATAGAATACTAGACTCACAGAGAACCAAGAGAAGTAGTTGATTTGGATCTATAAAGTTATATAATATATGCGTATATAAATACGAAATAACTAGGTTAGGGTTTTAAACTGTTAACTAATATAAGTTATCTAGCTTAAATGAAAAGATCTGGAAAAGATATGGAAACAATTTGAGAATTATTTTTCTTTACTCTAAAAGATACCATTTTGGGCGCCCTGAATGCTGGCGCCTTTGCCTGGGCGCCCAAAAAGGCGCCTCTGGGGCGCCCCTTTTGAAAGTGGCATCTTATTTTCCACTGCGCGGCGCCCACTTAAAAAATAAGTCCATATCATTCCATAATATCATCGTGAGTTTCCAAATATCAAAAAATTAACAGTAGATATGATAAAACTTAAAGAGTGTTTTTACCTTGTTAAAGCGTGATTCCAGAAACTGGAAATCCTTATTTTGTCTTGTACATTCATTTTATGAAAATGTTCACTGCCCTCCAGATTGGGAAGCTTGTGACCAAACGGCTTCTTAAATATTTGTGTGTGGGTCTATATGATCTTGTTCTTCAGTATCAGCATCTTCTTCTTCTTCAGTATCATTAGCCGGGTCATCCAGGACTTCTCTCATTCGGGTGAAAATTTCATCAAGATCAAGCATGTATCTATCTAAAGGAATGACTTCTCCATGAGCTTTCAAACTATCTAGCACATCCTTTTTGGACTGAACGTACTTAATAACAGTATACAAATTGCACTCTATAGATTCCAACTCAGCACAATCTTCTTATTTCTTCGCCAATACTTGTTTGTATATTTTCAATTTATTCTTCAACAACTGAATCCTTATGTCTGGGAACATATTACTAGTGTCAGGAACCACAGACTCAAGAGTCAATCTTTTCTCATATTCCGACCAACCTGTTATCAGTGAACTCGATAGCTGAAATTGAAGCATCATCAGAGAGATCAACTGACTTGCACAATAGATTTTTTGTAATAACTAAGAACTTAAGTCATAGATTTTAAATGATGTCTTTGTTTTACCATGGACACTGCTATCTTCATATCTATTTTGTAACTCAGTTCCTTCGTTGTCCATCTTGCCATCCGGGGAAAATTATTTTTCTCTTGCTTGAATTAGTTTGAGTGCCCTGCAAACAAGTACTGCATGAAAATAGCTTGAGTAAATCATTTTATTTTATTTTTAAAATTATGCACACAGTAATATATACCTACGCATGAAAATAGCTTGAGTTAATTATCTTGCAAACTAGTCGTAACTGTCACACTTACCAGTAGATAGGGTAAGCATCCACGTACATTTTTTTTTTGTTTTCTTATGCTCAACATGAGAGTGGTGTGAATTAGCTTTGGCCAATCGAAAGTGTTCATCGCTGACAAACTTCGAAAATGTTTTCCATATTCCTTCTTTGACAACCAGCTTCCTTCTCTTGTGGTTAGGAAGACAGTCACACAAATATGCAATGTAAATAGCTTTGTTAGTAGGATACCATTTCTTTTTATTTCTTCCACATCTTCAGTCTCATCCTGAAGTATGTCCACAATGGCCTTCTCAATGATAGTCTTTTGCATCTTGTCATCCTTAAAATAAGGTAATACATCTCCATCTGCAGCTATTGACTCCCTACTCTGTTTTACAGTTTCCCCTGGTTTGGGTCTCCTAATTCCAAAAGTTACGGCAACATGATTAGGGTTACTTGTCAAGGTGACCTTATTGTCACCATCACCAAATTCAAAATAGTGGTCTTCATCAGAGTCATCTTCTCCAGAGTCTCCTTCTCCAGAATGGTTGTAAGATCTCATAATTGATTCAATTGGATGTGGATACTTAAACCAATCAGCCTTACACATAGGAACCTCCTTGTTCATAAAAAGATTCATCACCTTCCACAAAGGGCCTTTATTTAAAAACTTCAAATGTTCGTCCCTAAACCACATTAATTTCTTTAACGAAGTTGTTGAGCCCGCTTCAAGTATCATCGCATCGCGCCTTTTTATTTTCAACGGATCTTTCTCAAATCTTTCATAAAAACTTAATACTGAATGGAAGCCACCTTTGTAGGATATTGATTTTGGTTCTGTAAAAATGAAGACAAAATTCTCAGAAATCATACTTCGGGAGCTAAACATCGGCTGAACCTTTTAAATTAGGTAAAATTTATTTTCTTACCACCTTTAAAGGAGACAATATCTGTACCAACTTCCTGTTTTTCTACTAGCATACCCTGCGAAATTGGTTCTTCTGGAAAAACAAAAGGATAATTAGGTCACTTGTACATATAGGTGGAGACACTACACCATTTTAAGGGATTAGCAACTCAGATTAGCAACAGCACTATTGCCGTTGCTAATTTTCTGTTGCTAATATTTTGCAACCGTAGGTTATTGTTGCTAATTTTGCAACCTCAAAATTTAGGTTGCGAATAGCAACTGCTGGTTGTTTACGCGTGCGGTTAGGCCGTGTGCTGGTAACACCTTAGTTTGACATGTTGACTTGACTTGAAGTGTGTTAGATACGTGTGTGGGATCCCTTAAAACCCTAGATTCTAGTATTAACCCTCTCTCTATCTGGTCTTCTACCTCTCTCAATCCGCCGCTGCTGCTTCTTCTACTTCTTCTCTTCTGCGTCAAAAAAAAAAACGGAGATTCATTAACGAAATCCTTCTATTCTCTTCATCAACACTAACTATAAACGAAGATTCACCAACAAAATCCATGAACAACATCATTTTGGTATGAATCGATGAAGAACAGTCGATGAGGATCATCAACAATAGTCAGATTACGTCTCTTCTCTTTTATATTGTCGGTAAGGGAAACCATAGTTTTGTTTCTTTGTTAATTTATGCTGGTGGTAATTTGAATTTAGGGATTTATCAAATGGGAATTTCAGGGATTTATCTTTAAGCTTGAAGAAACCCTTATCTAAAATTTCAGTGATTTAGTTTTCTGAATCATTTAGATTCGATTTTAGTTCTTATTGATTTGATATTTTTATTGTTGAAAAAGGTGTAGAGATATGATGAAGATGGAAATCAATGGAAAGAAAGAGAAGTTGGATCTGTGCTAATCATCTAGGTTTGTTAGTTTTGGATTGATTTTTGTTTTATTTGATATGTTTATTGATCTGAGAGTTAATTTAGGGTTTCTTTTATGATTTTGATTTCTTGTATTTCTAAAAGGCATAAAATTATGAAGTATTTACCTCCTGAATTTGCCTATTGCCCGTGCAGTTAGTGAATCAAATCCTTCATACCCATCCTATAAATCAGAGTTGGGACTTGTTGATTGGGACAAGTTAGAGGCAGAAATTATATTTTGTAAGTCTGATCCATGCCATTTTTCTTTCTTTCGTGATGTAAATTACCTGTTAACACATTGTTCCAAGTATTGTGTTAGTTTCTACACATGTGTTCCATGTCTTTGTTGGTTTTGTTTGTTTGAAGGTCAATGAATCAGTGGTGCTATAGGTAGAGAAAGGTAGACATAATTTTGATGATGAGGCCAAGCCGATATTGCATGGTCTTGTTCAGATCTATATAGCATCTATACGCTTGAGATCTTGCTGCTGCAAAAATTGGTCGAAGATCTCTTTCCTTATGTAACAAACAAAATCCCTAAGTCTAATTCCGAGTAATAACTTATAATTCCATTTTGATTTATAGACCTAGATGATGGTTGCCTTTTTGGTGTTTTAGGTGTTGGATAATATCTACAACTTCGCAAAGAAGGGTTTAACTTCATCATAGAGTTCAACTACATCATCGTATTTTATTTATTTTTTTGTATTTCTAGAAAGCATACAATTATGAAGTATTCACATCTAACCAATGCTGCAGGATAGTTCCTTACGCCAGGATTTGAGCAACTCAAGCTTCCCGTTACCTCCTCCACTCAAGTTTGAGACTTTAGATACCATCAGGCATTTGAATTCTATTTTATTGACTTCGATTGCGTTCTGATGTCTTCCTTGTCAATTGTTCTCCTTAAGTCATGCTGTGTGTTTGGTTGAAAAATCATACTTTCATGGCCCAATGTTCGTACAGACTAAATGCATGTTTGGGATATCTCTTATTGCATGGATGTTAATTTTCCCCTGCTCCCTTAATGAGATATAAGAAGAGATTAATCCCCTTCATGTTCATAAGTACAGGGTTACAGGTCAAGAAAGGAAAGTTTCATGTTTGTCCTCTCAACTTGTATGTATATGATGTTTTTTGTCTTATGTTATCTCGGTAGGTGTTCTTATATTGAACATTTATGAAACATTTCTAACTTTTATCTTTGTGAGTATTTTATTTTGATATGGATGGCAGACTCTTTTGTTTTTAGCTATTCAGTGCTTTTCTTGTTTTGATTGCCAGGCTCCTTTTTGTTTTGTTTTGTTGATGTGGGGTTTTCTTCTTCTCTCTTTTATGATTTCAGGAACGACAAGGGTGAGAACCTCAATGCTTCTTACTACCACAATTTCATTCCCTTGACCAATACAGCTGTTGGTGCTGATCTTTCCCATAGTTTCAGCACAAATGAGAACACCTTGACCATCGGTACCCAGAAAGCTATGGACCCATTGACTTCTATAAAGGCTAGTATCAACAACCATGGTAAGGCAAGTCCTCTTATCCAGCACGAGTGGAGGCCAAAGTCCCTCTTTACCGTCTCTGGTGAGGTAGACACAAGAGCAATTGAAAAGAGTTCTAAGGTTGGTCACTCTGTGGCTCTTAAGCCATAGAGAAGCTATGAAATAAGGAGGAAAATAATGCAAAGATTTATCAAAAGGAGGAAAGTAATTCAAGAAAACCCTGGTTGGAGAATCTTTGTAATGAGTTTCAGTGAAAAAAGGTATCAGAGGAATTCTAGATCATATATTGGTAATCATGTCATGTGCTTTGATTGATTCCAGTTTAATGGTGTTCAACACCAATTGTCAATGTAAATGGTAGTTTGAACTTTACCCACCTAATTGTTTTTCAAACAGTCTGGAGTAGATGCTTGTTCAAGGGTTATTCCTTAACACGACCTTATGACGAGTTGGAAGCAGTGCATTTAGGTGTTCAGCTTGCTCTCAAGTACAAAATCGTTAGATTTCTGGTAAGGATCATTGGCATGTTTAATTTCTCTTTTTTTGTTATGTGATTTGATACTTCTAAGCCATCGCAAGGCGTTAAATTTGTCTATGGTTACCCAAATTGATTACTGAAGTGAACATATTAGTAGTTTGGGTATACCGAAAGTATGGTAAGTATGATAAGTATCTCCAAAATGGTTTTAGGACTATCAGAAGTCTTATAGTTAATCCTTGTTTCAATATCAAAGTCATATCTTTGGTTGAAGTTGCATATGTTTCCGTCATTATTAAAGCTAGGTGACCTTGGGATCAGAAAACATGTTGCATAATCAAGTATGTTATGTGCTACTACAGAAATCAGATATTTTAGAATCTCCAAGTTGTGCTTTAAGTACCAATATATGTCCAATTTGGAAATTGTTACAAAAAAAATCGTAGTTTGGGCTTTCGTATTTCATTAATGTCAGTGTGTGATATTATCTTGAGATAATGTGCTTGTCAACGTGTATATTTATGGGTAATGATGCACATGTCAGCAACTAGTAGCCTACCCAGAATCTTTTGTAGTTCGAACTTCCAATTTGGAATTCTTTAAGTAATTATCAGTATGACTTGATGTATAAAATGCATAGAGCATGCACAAGCCGACATATCTTGTTGCTTTTCTCCCTTTTGTGTGTAGCATGTGTCAGCAACTACTATCATACCCAGAATCTTTTATAGCTTGAAATTCCAATTCAGAATTCTTTAAGTAATTATCAGTATGAATCCCAATAGTGTTCCATTTAAAAGTTAAGGTATATTGTTGATTTGGTGGTTTTCTCCTTTGTCTTAATATCATACTTTTTAATTTTCGATTCAGCAATGTCTGATAGAGTTTTAATGCAAATATGGAGGGACTATCAAAGCTTGAAATGTAGAAACGATGTGGGAAAGATGCAGCCAAGAAAGGCCAAGGAAGACGTGCTCTCAAACGTAAGAGTAAAATTTGTTCAAACAAGTCTTAAATCCAACCATCTCATTTTGTTGTCACAGTAATGTTATTTTAGTTTATTAATAGCAGATGCATGCAGATAGTTTGTGAAACTCTGTTTCGTGATAAATGTAACTTGGTATCTGAGTGATGTGCTTCTCAGATTCGCTCTCAAGCAAGCTGGTGCCAAGTTTGAAATTGTTGAAATTTTTAGGACTTGAATCACTTCTCTTTGTAGGACTTGTATAACTTTTCAATAACATGAATTCCAAGTTCATTTGATTTTGTAAATTTCAAAATGTTTGATGGGGATTCTCGGTTAAATCTCGATTAAAATGGTTTGTATGTCATGGCCGATAAGTTGTCATGTTGTTTGTATGGTATGCATTGGACTCCGTGGCTTAGAGTGAAGTCGTGGCTTAGAATCGAGCCGTGGCTTGGTTCTAAGCCTCTTTTTTTTCTGTTGCTAAAAAATTTCGCAACGGCATTTATATGTTCCGAATAATTTTTTTAGCAACAGCAAGTACCGTTGCGAATGTCCATTGCTGACCGAGATTCGCAACAAAGCTTATGCCATTGCTAAAAATTGCGACACCGTGTTTAGCAACAGCGAAAGCCTGTTGCGACCATGTTTAGCAACATCTATGGTAGGTTGCTAATACCTTAAAATGGTGTAGTGAGAAGCTTTTTCACATCAAGCATTACAGATCCATACAATCAAATTTGCTTACCACATTGATAGGGGATAATATCTCCAGGATCTTCTAGTTTGGGCACTGCAAAAAGCGGTTCCGGAACAACCACAATGGCAGTTGAAGTTTCTGCAAAAACAAAAGGATAAATCAGGCAATTGTACATAAACAAAACAAATAAAGTTTTACAAGGGTCTATCAAGTGTCATCTTACTCAATTTTTCTATTTAGTTTGACTCGACTTCAACACATACCATAAGCTAGGGGACTTTGCTATCTTGAATCAACTAATACTAGTTTATAGCATCCGGCGGACACTAATTGTGGTCTGAAATGCATATAGACAGTCGGCAACAAACAAAATTAAGCCTAAATGTGTACATAATTCAGGGTTAATTCAACTGTTTGCATGATTTTTTTTAATTTTCAATTGCATCTAATTGAACATATTTCACTTGCATCTACTAAAAAAAAAATTTATGGATCAAATCATACACAAAGTAAATTACCAAATCTCATTACTTACCAGAAATTGGCTCTTTCTTTGGCAGTTTCCTACTATTTGTTTCAATTTCGATTGCATCTTCTTCTTCTTCTTTCACAACCACAACTCTTAAATCATCTTCTTTTTGTACACCTGAATTACCCCTAATCAGACCATAATCAATTTCGATATTTGAATATCGCCTTTTCTTTTTTGATTCCCTCTTTTTCATTACCAATTTTTTTTATTTTTTTTTTGATGAATCACTAGGTTTTTGTTGAATCTTGGGGAAAAAATCGATTTCCAGGGTTTTCGTTTCCTCTCGCTCTCTCTCTCTTCAAGAAAACGGTGGTTTTTAAAATTGAGTTGTGGAGTCAGTAACGGTAACGAGATGTGGTTTTGACCACCTGGTAAGTGGTACTCCATGCATTAGTAACAACTAACACGTGCTCTATTTGAATATTGACAAGTATGTCCGCTTTTCTTTTGCTCTCTCATGAGCATGCTCTCTCTTTCTCTTGTAGCCTGCTAATTCGTTTCTCTTTCACATCGGAATATATAAAATTTCTCATGGGACCATCGCACGAATGACCCATTCTCTTTATTTTTTTTTCTTAATTTGTTTTTTTATTTTTACCTTTTTAGCCTCACTTAATTTAGATATCATTTTTCACAAAGCAACAAAACCAAAGGCGATATCGGAATTTCAAAAAGTACAGCTTCAAGTACTGTTCATAAACAGTACCTATGGTGTGTTGGATTTATATAATGGTATATAGATAAGTGAAACATTTTGAAAACATTTTCCCTTAAACTTTATAACCGTCGTGGTAAATGATTTTTTTACTGTCAGTTAGTTTGGATTGTTGGAACTTTAGATCGGCACCCACTGCTGCAAGAACTTGTTAGGTTATCGTTCTTTACACATGTCCCCGGAGTTAACCCGGTATGTGGGGTACATGAGTCACTAAGATAACTCGGTCTGAGGGCTTTAATGATGACTCCATCAAAAGAAAGATCTATAAAGTAGCAACAATGCTATTATGATCTATCTAGTAGTATCTACTACTACCTGCATACATTGACCCGTGTCAGAAAAAATAATACTTTAATACTTATACTTCCATACCGTGTCAGGAAAAATGTAATTTTCGTGCCGTGTCAATAAAAATGATACTTTCCCACCGTGTCTGTAAAAATAATACTTTCACGTCGTGTCAATAAATAATACTTTCAGTCGAACATTTCACCGTGGCAGTGGTCATCTAGTTGTATTCGTTTTGTTTTTCTATTAAATAAAGTACTCTGGCCCACTGCTACTCGCTGCTTAAAATTCTTTTTAATTTGAAAATGTAATAGTCAATTCTTTTTAATAGTCAATTCATTTTGAAAATTTGAAAATGTAATAGTCAATTCTTTTTAATAGAATAAAATGAAAATTAATTTGATCAACTCAAGGACTTACTACGCTAGCATCCCGGCCCACTGCTACTCACTGCTTAAATTCTAACTCCTCGTCTTCTCGATTTCATCGTCCCATTTTGAAAAGTGAAAACCCTCACCCATCCTGCACCTAAAATGAGCATTTCATCTCCTTCGAGATCTGAACTCAAGCAACGAGAATTCTTAAATTTTCCTGAAGAAGTTCATGATGAGATCTTTCTGAAGTTACCAGCGAAATCCATCTTGGCATCGAGGTGTGTATGTAAGTTTTTTAATAATTTACTTTCTAAACCTAGTTTCACCCAAAATCATGTCAATCGCACCAATCAAAGCAAGAACAACAACCCTAAACTCTTGATTGTTCATCACCTTTTATGTAAGCACCCAATGATTTAATCCATAGGTATTGATTACGAATCTTTATTATTAACAGCACCATCATCCTCATCCACAACAACATCGTCAGCTGATTTTGATGGAGCTGTTCTGATAAATTACCCATTTGAATCTACCATACATTATGTTCTTGATTATATGTGTTCATCTAATGGCTTGATTTGCTCAAGAATAATGAGGATTACTAGATTCTGTGTTCTGAACCCATTGACAAGAGAATTTAAGGAATTTAAAATGCCTGAAAAGTATTACGGCGAAGTTACCTGTGGATTTGGTTATGATAGCAGCATTGGTGATTATAAATTAGTGATGATATCAGACTATGAATATAATTGATGTAAAATTGATGTTTATAAAGTGAAATTAGATTCATGGAGTAGTAGTATTCAGGGTACCTTCTTATTTCGCAGCGGTAAAGGATATCGTGGTGTGTTTTTCAATGGACGTCTTCACTGGTTGGGAGGTTTCTACAGTAACGAAACGTTCTCAGAAGTTATCTTATCTTTTGATATTAGTAATGAGATAGTGGTGAATATGCCATTACCTGAAAATATTATGCCACCTAAAGATTACTCCGGAGAAGTTTATAAAAATTTGGGAGTGTGGGGAGACTGCATTGGTATAGCTTGTATCTGGAATTCAGTTAGGATTGATGTATGGGTGATGCATGAGTATGGAGTGAAGGACTCTTGGATCAGAAAATATACCACAACTCAACTGTCTTTTTCCTTGCCCTTGCAAGAAATTCCGCTTTGGACGCCACTGTGGTGCTTTAACAATGGTGAAATTCTAGTAGATACTGGCAAGCAAATACTTTTATATGAACCAAAAACTAAAAGAGTTACATCGGTGGTGGTCCGTGATATTACTATAAACAATAGTCGACAGATTTATGTGGAGAGCATAGTCTCACTTGGTTCTTATATGGAGAAACCGATTACAGATGAGGTCGTGAAGAATCCCGTGTAATCTCAGTCAAAAGGATTCATATTGCTTAAATCCAGGAACAAAGGAACTAGTACTAAGGTCATTGTGGAGGAATCAAAGGAATTCTCAACATATTGCTTGAATCCAAAAGAGGCAGAATGCAAAGCAGTCATCGAGGCGCATTTGTGGGCTAAAGCTTTGCATTAAAAAGGAATCAAGTTGCTGACGCCATCTCAAAACTTGTTAGAGTAGATTCAGCAAACTTGTTAAGCACTGGTAGTTTTCCTTTCTAGCCAGAGATCAAAACTCTTCTGTTGGTTAGCTTTTTTGATTAACAAATTATCCCTAAATCACTAGTCTCATGGATATGGACCAACTCAGTGCCTTCACACTTTGAATCTAGTCTATAATAATAACAGTCTAACACCTCCTTTAGTTATAAGGAAGTAAAGTAGTAGGCCTTTTGTAGGACAAGATTTGCACTAGAATAGTAATGCTTTGATGTATAGACGGTACCCGAGTCTTTTGTTCTTTATGAGAATTAGGACTAGCCAAGCCTGTCTCACAACTTAGAATCCTTTTGAAAACTCTTCTAGTCCAGGAAATTAAAGAAATGTTCTTTTTGCCTATGTCATTTAATCAGTTGATATAAATTCAACACTCTCAATTTTTTTGAACTTGCACTAATCTTTGTAAATGCTATTTTTATTTTATTTTTGAATGGATTGGGCTTTGTCAAATTAATACAATCATTTTTGTTTGAATAATATAAATTTGTGTTTGGTCAGTAATCGAAGAGTAGAAAATCAACCATCATCAAGATTTATAGATTTGATCAAACAGTCAAGCCTTGTGGTCTTCAAATGGGTCCAAAAACTAGCTCACTTCTTTGCCCACTAGAATGGATATAAACCCTAATCATCAATCCTTTTCACAAAGCAACTGACCTCCACGTGATGTGATTTGTCTTTTATTTACTGAAAATTATGAAAGAAGAAAATGAAGTTTTATCTTTTGTCAGAGGGGGGCGTACAGGAAATATCCACTCAGACCTGTGCAAGGAATATCTACAACTATAAGGCTATTATGGTCTTTCCGAAGCACCGTGGATAACAGCTGCACGCTAAGAGTAATTGTAAACAAGGGTTGTTCAGAAGTTGTGGACCCAACAACATATTTCGATGCGGCCATTTCTCTTCACCTGAACAACCTTGTTTACAATGACATGTTTACGCGCGTGCCATTTACATGCGTGAAAGATGCTTCCACCCCACACCAAATCATATAGATTTGTGTTTAGTCAGTAGTTCAAGACAGGGACGGGCCTGGCAAGAGGCTAACCCGGGCTATAGGCCGTCCCTAGTTTTAGCTTAACACTACGGGTAATTTTTTCAAAATTATTATTTAGCCCACCTCTATTTATTCCCTACTAGTGCTATAATTATTCCTTATAGTTATAGAACAAATAATTTTTAGCACAAAATATTCAAAACATAGAAAATTTCTTTCTCATATCCATTTGCTTTCCCATTTTTCTCAGATAAACCATGAATTTTTTTTTCTCTAATCATTTTTCATAATTAAAATTTGCATATTTTAATTTTATACTTTTTATAGGCAAATTCCAATTGACCCCTAATTATGTAACTCCTTCCAAAAAAAATTTGACAACTAATTAAGTTATAGCCCTACCTTAAGAAAAATTCTGGGTCGGTTCAAGAGTAAATTGGTCACATTGCTCAAAACTTGCTATCTTATTGTCGCTTATTGATAGACCTCTTTCAATATAGAAGTACCAAAAATAAATTAAAACATACGGAGTACTTAATTTATAATAATAATAATAATAATAATAATAATAAAGCAATATGGATTGATAGACCTCTTTCAGAAAGGTATCGGTGCCCAGCTTGTGGCTAGGCTACCAACTGCTCCTTTGTAATTCTTTTTCCCTTAAAATATTATTATTATACTTGTTAATAAAATATAATTAATATTTATTTTAAGTACAAAAGAGATTAAAAATAAAGTAAAACCGAAATAATACTTAGCGTGATTTAAAGATTTAAAGAGTAGAAAATCAACCATCATCAAGATTTGATCAAACAGTCAAGCCTCTGATGATCCGTTTCTTGGGGTCTTCAAATGGGTCCAAAAACTAGCTCACTTCTTTGCCCACTGGATTGGATATAAATCCTAATCATCA